>UXGC01000243.1:0-198525 GCA_900480045.1 Eurytoma adleriae | reverse complement strand
TCTAAATTTTATTCAGTGATAAGTCCGCAACTGATCCGAAAAAAGTGTATATACACTGCAAAATTAGTGACTATTCATAGTATTTTGCAGTGTATATACACTTTTTTCAGATCAATTGCGGACTTATCACTGAATTAAATTTAGAGAGGCAGTAGAATAAGGAGGCAGGGCGTCGTTAAGCTTTTACGGCGCAGGAATAATCCAATCATCGAAGGCGGACGGATTTATTCGCAGCGAAAGTTTGTTAAGACTCGACTTCGTCGTAGACTAATTAATGAAACTACGCATCTAGTATCTCCGCGCCGAGTCGAGTTACCTAAATCCATTCATTTCGCATTTATCCCCCCGGTACGAGCGCGCCACGCGGCAGCTACAATTGGCTAACAAAGTTACCGCGCGGCGGCACCCACTTAGCCTAATCCCGAAAAATGGCACCCCCCGCGATCGGCTCAATTTCCATTACACCCGTACGAAAACCCCGTAAAGGCCGTCGGGAAGGGGAGCCGTGCGCATCGCTCGCTTCCGTCTCGCCCACTATACGCGCGCGCCTCTACATATAGCTCCGGTCAGCCGGTGGGCAATGTACCCACACGCGCGCGGCCGCTAATTTTCTAAAAGGAGCTCGCTTTTATTTCTCGTTTGAAAAAGCGCACACACTCCCGCCGCCGTCCCGGTGCTGTGTGTATAACCCACGCACACCGCGACGTGCACGCGGGCATCAAGCCGCGACGCCGCGTATAAGAGGAGCTCGCTCCGGGCGCGGGTATAGGAGAGAGACGGCCGGCTAGAGACCGAGAGGGAGCTACTCGGCTCGCGAAAGAGAGGGAGGATGAGGAGGAGGGGGGGACGATCCGGCGGACGAACGGCTGGCCTACTCAGTCCTCGTCCGCCAGCCGGTCGTCCACGAAAGGTGCCACCTCTGACAGTTCGCGCCTTCCGCCTCGCGCGGCACCACCACCGCCAACCCCCGTGATACACACCCACCCCCGCGTTTTCCGCGAGTGCAGTCTCCAAGGACTCTCCTACGGGTGAGAAACGGACCCGGCGGCGAGAGAGAGAGAGAAAGAGAGAGAGGATCCGGCCGCTGCGTGGGACTGCCGCGCGTCCGCCGGACGACTCGTGGGAGGGCCGGATGTCGCTGATTAAGGAAAATCCGGCGAGAGAGAGAAAGAGAGAGAAAGAGAGAGGGGGAGAGAGAGGGGGACACGTCGGCGCGCCGACGAGGAATGCCGCGGAGGCGCCCCGTTACGACATCCACTGCGCGTGAGGTAACGTGTCTCTTTCTTCGGAGCGCGACGGAGATACCGCGCGCTCCGCTTTACGCGCGCGCTTATAAAACGCACCGATGACTCTTTCTTTCTTCCGATCTAATGCGCACTTTGTTTCTTCGCTCCCTTCTTAACGCTTCGATTTCGCGTGGTCCTCGCTTTCGCGAGGGGCCGGCTGCTAGCCCGGGGCGCGCGCTGTCGATTTCGATCGCTCGCGCGTGATTGCGCTGTGTCGTTACGATTGAAAGTGCGGAAAAAAAAAAGAAAGAATTTTAACGGCGGATGGAGCCGCGAGGAGGAAGCCTCGCGGGTAACGCGATATTGCGCGCCGGGAGAGCGGCCTAACATTTTGAATTTAAATCGCAGCGTTAACATCAATTATGAGCGCTGCATGCGCGCGCGCATACGCGCGATATATAATAATGACTAAGGGCATTTCAATTTCAAATAATTTACCAGCCGATACACTGTTGCTTCGGCGGCGCGGGGCCCGCGGCTCTGCTCTTCTCACACGGAATGGGCGTAATAGCGTGCTTCTTCATGCAAAGAGAGGGGGATTAATTGTTAACTAATTATTTTGATTTATTGCGATGAGAAGGTCAATTAGATTCGCTGAAGATGGAACATTCCTTTGGTTCTGCCTTGAATCGTAGCCGATTTAGAAAAGTCTTCCGCCATTTTGACGACTTACGCAATAAACGGGAAAATGGTCGACGCCATAACGTTGACATTTCGATGCTGGAAGGAGACTTTTGCTTGTATTACTATTTCTTCCGTCTTTCGCTTAAATTAAGAAGAATTAAATTTGTTTGTCACTTTATTTCTTCATTCTTACATTCCTAAATCGTTAAATTTGATTGAATGAAGCAGGTACGAGGCAGTTTCGACTATTCTTGCCAAATTTCTTTCTTCTTTTATTTCTTCATTCTTACACTCCTAAACCTTCAAGTTTCGAATCGATGAAGCAGCCACGAAGCAAGCTGCTTCGACGGTGCGACTTCACGAGCGCACCCAGGATTCTAGTCGCGACAACGAGGAACAAAGGTGAAGCGTTATGAAACCTCGATGACTTTTCCGAGAAGCTCTTGGCCCTGCCAAGGCTTCGACGTTGGAATAAACATAGCCTCAGCGCCGAGGCGTACATTGTTTATGCCACGTCTCGTCGCTGCTGGATCATAATATTATTGCAGCGGTGAAAATGTCACGGCGCCCCGCCTCCGTCCCGCTCCAACTTCAAAATTGCCGCGCAAGCTCGTTCAGTCAAACTCGAAACCACTCCGTACAGATCGACGACGAGAGAAGTAGATTCTCCCGAATATTTTTTCCGAGCCGTCGGGGCGATTTGTATCGGAGTCGCGTCGATCGGCGGAAAAACGCGGATAACTCCGCACGAGGAAGAAATCAATTTATAGTTTCGATTAGCCGGTAATTATTCCCGGTATCGAAGCCGAGGTAGGAGCTCGTTGTTTTTCGCGCCGACGAGGGGGGGAGAAGAGACTCACCTTGGGGAAATAAAGCCGGGGAGGCCGCTCGTGATTGAAAAACTAATAGGGAGCGCACCGCGCGCGGAATCGAAGATGACCGGTGCTATCGCGCAAAATGGGAAGTCACTGGTTAAACTTCGCCGCGTTTCTTCTCAGAGAAATGCTGCCAATGCATTTGGTTTGGAAATTCGACTGGAGAATGTAGCTTTTTAATGTTCATGGAATGACGGGGAAAACTTCGTTATTATGTAGAGATAGATTCAGCAAAAAGTCTTGGCATCAAGAGCTTTATCTAAGGTCATTGCCTTATTTTTACGAAAAAAATTTATGCGAAAAAAAATTTCAACGATAAAAGTTACGTACCTTATTGTATTTATCCCTTCTTCAATATATTTAAGCTTTTCAGCCAGTTTTCCACGAGAATATTTTCATCTAAGTAACGTCTCCGTAAACAAAATAAGCGTAAATTCAATTCACACTTACCTCTCCGCAAGCGCCATATTCAAAAGAGAAAAATCATTTTAACCACCAGCTGTTTATGGAGTCCGGGTCCCCTTAGCCGCTGCTGATCTCAGGAGCGGCGACATAATTTCCGTAATCCCGATGAAATTAAAAAAGTTTCGATGAGTAAGCGCAGCGCCTCGCGAGGCTCTCGTACCCTCGGCGATGATCCAATCTACATATTCATCGGATGAGAGAATCTTTTTTCTCTCGCGCGCACGTGCTCATCGATTTCGTTGCGCACACTCCGAGACCGAGTTTTATGGACGACGTGCGAGGCAACGACGACGAGCCGCTCCAGCCGTTTACCTTTCGTCCTTATAAATAAACTTCTTGCCTCGCATTAAAATCGTCTTTAACGTACAATTATTTATCTGCACGATGTTTCATTTTTAAATAAATTCTTTTACTCGAGATTATTAAGAAATCGATCGTTAGCGAGTGTCGACACTACTGTAGTGTGACGATTGTACACTGAAAAAAAAGTAAGTTTGATTAAATATTTTTTTACTTTCGCTACTTTACTTACTTAAAATATAGTATAGTTTAGTTTCAAGTCATCTTTTTAATCAAGTTTAGTTGATTAAAAATATTATTTAGTTATCACTCGTTAAAGAAATATTCACTTAAAATGACTTAGTTATTTTTCAATTTAAATACAATTAATTTTCTTTTTATTTATAAAAATAATTAACAAATTGTTAGTTCACTACCGGGCATTCTTATGATTAAACTCTTATTAAAGCTTTAATTAACCTCATGCTTATTTAAAATCCGCCATATAACATTTAACACACAATAAATTATTATCCTTAAAACATTTTTTTTATGATTTCTTAAAAAAACGCAACTACTCTATTCTCTTATTCAAACACTCGTTATAAATTAATGCGAGATGCTACATACGGTTCATTATCCTATCAAACCGGCATAAATACTTCGATCCGACGTCGGCAGACCAGACGATCAGAAATCTCCGCATCTGCGAAGCGCCGCCGCGCAATAAAACCGTCGGGCATTGTCTGCCGGGGAAACGAGCGTGCGGAGCGCGCGTCCGAGGGGACGCGTTATAATTCGCGGAGCCGCGCCTCGGTCTTATACAAGATCTGGTGGCGGGCCAAGTTCCGCGGCTATTCTCAGCGAGTTTCCGCGAGCGGCGCGAATTCGTCGGCGGCCGCCGCGCGCACCTCCCCGCCGATGTCCGGTGAATCGAGCTCTCGAAAAAAAAAAGTTTCAAAAAGAAAAAGAAAACGAAATTCTCGTGGAGCGACGACGGTAGGGTGACGAAAAATCGTTTAAAATCGATCGCTAAATCGGTTGTCTCTTGTTTACGGTGCGAGAAGGACGCGCGCGAGTATCGAGCTCGCGGTGCACAGAAGAAATGACGTTACGTAACGGTGCGAGCGAGGGGGGGAGAGAGGCATCGGTGAAAAATGCGCGAGCGTTACACATGTATACGCGGAATAACCTTCGCGGAATCGTAAATGTCACTCGACGCGATGCATTTGCGTGCTACTTCGCGGTGGAAAGACAGAGAGGCGCGCATTCTTCGGCCATTACGATAATTACCCGATGCCGAGTCCGCTCGAGCTGTGAAAATTGTTAATCTTTACGTTCTTCTGCTTTTTGTACAGTCCGCAAAGTTGCCCGATTTTTCGTGATAGACTTTACGTACGGTTTTAATTTTTTTTTACTTTTGTTCAGATGCTTTTCATCGATTTGTTAAACATATAAATCATTTTAAGGGACAATTTTATCGTGTAATTAATGATACGATTTAAATACATAATTATTTTTAAGGTTTTTGACTTGTTGCAGAAAAAAACAAAACAATAAAGTAATCGGTCGTACAAAATCGGTCGAGCGATGGAATTGTCGAGGATTCCGGGGATTCCCCGGGTGAAAGCTCATGCGCGCGCAGCCCGCTGAGCGCAACAGGTACTTCGGGTCTCGTTCGCGTCACATACCTATACATCGAACCCTCCAATTGAGATCTTGCGATCCACATACTGCGGAGAATTTTACGTTCATTTAAACACACCTGATGACTTTGAAACATTTTGATACTTGACCATTAAAAATATAATTCTTTAACCAAAAAATCAACTTTTCTTTAAATTAAAAAAAAAATTAGATTACCAATTGCGTAAAATCTACGCAGACAAAACCACTAGTCTCGAACTATACGAAAATCCGAGCGCGCGTGGCAATGCAACTTTTAAATCCAGCAGAAGGGCAGGGAAGGAAAAGTCGCGGGCGTAAAGTAGCTCGGAAGGGTTCGCGCGAAGGACGGGAGAAGGCGCACGGGCGAAAGAATGCGGAGT
The DNA here is from genome assembly GCA_900480045.1 of Eurytoma adleriae. Lineage (NCBI taxonomy): Eukaryota > Metazoa > Arthropoda > Insecta > Hymenoptera > Eurytomidae > Eurytoma > Eurytoma adleriae. Next base: position 192,948 of record UXGC01000243.1, on the reverse strand, counting down.
TACAAGTGCGCGCGCGGCCACCGACGCCGCTGCGCCTCATGAGCGAGCGGCTCATGAGACTCGGCAGCGCGCGCCTGCTGTATCCACACGGGCAGGGATCAGGAGACGCCGTACGAAAAAACGCACGGACGCCGGTTCATTGCCATCTGGGACTTTAAAATGTGCACCTATGCGATGCCAAATTTAAAAAGATTTCAATTTAACATCTGTTTTATAACTTTTATCAAAATGAAACTAAATTTCTTTTAATATCAACACTTGCATATAAGAACAAAATATTACGTTTTAGTAATGTTAATGAATAATTTAAAATAGAAAAATATTAAATATCCAAGTGAGATAAAAAAATCCTTTAAATCTTCAATCCTTCCTAAATTATTCAACTTAAATAACGTGTAAATTTTACGTTTTTTAGAGCAAACTCATGAATTTGTTTATGATCTATACTTGAGTACACGTACAAGTAATATACCTTTCTGGAGTTCCTAATTATCATATGCAGCTTCATATTTTTTTCAATCACAAATTTTTCTCTTTAAGAAATCCACACATCTCATCAAACTGTTAAACATCTTATCGATTTTATAAAGCACTTACGAGATTGTACTTTTCTGCTACTCGAGTAGAACAAAAACAAGCGCCTTAAGGCACCAAGACTTTTCCAAGATAATGTGCCGGCTTATCAGATTATACTACTTGAACATCATCCAATCACTGTTATCATTTAAATACCTCAAATTATTGCTTCTTAATTCAGAGAATGCAGTAAATAAATAATTTTTCCAAGTTTACCTACAATCGGAACAATCGACGCCTTTATCTCCTGTTTATTCAGAAGCATTCCTCTCGATCAAAATACCATTCCCTCAATTCTAAAAAAACCAACAATCTCCGATCGCATTTCAAGACCCGATCGAACTCAAAGTGTCTCAAAGTCCTCCCCGCGAAAAATTCTCCAAACGAACCTCGTCGAAATCGCGATTTCCCGAGGCGTGCACAGCCACGCAGCGTTTCGCGCGATGGGTATCGGGCCCCCGCGCAACGGGCCGCGTAAGAGTCGCGCGAGCCCGCGTAATTAGCCCCGGCGACGGGGGGGAGGCAGACGCGTAATGACGTCATTAAAGTCTGAGGCCCGGCCAGACGCGACGCTCGGCTGCGCTTGCTGTGCGGCGCGCGGGGCCCCGCGGACGCATTGTCTGCGCCGGGCAACCCCGCGGCTGCTTTGCGTATCGCGGCGAAAAATCGCGACGCGCCGACCAAGCTCGCCCGACTTAATGCCGGGATTATGCTGATGCACCCGTCGGCCAAAAGGCGCTGCGGAGATCGCCGCCCGGCTCCGCGCGCCGAGATCGATAAGGGGATTGCGTTTGTACCCAGTTTGTCCGACGAGGATGATGAGAATTTCGCTCCTCGTTTTTTTTTTTTTTTTTTTTTTTTTTTTTTTCAATATTTATGGATGGGCTTGTATCGCGGTTCGGTCGAGTGATTGCATTTGTATTCGTACTCGTACATGATAACGATAAGTTTTTTTTAAATATCTGTATTTTTAAATTAAATATTTCTCTTTAATTTTAATTGGTGAAAATTTGTTAATCTTCTCCCATCGATAAAATGAATTTTTTCGGCAATTTTTGTTCATTTCATGGTCTTTTTTTCCAAATTGGTCGTAAAAAGATAAATAATATCAGAAGAATCGTTTGTAAATATGTTAGAAAACTAAAGGATTTTCAGCAGAAAACTACAAATTTTATAATTAAAATTTATAATTTATTATTTTAAACGATTAGAAAATATTTGAACTACGTCAAACAAAAAAAAATTAGGAATATTATTAATTCAATTGAAACTAAAATCTAAGTGTTTTTGTTCTAAACCAGTAAAGTAGATTCCTCAGTAAAACTCAACTATCCTACCTTAAAAAAATTATACTTTTCTGGTACACACTTACCTATTGTTATTTAAATCTTTTAAATCATAGTCAATGTAGTTTTGGTTTATTTTTTACGCGTATACTTCCTCTATTTAAGGCCTATCTTGTTTCTATTCCAAATTTTTTGATAAATTAATTATCTACTCTATTATTCGTATAAACAAACTGTGAATTCAATACTTAATTTTATAAATAAAATTATCGAGTATACGCAACTCAGTTATATTTATAAAATTTAAGTTACAAATTTAGAAAATTACACAGTAGTTAAAATTTACAAATCTAAAAACAACCGAGTATATAAAAACACATCGTATTTCCGGAGCAGAGCATCGATTATCACAGTCACTTGGTGTTCGTCACGCGTTTCTCGCGAACGCCCATTCATCGCGCGCGAAATTTCAAGACTACGCCAAACGCCGAGAATAGCCGCGCGGCATCATCGATTCCTGACCGGCGCGAATTTTTTCGGCGTTGCTCACGCGGCTTTTCGAACGGAGAGGCGTAGGGCGGCCCCCGGGAAAAGCCGCGCTTCTGCCCGGGCCCTGATCAAAGAGACAAAGGAGGCGCGGGTATCGGGAGCGTCGGCGCCGTTCCCACGTTCCGCGGCGCGCGGATAACCCCCCCGGGGCAACCCCTCGCGGCGACGCGCGCGCGCGGTGCCGTTACTTACGCGCGCCCGTGACACGCTCGCTCCACATTTCGGCTCTTTATTCCACCGCCGCGGGAAAATTGATTGCTCCGGATTAGGCCGGGATGGAGACAAAGAGGCGCGTCGCCTTTTTTATCCTTATGAGGTTACCGAGGGTTTTTGTACTTTACACCGTTTTTATTTTGTTCTTTTTTTAACTTTTTTAGGGGAATGTGCGATATACGTGCGATTGTACTTTGGATTGTATTGCGTTCCTATTATCTATGAAATTTTATGAGGATGGAGGTGAATTAGATTTTTATATTTATTTATTTAATAATCAGACTGATTACAAAGCCATGAATTAAACAATCTAAAAATATATCATCAGATTCTGAAAATATAAAAAATATCAGCCTATAAAAATTGATTAATTTGAGTACTGTTACTATAAAATACATTTATTTAATCACGAATACGCAATGATATTGATATTCGATATTCCCTTATTCGACGTCAATCAATTTAGATTTACTATTTTGATTAAATGATAATAAGTAATATTATTAAGGTCAATAGTAATTGGTTCCTATAAACTTAAGTAAAATCTGTAAAAATTTCTTTTTTTAAATAACAAAATTTTTTTATTAGTCTCAATAAAAATGGTACTACGCCAAAAACTACCAAAATGTTGCTTACTTTTCAAATTTTCACGGTTGATTAGCAGCAGAGCACATTACTTCGTCATAGTAATCAATAAACTTACTCTTTTTGAAAATTTTTTTTATTAAAATAAAACATAAACTTAAGTATAACCCAAAATTATTCTTAAAATATCAACCTAGTCTTGAATTAAAAATTCCCGTTTCGGAAAGACTCAAACCTTGACACGTATTCATCGCGTTTCGCATGTCAAAGGAAAACGAGTCCCCCGCTATCTAGCACGGTTATTCCACCGCGCGTATACCGGAGCCGCGAGCCGCGGCGCCTCGGCAGCGCCGGGTCTGACGGATTCGGCGCGTCGCGCTCCGCACGCACGTCTCCCGCGCGAGACAATGAAGTTTCGCCGGGCCGCCGCGGGGGCTAATAATAGCTCGCGCGGCTCCGGCGTCGGGCCGCGCGGCGTCTTCCTTCTTCCACGCGAAGCGTAAAATTAGCGGCGATAATGCGGGGGCAGCGGCGGCACTCTTTTTCCCCGTCGCCGGATTAAAAAGGGGCCCGCGCGCGGGGGGGAGAGCGACAAGACGCGCCGCGCCGGATTTGAATGGGAAATTGATAGTTGGCCGGCCCGTAACGAGCCCGGGATTTTCGTTTGGCGTCTTGCGCGATTTATGAGCGTTTTGTTGCGCCAAGTGTTTAAGGCCCTCTTACGCATCCTTTTTTTTTCCCTCCTCGACCGACGGTGATACGCAGACGCGACTGACTGGTACACGCGTTCTTTCTGATTTCCGTTTGTAGATTAACGAGTCAGCGATAAAACTAAACTAAAAAATCTTGTGGATGAAAACTTGCTTAATAATGTCTGCAAGGAAAGAAATTTTCTCCTAAAATTTCCACATTCACGTGATTTATATAAAGTACATGGACATATAAAGTTTTAAAAGTTTTTTATAAAACGTAATTTTTAAGACTATGTTTTTATAAAATTACATCTAAAAAATCATCTTTTATAATGAATTTAAAAAACTTTATATGTAAATTTTTTTTTAAAACACGTTTTATTCGATTAAATTCTTAAATCCTACCATCTTTTATTAATCATTTAATTAACAAAATAATTAAATTAATTTAATAAGAAGTAAAGTCCCCGCGTTAATTCATCCTCAATTAAAAAGAAAAAGTACCCGGCGCATTTCTGAAATTCCCATAAATTCAACTCGAGCCGCGGGGACATTCAGTCATTTAGCTGGTCGCGCGATGCGCTTGATAAGGGAAGAGCGTCGTCGCCGGCCGAGCGGCTAAAAAGCTCGCTCGCCTAAAATTGAGTCGGGGAGTACGCAGAAACGATGTCGTCGCGTTAGGCTCGGAACGCGCTCGGGGAACGTGGGACAGCGCTAAGCAGGACCTTATACGGCGCAAATATCTTCCCCCGGCGCTGCATTCCGAGCGCGAGAGCGAGCGCCGCGCGCGTGTACTCCTTTTTTGCCTCCTCCTCCTCCTCCTCCCCCCCTGCCCGGCGACTCGACCGGGAGACGCCTCGGCTCGCGCTCTCTCCAACGCACACCCTTCGCGGTCCCGTCCCTTATACGCTGCTCGCTCGTTTTTCGCGCTGTTATCGATTGTCGGAATGTAAATTTTACTTCGATTCCTTTTAAGTCGATAAATTTTCCGCCCGAGCAAACGCTAATTAATTTTGCGCGTTAATTTGAAAAACTAGCCGTTTGGTCGTTGTGTTACACTTTGGAGTTTTTATCGCGCCGATTTATGGTATAGCTGGAAAATGAAGGAGGAATTAAATGCCACGCGAGCTTTATTAGTTTAACATATTTTTACATTCGCCGATGACGAGTAACGCTTATTGTTTCGTCGACCTTGTCAATCATTTTCCGCGATTGAGCGTGAAAAATTAATGCACGACGCACGGTTGTCCCCGGTAAAAAAGAACGATCGAAACGTCAGTGTTAAGTGGTTTTGTCGCAACAGAAATATTTGAAAAATAACAATGGATAGCCGAAGTAATAAAGAACAAAGATCCGCCGCACGAAAAAGGGACCGCTGTGCGACGCTGTGCCCAATATCTGGCGGAAAACAATCGATCGTTAAAATAATCCTCGCTCCCGTTTTCCGCCTAATCGCTTGCGAGACGCGGCTCTCGAGCGCGCACTAAAGATATCCGTCGCTATCGTTTAAAAAAAATGAAATGCAATAAATAAAAAAAAATAGGCGATACTTCGCGCGGCCAATAATACGCCGCCGCGGCAGCCTCGCGCGAGCGCGCGACTCTTCGCGGATGAGCACCACTGGAATGCCTCGGAGGCTCTCGGCTCTTTAAAGTTTAAAAGCCAGGCATGCGAGGGAGAGAGAGAAGCTAACTTGTTCCCGCTCGCGTGCAAACTGTATCGGCGGGGTTTGTTCTCGCGTATATACGCGAGGATGCGCGCGCTCTCGTCTTCCGCCGCGTCGATCCAATGCTTGACTCTTTATAGCAAAATTTTCGAGCTTTTAAAAGTCGTTCAAATGCGTGGATCTTTTTTCCGACAAAATTTTTAATGGATTTTTCATTTTTTTGTTCTAGGTTGGGGATTTGCACTATTTGCTATCATCATTAGTGCTATCAAGATCGATCTAAGGAATACTCGTAAGTGCGATAAGATTTTCATTGATTGTTATCACTGTTGAATTCTTCAAATAATTCAGTGCAATAATTATTTTATTAAATATCTTTTAATTTAACATTCTATTCTACTATTTAAGTGTGATTTAAATTGCGATAAAGACAAGATAAATAGCAACTTTAAAAAATGTCACTTAACTGATGACATGACGTCAATATTGTCACTGTCTGTTGATAATTAATTAAAGCGACAAAAATTACAATAAATTCCTACCATTCATAAAAAATCTTAAATATACCATTATTACCCTATAAACAACAACCCAACTAAACAATCAACGTAAAAGTATAAAAATCTTTTTAACTTCTGCATTCAATGTACCACCACCCGCCGCGAAAATTTAGCGCTCGTAAATGGACCCGCGGAGGAGCCGAAGTAGCGTCGAGAGACGGATGCACGCGCGCACGTGCGTAAAAAACGAGCCGCGGCTCCGGAGCCGAGGAGAGGCCCTCCTCGCCGCGCGGCGGCAGCGCCTTTACGATTATGCAAAGCAATTATCGCGGAATGCGGTCAGCTGTTTCCAGCTGGCGTGACGTCATCCATTACTACGGGCTCGCGCGCGCATCTCCCCGCTATTGGGCGGCACTTGACGACAGCGACGATTGTCTCGACGTTGGCGACGATTTGCATCTACCCGTTCCTACGCGGGGATCCCGCGAGAGCTCGCCGTTGATTTCGATGGTTACTTCGCTCGGTCGTCTTTTAAAGTTTTTTTTTGTATATCCTGCATATTTTATAAATTTGGTAATGTCTAAAAATCAAGAAGAGGAGAAAAAAGAGTAGAAAATTTATTTTTTATAATACGATAGATTCCTGTCTTAAAAAAACGATGGCAGGATGAAACAATCATTAGATTTTTAAATTTTCGCGCGTTAGTGAACAGCAATAATTAACATCTGTTCTATAGAAGTAAATTACCGAAATGTTAATAAAACGTTAACATTCGATAAGAAAAGACGCACTACAATTTAAACCTTCTAAATAAAAAAAAGGTCATAATGTCACAAAACCAATATTCGACAGTCGTTTATAAAGTTTTGAACAACTCGTGAGTGCGTGAATTACGATGCAAAATTTTTCTCGAAAGCCTACCTCTCGAAGACGGCTAAACAAAAACGCGTACAATCGGATAGCAGGAGTAATTACCGGTTGGAGCATCGCAAGTTGGAAACATCGCGTCTTAGAATAAAAGCGACGCCCGGGAAGATCTAGGGCTCCCGCGCGCGGAGCAAAGAGGCAGGCGCTATAAGAGGGGGAGACGAAAAAAAAAAGTTCTGAATTCCGACGGGTGAAACGGTGGGCGTGTTCCGGCCTGTGAAATTGGGCCGACGGCGGCCTCGGCTTTTGGTAATCGGAGCCGAAGCCGCGCTCTCATTGTCTCGCCTTGTTCGGACGCTCGCGGAGGAGTTCGTCCTCGAAAAAGGGGTTACACCCGCGACCGAGCGGCAAGGCTCTTCCCCCCGTGGTTTCTAGCTTCGATCTCGCCGATAATAGCAACAATATTTTAAATCGACGCCCGCCGAGGCGAAAGGTCGAGGCGCGCTAAATTTACACGGGATTGAACTTTGCCACTTTGTTCGTGCCTCGGAAATAGTGCGCATTGAATTACTTGAAACTTTCAGTCCAATAGTTTATTTTTTAGTTTCTTTTTTTAGTGGGAATTTATTATCGATAAAAATTCAATCGATTCAAATGTAATTTTGTATTAAAAACTGATGGACGATAAAGTTGAACATCTGTTATTCATTCAACTATTTTAAATCAAATTTCTTAAATAAAAAATCATTATAGACCACAAGTAATTTATTTCATAATCACTTACAATCGCCAATTTTTCGAGTCTTATAAATATGACTTTTTCATTTTTATTCGTAAACCACCTCAAAAATGTGAAAGATTTGAAGAAAAGTTAATATTATTCTTCGATAATCGAAAATTTCGTAATTAAAATCATCGACTAACTCTACAGATTATTCGTAAATTTCTGAATTAATCGTGTAATCATCGTGTAATCGTGTAATCCCTAAACTTACAATAAATTTAAAAAATAAAATACACGATTCATTTATTTACAATATCAGGCCGAACTACCGATCGACCTTATCGCATCTCTTGCACTACCGATCTCCGGAACGCTACCCTACCCGCAAGAAAGGAAAATGCAAAAACAACAAAATTTCGAAAAAGCGAGGCGAAGAAGCCGCCTAGCGAGTCCGCATAGCGTGACCGAGAGGAGGCGGTGCTGCGATAGCGGATCGATACAATGTTGCACGGCGCGTACAATCGATCGGCGATGGGCGCACGCAGCGATCGCGGAAGCGCGTCCGCGCAATTACCGCTTCGCCGCGCTCTCGGCCGCCTAAAGAGCCGGCCTTTATCGGCGCCCGCGATAGGCAATCGATGCACGTAATTATTTTTTGCGCCGGCGCGACACCTTCGGCGCGGCTTTCGGGGATATCGGCGGATCGATTGTCCGAGGGGCGGCTGGTTCCGATCTACAGTGTCTATAGATAGTCGATACCGGCGATTAGTCAAAGTCCACGGTGATAAGATTTGTTATACGGGACGATCGGTTTGCCTTTGGCGCTTTTAGGGTTGATTAGTCCGCTTAAATTACATCTACGCCGTATCGATCGATTTTTTATTTGTTTAATGTTTTTTAGATATAATAATTGAAAATTGTTGACGTAATTACTTAATAATGAATTACAGTCGCTTTAGAAATCTGCTGATAAAGTAAAAATTGTTACTGCTTTAAAAAAGTAGAAAATGTTAACATTGTTCCCTGCACATTAAAAGGATCTCCTCGAGCGTTACAAAATTCAAAAAAAGAACAAGCAAGGCTATGATTACTTCACCGCAGGTGACGATCTCTTATCACCGGCGCTTGTGTGACATTTACGGTCAGCCAATAGCTCACCTTTTCTCTTAATGTCATAAAAGAAGGTACGGCAAATCGCTAAGCCATGAAGTCACGGTGACGCATTGCGGTAATGGAATTATTGCGCTTCACAATTTCCGCTGCAACTCTTTCAGCAAACATGAAAAAAAAGGCGCCACATTCCGGCCTCGATGCCAACTAACGATTACGCCGATAAACTGCAGGAATGCGAATTTGCGTGCGGACTCCGCGATCGACCTGCGCGTCATCGTTATTACCAATGAAAGCCGATTTTTCATGAAAAAAATCAATTTCTATTGAAAGCTGCTCGATGAATTGATAATGTTGTAAGAGACGGGTAATCTTATTATTATAGGAAAGACGTTTTTTGTCGGAGAGAAGTCGCAAGGAGCTCGGTCTACTACTTTTCACTTTTTTTTTATTGGAAAACGATCGTGAACTATCTTGGGAGCAAGAATCTCATTAATTTAATTGGTCGAATGGTTCAAGTACTAAATTCGACCGATTCTTAAATATCTTTTGGGTTGCTACCATAGTTTAATGATTCCTTTGTAAAATTAATTTCGGATTACACCCATTTGTAAATTCTTCTTTTTTCATGTATTTCACAGCCTTTCAGTGGAGCAATTATTGAGATAAAAAATGTATGCTTATTCAAAGCAACAGATAATTTTACTCTACTTGATATTATTCCCAGAATAACTAATTTCCACTGCAAACCTATAATAATATGTTTTCACCGCTACCAGTTTTTCCATGAAAAATTGTACAATTGTTAAGAAGTAACAATAAAACCCGCGCTCGACATTACAATATTCCCGCTAACACAAATAAAAAGCAATGAAGAAATTTTTTCTCCTATTAGAAGTGAAACATGAACAAATGAAATTACAGCTACATTTTCAAATGTAAAACACAAGTTACACATGCCCGATTTTACAACTACATTAATCGAATTACACAACCCCCCCGTCTCTCCTCAAACCGAATCAACGAGCGAAAAAAGCCATACAGGCAAGTAAGTACATCGGCGAATCGAAGCCGGCTAGAGATAGTGTGCCCGTGCCCTCCCCACTTCCATCGGTCGACCTCCAAAAGAATCCAGAACGTTCTCTCCCCGAAAAATCGGAGCCGTCGTCGTGACTTTTCAGGCGCGGGGGGAAGGAAAAGGAGGCTCGGCCGTGCGTGTATAAAAAAAAAGGCGCCGCTCCGGCGCGCGGCGGGGAGGGAGCAGCGAGAGAGAGAGAGGAAAAAAAAATTAGCGAGCGCCGCGGATCCGCACGTGGGTTCGTTCAACTCGGCGCTCGGGCGAAAGTGGCCGAAAAGCCGCCGGCGAGAGATCTTTTATTAGGCGCGCCTCGCGTACATCGGCCCCGCGCGCGCGTGCGCGCGCGTAAACAAAGACTTCGTATACGGGCGAAACTCGCGCGTGCCTTTTCTCCTGCGGTCCGGGGTGTGACCGAGTTTCTTTTTTTCTTTTTTTTATTCGTCCGCGATGAAAAAAGGCCGATTGGAATTCGAGAGATCGCGACGCGCGCTTTCCTTCGCCCGGTAGCGTCGCCGATCTTATTTTTCGACGTCGTGGCGTTTGAGAAATTCTTCGGCGCATTATCTTCGTTTCTTTTTTTAAATTAGTTTGTACGAGATAATGTGATATCTCATTTAGCCGTAAAAAAAGAAGCGATTGTAAAGAGCACAGTCGGGAGTTCGTTATAGGCAGAGCGAAGTCAGCCAGCGAGGCTGTAAGAAAGAAAGAGCGGCGTACCTTTAAAATCGATCGATAAAATACTAATTAGCAATGAAGATTTGTATTGAACTCGGATCGTCGTTATCGCCCCGGTGTCTTATCGGCGCCGAGGTCTTCGGCGTTACATCATCGGCGCGCGCGGATCTACCTCGTGTCGAGATTCTCGCGTTGATTATCGCACCTACGCGCGTGTTCGAGGAATTTCGTTTTCCTTACGCACGTAAATCACGAGCTTGTAAAATTTCCAGCGAAAGCTCCCGGAGGAAGTTCTTACTGTGCCTACCGTCTTTTTTTTGTCGAAATCCACGTGTACTTTTTTTGTGTTGCTTCACTTTACTTCCGTGAAGTTTCTGCTGGTCCCTTTTTTGTTTGCAATAAGTATTGTATTTTTTGTTTTCTGTTCACTCGGAGGTTTTAAATATATATTTCTCACGCTTCTAAATCGCATTGTACATTCTATCTTTTGTGCGTTGCGAAAAGAGTTACGGAATTAGTTAATTTCTGACAGTTAGAAATTTAGTGTTGAATTATTTAAATTTCTAACACACGTTTCAGCTGAGTAGGATCGTATTTAGAAAGCAATTTTATGATTATCTCTAACAAGACGAACAAAAAACAGAATATCTACAAGAAAGTTTGATAAAAGTTTTTCTTAAAAAACCTTGTAGATAATTAAATTGTTCAGCAAAGAAACCATGAGATTATTTTTTTATTCTTAATCATTCGAACTTAGATCACATTTAATTGAAAACGAAACAAATCATTAAACGATTAAATAAGTGAACCCTGTCAATTAAAATTTACTGAAAAGGAGCCAAATAAATTATATATCTTAAGAAACGTACACAAACCAAATACTAATTAATTTGTACAAAATAATCTTTATAAATCTCACTTAATAATTAAAAACTAAAAGAAAACAATTAAAATAAACTCTGTCGATTAAAAATTATTCAAAAAAATATTAATAAATAATTTTCAAATTGAAAAATCATAAACAATTTGTCCAAAAAATAAACAAATCGGTTTAATTCAAACGCCATGCATAAGTACCTACGGAATTCCTGAATATATATGTATATCTAGTTTTTAAAACGGGCGTCACTTTTCGATGCACCTCGCGGCTTTGAAATATTAATAAAACGCTCGCTCGCCCGCGGAGTCACCCCCGCCGACAGCGTCCCGTTAACGCTCGCCCATCGGCTTTTCGTTATCGCGCGCGGATCCGGCCAATCGGGCGAGCGCGCACCGTGGGAAATCCTGCGGCCCCGCGCGACTCTCTCGCTCCCTTTTGCCAAAGTTACACCGTCGACTTAGCGAGCCGCTCGGCTCCGCGCACATTTCGTTGCCCCAACGGCTTTTTATCCTCGTCGAAGTGCAAAAAAAATTCCGTTTTGCTGTTACACGCGCTAAGCGCTAATTTGGATTTTTCGTTTCAGGTGTACGCGGCTCTCTCTCTCTCCCGGCGTTTCAAAGGATTTCCTTTCACTCGTCGGTAAGATTGCTCAAATAATTTAACGGAAAAAATTTAGTAAAAAGTAAAGAATCAACATTATAAATTTCGTGTTATATAAGCGGTAGATTCTGATTTACCGTTCGGGAGTATCGTGGAACATTGAATTAACGAGTTTGCGTAATTGTCAGTGTAAACATTTCTGGCGAGCGTTTATTTTTAATAAAATCCTCGCTTTATTCGAAGAACCGTTTTTAATGCAGTAACGAGGTCCTTGGAATTAAATTTTTTCCTTCGATCGCTCACTTGGTTGCAAAATTCTTGCTAATGAAAAAAAAAAAAATGAATCACTTCTAGTACCGAGCATAAACACCTCATAATTAACTGCATTAACTTACAAAATTCATTTATAATGATTTTACATTTTTAAACAAAAAGAATTAAATGTGCTCTCAAAATTTGAAAGAGAGAAACACAAAAAACTCGATAACTCGATTCGAGTGAAAACCCACTAAAGTTGAATAATAAATGAAATTTAACTTAAATAATTGAATATTCATCTATTCTAAGTCAAAAGTCTTCCACGTAATACAACAAATGCAAAATATTAGTGACTATTAACTTATATAAGGAAACCTCGCTTATTCATCTTTACACAGAAACCAGCCGATCCCCAAGTCGCCCATTTTTTTCCAAAAAAGATCGATTTTTCTCTCGAACACAGTAATTCTTTCGTTTTTCCACTCGCACCCATTACGATCGCGCGCGTAAAATTTGTGGAAAAAGCGCCGCCGAAATTTCCCAGCGGCGTTTTCCCCGCGCGCGCACACGGAGCGCATCGGTGCACGCGGTGCGCTCGGCGCATACGCGCGCAGGCGGCGGTAGGGGCGCGCTCGGGAGAAGGGGCCCCCCCGGTTCATTCAGCAAGCGGCCGCGCGATGAATGAACGGGGCGCGCGAGCGAGACGGAGAGAGTGAGGAGAGCGCAGTCACGCGGCGGCCGGCCGCGCGGCCGAGCCTCGTCCGCGCCGCGCGCTCTTTTTCCGCTCTGGAATTTCGGTTCGTGCCAGTTTTCGTGTGCGCGCCGCGCCTCCCGTGGTACATACCTCGCTTTTTTCTCTCTCTCTCTCCATTTTTTCCCCCCGCGAGCAGCATCCGAGAGAGAGCGGAGCTTCCGTCTTCGGCCGTCGCGCGCGGCTTTCGGACGGTTTCCTTTATTCTTTTGAGGTGCCGGAGTTTCGGGGAAGCCGGAGTTGATTTATGGAAAAAACGAAATGGCTTTTTCTTTGGCGCTGCTCTCGATTTTCTTTTCTCGGGGGCTGCCGATGGATGAAATTTTGGAGTGCGGGTTCATTGAGGCTACGGTGCGCGAGAGAATGAGTCGTGTAAACGGTGAAATTAAATATTTTGTAGATATGAACTTTCTTTATTGTTCGTGAGAAGTGATGAATGATTTTAGATCGGTATTTTAAGAAAATTTTGTAGTATATAAAGTAAATTCATAAATCTGTAAGTTGAACAGTCTTTTTGCATTTTGGAGTTCTTCAATTTAGTTTGACCAATCTATATTTTAATCTTTTAGTTAGGGTAATCGATACGTACAGAACTTAGTAGGTCAGTGGAAGAAGCTGCGGACCAGAACTTAAAACGGCAATTCAAATTTGCATACTCTCATATGATGAAAAAATAAAAAAGCACTCAATTCCAGTGAAAATTATTCCATTCGAGCTTAAAGTTCCTCAATTTTGTTCTAACCGATTTTTCCATTGTGGAAAAAGTTCAACATTTCACTCTTCCTCATTATAAGAAGTAGTGTCTAAATTAATTCTCGGTGAAACTTAAGAAAATTCGAAATCGGATTCCAATTTTTCTTCGCAATTCAAAACTCGAGTTACCGAGTGTACTTTTCACACCTGAATTTACCGTACGGTAGAGCGGAAGAGATCGCGGCAACGAAAGCGATCGACGAAGCGCGTGAATTGGTCCGCGAGCGGTGCGCGCAGACTCTTTCCCATGCGGCATTCCAGCGCTGCTTGGGCACACCTCGTGAAAAACTCTGAAAAGCTCCTCTCTCTCTCTCTCTCTCTCGGCCGTGCGAGCGGAGCATCAGCTGATTCGACCCTTCCTCTCGAAATTCCGGAGCGCATACCTCGGGGTCCTCGAACGCGGAAGTGAAAGCACCCCCCTCTCCACCCCCGCCCCCCGGTAAAAAAGAAGCAAGCGAGAGATAGAGTGAGAAAAAAGCGAGGAGGCGGAAAAAAAGGCGACCCCCACCCACTCGCGCTCCGCAGGGGGGGCGGGAGGACAGGCCGAAATGTGGGTCACGCGCTCTCGCGTGTGTACACGCACTCGGCGGCTTCCGGCGGCGGCGGCGGTTGACGTCACTTCCCCCCACGGCTCCGCCGCCGCCGTCGCGGAGAGGAGGAGGCGGGAGAGAGGGCGGATGGATCGGGCGCGCGGCGATCATATCGCTTCCTCGGCGGCCGGCGGCCAGTCGCTCGACTACGTTCGCGCCGCGACGACGACCGTCAGCTCGCCGCGAGCGCCCCGCGAGTGTCGCGCTCCGCGTACGAGTGTGCCCCTGTATACCGGACCTGTACACGCTGTACAGTATGCGTGCGGACTCGCAGTGCTGGATGTGGGATGGAAAAGAGAGAGACGGGATTTTTGTGATGTGCCTACGTGCGGGAACTGTGGAATGCTGGGAGGATCCGATCGACGCTGCGAGCCGGAGGCGTTTCCTTCTCTTTTTTCGTAGGTGAGTCGTGGGAAGCGGCCTTTTTTTTACTCTCTCGCTTTGCGCGCGCTGCGAATTTCGCCGGAGAAAATGTAATCGAGGCGAGCGCCCGGAGCGCGCGCCTTCTTATCGCGACTTCGTTGCGCCACGCGGCTCGACTTGAAAAAAAAAAAAACTCGGTATTATGTAAAAATCGAGTATTGTGCGACAAAGTCGCGTGCACACCTATCGCTCGGTCTACTTACGAAGGCGGCGACTCCGATTGGTGGGATGCTTCACAAAAGCACTCGAATTAACTGGGACACTTCGTGCGACGAAAGAAGTGAATAATATCGAATTCAGTGCGACGAGCGGTACTTTAGCCGCAAATGTAACGCACCGCGGCAAAGTCCGATTGCACTCGAGGTGCGGGGGCTCCGTTGACCCGCAGCTTGCAGGGTGTCGGCGTAAAAGTGCATTCGGCCGGCGAGTCGTCCGCGGGGGCCGCGCAGCGAGAAAAAGAGGAGGCGAGCCGCGCCGAGTGTGTGGGTGGGACAGGCGCCACCTGTGCGCGCACCCGGTCTTTGTGTATGTGACGTCGACCTGTTGCGCAAACGCCTCCTTCCGCGGCTCTTATCTCGCATATTACGCTGCGCGATTGCG
Source organism: Eurytoma adleriae (assembly GCA_900480045.1). NCBI lineage: Eukaryota > Metazoa > Arthropoda > Insecta > Hymenoptera > Eurytomidae > Eurytoma > Eurytoma adleriae. The sequence continues at coordinate 177,572 of UXGC01000243.1, read as the reverse complement.
CGCCCGCAAGCAGTTTAGTCATGCATCGGCGCGCGCCAACGCAGCCGGACTGTATACCCGCGGCTGCGCTGCAACCTCCACTCCAGCGTCGTTCTAAACTCCATTTTTGTAAACTTTACGTTGATTCTAGTTAAAATACTGTGTACAGTTGAAATAATGAAAAAATTACTATATTCAGTGAAATTAATCATAAGAGCGCTACTATGTAGGAATTAGTGGAGGAATTTTCACTAACTTTAGTGATTTTGTTATTTAGTTCAACTTTAATCGAATTAAAATGAATCGAAACAGTCTTACTGAATGTATAAAATACGATAGATCGATAAAACAGTTCACAATTGTTGCATCTATTCCACTGAAGATATACGTACTATCAAAGAAATCATTAAAATTGTCAAAATTCACGTAATTTTAATTTCGATACATTTAAAAAAAAATCCTTTTACCGCGTGCCCAACGGGAGACACTCCGCTACCAGTACACATACTTGTGCATACCCATTGGTTCCCATTCTTATCTAAAATTATGCACGGCCGGGAGCCGCGGCGCAAATAAAAATCCACGCTCTGTCGCTCGGCGAAGTGCGCGTCGATATTCCCCCGCGGGAGGTTCGCGCGCACAAAATTCCCGTCGGGAGGCGAGCTCGTGGCAAAAATTCACGTTCGAGCGAGCACGCGGAGGCGCGGCGCCAGCGGGACTGCGCCATTTCGTAATGAGCGCGCGCGCGCTTTTTGCATCGGCGCCGCGATACCGCGAAGCCCCGGCTCGTCGCGCAAAAGAACGAAACACCGAGGCGGCAAAAAAGTCTACGCGTCTTATCGGGTTACGCTCGATAGTGTGCACGCCGGGAGTGAAAAATCGCTTCGCTGCTCCCGATCGTCTCGTTTTAGTCGGTCGCGAGGTGCTGCTCTGCACGCGCGCCACGCGTTTGTTGCGCTCGCTTTCGAGCGACGGGTTCTTGAAAATTAAAAATGCGCGAAAGCGTGTTACACGTGGAACGTGTAGAAAAAATTGTTGAATTTATTATAGATAGGCATCTAACAAATACTCGTGCATTAAAAAAGTTGTTAAATCGTTTAGATACATCGCGGATAGTCTTCGATTAGGAATTTCCGAAACGCCGTGTTCTGCGTCACTGTAGATGCTAAGCGCTTAATCGATAATTCTGTAAAGTCTTTGAATTGCAGAAAAATTTATAACAAGATTTTTTTTCTTAATTACCCGCTACAATTGAATCGCAATTTTACCCGACGATCATTATCCTCCGCGTGTATTCTTTCGCGGTAACAACTCGCTCGTCTACTTTAAAGCAGCGAAACTACGCTGCGAACTACAATTAGCCACGCGGCACACTCATTCCGCTGGAATTTTGCAATTCACGGTTAATAATTTTTCCGGCTCGCGCCGCGCGCGTATCGGCAGGAAAGTAGGCCTATCCGACTGAATGGACCGGCGAGTCTCTTATCGCCTTACGTCACGCCGCGACGGGGGGATTTTACGCGCCTTGCGAAAAAAAAGGGGCGAGAAGGGGGGGGGCTTCGAGAGTCTTTTTCGCTCGAGTCGCGCATTATCGTTCGAGCGAAGAAAAAGCTTTTTTTTCTCTCGCTCGGAGAGAAACACGCGGCGAGCGCGTGCACGAGGCTCGTTCATTCATTCACGAGCGAGATTCACACGTTTATATGGCCGGCGGTTCGCCGCGGCGTTATCGGCCATCGACAGCTTATCGGGGATCGTTGCGCGCGGACGGAGGCGTTAAAATTTTGCTCGGTGTCGCTGGAGGAATTATTCGCTCGGTGGGCGACTGCTGAATGAAATGCCTCTCGATCGAACGCACAACGCGAAGGCTTATTAATTACGAGCGGGGGAAACGTTTTAATTTTCCTCGTTGAATTTAGATCGTATAAATTATTATAAGTTTCTTTCCTCAAAGCTCCACTTCTCCCGTTGGTTATTTATCCTTTCTTTTTTTTTTCATTTAACAGAGTGATTATCATCACTTACGCGTAATCGTGTAATTTTCTTGTCGTCCTAACGAGCCATTAAAAGCAGTCGGAAAAAACTATTTTCTAATTGTTAAATTAAACGAAAGCGCTTTTTCTTATCCAAACGTTTAATTGCATCTCGGCCGCGGTTCGCTCATTAAATCGTACAAGAGAATATTTTCAGTTCGTTAAGCACGAGTCGGCCGACAAAGAGCGCCGGGCGAAAGGAAGAGGGAAAAAAAAAGGCGCTCCGCTATTAGGGAGTATCTCGCGGAGGTACAACGACCGGCTATAAATAAAAGTAGCGGATCGCGCGGCTCCGCTAAAAATAAAAAGGAACGCGCCCTTTTCGATCGAAGAGCGAGCGCCCGCGAATCTAAAAGCGCCGGCCGACGCGGATTCGTCGAGGGGACCCGCTCGAATTCACGTCCACCCACGATGTGTATTAAGTGGCTCGCGCGGAAAATTAGACAGAGCAGGTGTCTCGCGAGCGTCGAATTCCGAGGCGGCCCTCGGTGGAGCTCGATTTCAAATTGGAGCCTGCCGCGCGAGTCTCGTAAATTATTAGGAGAGAATAATAGCATCTCGAGTTGATTTATTTTTGTAATTATTGATTTTGTAATTGTTGCGCTCTAATTTTGTTAACTGACATCGTTATTTCAGCGAGGAGTTCAACGAGTTATTTCGCGATCGGAAATAAATTATTATTTTATATCAAATAAAGTTTATTATTCACAAATATTATTTTTTATTATTACACTTTTTTGAAATATCAATCGATGATGACTGTGCAAGTCATAGTAGCTAAAGTAAATATTCAGAAGTTTAATTTCAACTGAAACTGTAAATAACGCAGAAAAAAATTAATATTTTATCAGTCAATATCACGTAAATTAAAATAAACCAGACGGTACTTTACAAAGAAAAATTTTACTTTGTAAAAGTGATTATACATAATAAATTTCTTATTTTTGAAATTCGCTCGAAAATCAGCTTTATTTGAATGAATCAATAACTCATCAATGCAGCAACAACAAAATAATAATAAAATAATATCTACTACTTTTCCCTGCAAATATAATCGATTTCCCCAAACACTCGACTTTCGCGACTGTCAAGAAGGAAGTGAACGTGGCGGCTGTAGGAATTTCGCTAGGTGCCGGTCTGTACGATAGCGTCAATTGACGCTCGAGGTATATATAGAGGGGGTCGCACTTCCTGTGGAAGCACGTAGCGCCACCGCGAGTCCCCCTCCTGTGCCTCCGTAGCTTCCTAAGCAGGAGAGAGGAAGCCCGCTTCCTTCCTATGTGTGCGTCCGCCTCCGCACTGCCGCCATTTATCTAATCCATCCTGTGACGTCAGACGCGGCCCTCAATTCATTCATTACTGCCGATCCCGCGCGCGGCTTCCTCCCTTCCTCTAGGTGAGATTCGATCTTCTATGCTCTTTTTTTTTTAATCGCGTACCTTCCGCCGGAGAGCTTTTCGGAGCTTGCGAGGGTGATGTTTGCCGCGCGGCGCGAAAGTGTACCTCGTAAGAGCTTCCTTTTTTTTTCGTTTGCGTAGGCACGGATAAACGGCCATTATCGACTATTCAGGCGAAATCCTTATTAAACATCATTAAACGGATTAGTCGCTGTCGTGGGCGTTTTGAGTGATAAATGGGCTCGACTGAATCTCGTCTTGTTTATACTACAAATTGAAGGTTTACTAAGATTAATGACTGTGTACTTTTTTTTTTAAACCTTTCTAATCTCCGTCTCTGAAGAGTTGCCCATGTTTAAACTTTGCTAATTATTCAAATAGAAATTCCACCAGAATTGTAAGCTTTTCTTATCGCGACCGATTTTTGAGGCTAATCATTATTATTTCCCTCGCATTAAATCAAGTAAAATAAATATACTTCCTTAAATATTGAGTTAACGTGAGGGTCCTGAATTTTGTTTAAACTTTGGAGACTGATTTTATGATCGAAAATAATGAACTCGTGTCTTGGATTAATAAAGATTAGTTTTTAAAACTAGTAATTACTTTTAAACTTTAGTAGTACTTTTAAACTTTAATTATAAATAAATTTTTAACCGTACACGATTTTTTAACATTAAATAATTTTTTATATCTGCAGCATTTATACGTCCAGATTTAATTTTACTATCGTGGTTTAGTTCGTAACATTGAAATTTTCATAAAAACTAGGTATAAAATTCGGAGACACGTGTTCATTATGTTCCACCAAACACTCTACTCTTAAAAACACAATCCTCCTCCCCTAATTAATTTGAAAACAAAAATCATTTCGAAAACAGAACAAACCTAATTAACCCTCATTAACCCGAAAAACTCCGTTACATCAAACGAGTATAAATCATATCCTTCACCTGGCGCCGTCAAAAAAAAGGCACGAAGAATCCCCGCTAATAAATCAAAGTGTGCACCCGGGCGACTCGCAGACGCGCGAAGCTCGAATTTTGGCAGAAGCGCGCCCGCGTCACCTCGCCCACGCGGCCCGGCCTCCGATAAATCAATTAGGTTTCGCGCGCGCGTCCGCGAGATCGCACTCGGTGCGTCTGGGCCGCGTCTGGGGCGCGGGTCGACGGCCGCGCCCCAGGAATAGAAGCGCCGCCGGCGGCTTATGTCACCCGGTGCGCCGGGGCCGCCCTGAAAATACGCGCGCGGGCGCCGATTAATCGCGCGGAAACGGCGCGGCCGACCCTCGCTCGTGGACTGACTTAGATTTTCGGGTAGTAATTTTTTTTTTTTAACTTTTGGAGGTTCAAGAGTAATTATTTAGGTACTAGCCATTATGACGTGATAGAGTGGATTATATGAAAAATTATTACACTATTTCATTGTATAGTCTTTCTTATGATTATGATAGTGGCAGGTAATATAATAGAGGGACAGATTTAAAATTGTAATCGAGAAAAAAAATCTTTCTTTTTTTCTTAAGTTACGTACACTTTAAAAAATCTGCTTTTTTTTAATTTAAAATAATTAAATAATTAATTAATATACTAAATCTACTTTTTACATAAAAAGTTAGTAAGTACTTTTCCTTTTAAATCGAACAATAAAGAGAAGAAACAAATGAAACTTTGATAAAGCAACGAAACGTAAATAATTTAAGATTGTAAATTAACGAGCAGATAGAAAACGAGATTAGCGGTTAATAATTAATCCAAAACTTTTTTTCCCCCAACTGCCTATTCGCGTATCACAATGAATATTTATCCGAACGTATTACCCACTACTCGGAACTTAATACGCGCTATTTAAATCGAACGATAAATTCACCGCTAAGTACAGTCGTAGGGCTGCACGCGCAATATTGCCGATAAATAATTCATTACAAATTACTATGTAAACGAGCCGCGTTTCTACTATTAACCAGCACCAAGACGGCCCAACGGGCGGCTCGTGTTTGCCCAGTTGCACGATTTATTATTTTTAATGATCCGACGGTAACGAACAAAGGCGGCGCCCGCGCGATAACCGATCGGCCCGGGAGCTTTATCGGTGTACCCGCACGCGCGGCCAAGAAATCTCCCCGATTACTTATAATTCATTTAGCGTTTCACACCTATACAAGGCGCAGCTCTCTCTCTACCCCCCTCCAATTACGCCTCGATCGCGATTGCGTTCGGTAATGAATTACCGCGGCCGCGGGGCCTTCTTTTTTTTCTTTTTTTATCTCGGATAAGTGACAACGCGCTTTTATTTGCTCCAATTAATTTTACGCTCGATGAGCAGTCCCTCCGGGGGGTTTATTGCCGCCGCTCGTTATGCAACTCCGCGGGCAAGTGCGAGATCGACAAGCTACTCGATGTCTCGCAGAGCTTGTAAGTAAAAGCTTTGCGCACCGATTTTATATAATCCATCCGGGAGCGAAACAATTGTTAAGCCTACAATGATGTAATCGCGACGTTATTAAAGTCGTTGTTATTATTCAATCGTCTCTTCTAATTTTACTTGAAAGAAATTGATTTTCTGTCTCTCGTAAAGCGCGAAACGAGGATTTCTAAAATTTCTGAATTTAGATAAATGGGATCATGGAAAGAATGGATCGGTAAAAATTACCGCGACCTTAGTAATCTTGAGATCAAGTGTCCTGTTTCGTAAAAATTATCATTAAATATTATAACTTGTCAATTTTTACTAAACACTCCTCTCCGAGTATCTTATTTGAATATTTTAAGAAATTCTTTAAATAAAGACTTTTACAAGTAGATTAAAAAGCAAAAGTATTCTTAAATTAAAACCGTAAATATTCTCATACTATGAGGAATAAAATCAAATGTTTTAAAGTTCATAAACTGAATCATACCAATAACACTTTTGCTTCTTAGTTTAAGAAACACTAGCTTTGAAGTATACATTTTTTCCTTTTCAATAATGCAGATTAAGTTTGCGCGCAGAAAAGAAGTGGGCTGAGCGCTCGGTTAATTCAGGGGAGTCGCGCCTCGCACCCGCGGCGCTTAATTGCACGGCGATGGCAAGACGATAGACGCACCGCGCGCCCGGGAAATCCGCGCAATAAAGCAGCCGGTCGGCACACCTGCCCCCGGCTGCTTCCGCGGTGAGCTCGAATCGCATCGCCGGCGCCTCTCGACGATCGTTCCGCCGAGGCATTGGACGTGTCTCTCGCCCGTTTATTGACGTCATTCGGCTACCCAGGCTGACAGTTAAGATTGATTTTCGAAATCACGCGAAGGATGGATTTGATTTTAATGGGGGGTACAGTAAAACGCGACGAATTTTTATGTTTATTTTGACAGATGTAACTGGACGTATGTTATACCTTAAGAATTTTCATATATCTTAGGTGTGCTCTTATTGCTTTTTTTGTTTAATTTTATTTAATTTTAACGGTAATCATTTTTTATTGACTTGTAGAATAAATCCTATTGATTTCATTGTAAAGAACGGAAGTTATTCAATTTACATGATTTTTCACTCAACAAAATGTTCAAAAGGAGAACACCTACGTGATTATGTTAATTAAAATTATCTCCTTTTACTTTCTTCGAATAGAATTTAAATTTTTAATACTTTTATCTTGAAATAGTAAAGAATAAATGCTAGACTAAAAGTGAAACCAGTCTATTCATAATTTGATTTATTCTAACGTAAATATGTAGAGTAGAGTATGTAAGAAAAAAGAATAATTTACTTTTAAATTAACTAAAGTCAACCATAACTCATCTTAATCTCTTCTTCTTATCAATTACGTAGTCCACGCGTTTTAATGAAACGAGTCTACTTTCAGCCGCGCACCTAACGAAAATCCGCTTAAAAAACGATCGAAAGTACATTAATACGCAATTAACGAATTTCCAGACGCTCCGAGTAAAGGGTGAAGAAACCCGCGAGCCTATTACAGCAGCTCGACGCGTCGCGCTCCCCCCGACGACGGCGGAGAAAAAAAAATAATGAAACGGGACCCGCGATCGAACGAGCTGGCTGTAAGTAGCCGAGGAAGGAAGGAAGAAAAGAAAAACTGGATCGAACGTTGCGCGCCGATGCGCTCTTTCTTTTCGCGCTCCTCTCCTTCCGCTCCGCTTCCTCCGACCTTACGGGCGTCGCGCGCGCCCGTTCCCTTCCCTCCCGAGGGAGACAGACGGAGAAAAAAGCATCCACCGGGCGGCTCGCCATTATCTTCCCCCGTGCGAGTCTGAACTCGTCGCGACTCCAGAAAAGCGGCCGGCAAAAGAATATTTTAACTGCCGTCTCGCGCTTTTCGAATTGTCCATTTCGGAGGCGCGGCCGTTGTAACGCCGGCCCGGGCGCGCCGGAGGACGGCCCGCTCCGACTGGATTTTGCGATGAATTAATAAATTTAATTGCAGCGGCTTGTAATGTTACGACGAGTTGAGTGGAGGATGATTTTAAATTGAATTATTATTGTTGAATTATTGGGGTGATCATATAGCAGAGGCTTTTAATCTGCATTAATCGGATTAGGAAATACTTGGCGATAATAATTATATTAATGATTGCAAAGATTAAAGGCAATTTTTTAAATTGAAGAGTAAATATTTTTTCTGTAAAAAAAGTATAATTAGTTTGATAATTCTCCTTTAAAAATAGTACTTTTTTTTAATATTTCCTAAAATAGTATCAGCTGACGAGATTTGAAAACGAAATTTCCATCCATTACAGTAAATTGAATTTCAATTTGGATTTATTGAACCAAAAAAATTACGCGGTAAATCCTATAAAAGGTAAGCACATTTAACTGCCCGTACATAAAAGAGAAAACGTATAGGCTAACATTAAAACTAATCCTAAAAACACGATTAACCAATAATTACAATAAGAATATCTTTAAAACTCTAAAAAATTACTAAACAGTATCGTAAAAATTTCTCAGACTTGCAGTTTGTGTCCAAAGTACCTACACTATCTAGTAAACCTTACTACTTTTTTAAAAACTTTTTTTAAAAATTACGAAAGTATTTTTCTGAATATAAGAACGACTATAAAAAAAATGAAATAATAGCCGTGTCAATAGCCGTCCGAAAAATATTCACGTGAAACGTCGTCGCAACGGTTTCCGCGAGAGCAGCGGGCCCCGAATCTCGGAGGAGATGGCATTGGACTTGGAGGCCCGGCTGCAGCCCCGATAGAAATTCTTTTTAATTACAAAACCTCCCCTGTGCACCGCTCGGCGGTGGGCAGGTGCAGGCTCCCGGGCGCGCAGCGGCGCTGCGAAGGAGCGAGACGGAGCACCAGGACAGCTGCTTATACACACGCGCCCGGGCTCGCCGAAAAAGTATCTCGCCTCGCAAGGAAGCTCCCTCCTGCCTCCGGCGCGGCAGATGTCTCGCGAGACACGTGGCCCCGCGCGCGATCCCCTTCCTTCCTTCCGTCCTCCTCCCTTCTTTTTCTCCTCGCTCCGAAAGGACCACGCGCGTATCGCCGCATTATAAATACGCGCGCGATTGTTCGCTTCCCGTTTTTTTTTTCTCTCTCTCCTCCAGCGAGATTCCCTTTGACGCGCGCGGCAGCGTCGCGAGCGAGCGAGAGGAGATGGAAATATTAATCGCCGGGGCACACGGCCTTTTGTGCGCCCGGGCCGCTCGCGGCTAGTTGGCCGGGGAGGTGCACGCACCGCGGAGGGCGATGATACTGGTTCGCTTGGATTAGCTCGGCTCGAGGAGCCTATTTTCTAGGAGGGCCCTTCAAATTATTGTACTGCAATCTCTTTTTAATTTTCCTCCAAGGCGATTCGAGTTCTAACGTATATTCCAAGCTGACGCGTACTATCTTATTTTCTGTTTTAGTCGCAGATTTCGAAGTATTTGTAACTCTAACATTGAAATGGTGAAAATTTACTAAAAATTATTAAATGATCTAAAATTTAATCAAATGTGCTACATGTGTCTAATTTTAATTTCAATTATAAATTCAAGTTTCGAAACAATTTTACTAAAACTTTAAATAAACCATCTTCTATAAAAGCTGAATTAGTGGTCACTAAAATCACTAAAATTAATAAAAATTGTTGATAATATTGACTAACTACTGAAATTTTATTTACTAATTTTTATTGATATTTCACTAATTCAACATTACACAGAATTTCTTCATCGCTGAGAACTTCATTTAGTACCTGTTGAACTACTATCCCCTTATACATAAAAACGTAATAATCATTTAAATCTCAACAACCATCTAACTCGATCCCTTTAAACCGCTTTAAATGCACAGTAAGTACACTCTAAATTTCACTATTAAATTGCACCGTTAAAGCGCGATCTCACTTGATCTCCCGGCTACCTTCGATATCGTCGCCTCCCTTCCTCTTTCGAGTGACCCTGGGTATCCCTTGGCCGAGGGCCCCCGCACGGCGCAAAATCTGCGCGCAGAAGGAAAGAGAGAGCTAGAGGGCCTCAGCCCCTCCTTGAGCGGCCGGCTCCCCCCGCCCCGGCTCCTCCTCTATTTACCCTCGGATTACGCCAGCTGCTCGTTAGCCCGCCGCCGAGGGATCGCTCGACAATGGGCCGGCCGCCGCGAGATAGTCTACTTCGTTTCGCGCGCCCAGCGACACTTTTACCCCGGCCTCGCTCCAAAGTGATCGCGTGCCGATCCACGAGGCGCAGTCGGTCCGGGAGTTCGGCTCGCGCGGAGAGACTCGTAAAAAGACAAGTCGAGTGTGAAGTAAAAGTGTACTCATCGTAAACGATGTACGCCCGAAGGTTCGTTTAAAAATCGGCCGAGTATTCGAACGTCTTGGAAAATTATGGTGCATTGCAAAGTGTAAGCGGATGAATAAAGTGCGCGGTCGTTCGGTCAAAAAGAAAAATTACGATTTTTAAGATTGAAGAGCTTGTGAAGTTTCTTTTTAATTGAAATTCATCACCGAAGGAAACGTGGAAACAGAACGGCGGGGAAGGATAGAATAAGCTATGCGCAGCCGGCGCGAGGATCAGTTATCTTCTAACGGTTCCATTAAGTGCAACTACAATTTTCTTGTCCGCGGTAAATGCGAGTTTTCAAAATAATATCCTCAAAAGTTCTGAGAATTTTCTCACGAAAATTTTATCTCGCAATTAAAATTGCGTGCAAATTTAGCCACAAAGGAATAATAAAGCGTCTAATTATCGAACGCAAAGTAACGTCTCATTTGCATGAAATCGGTGGTTTCGACGAGCGCGAGCCAAGATTCAAAATCGATTACTTCTACCTAAAACACCAATTACACCGTCGCACTTCTTACCTAAAATCCATTTTAAAAACCGAACGGAATACTAAAAGGTAATTAAACTAACGAACGGTTAAAAGAACGTTTTAATGACGGCTCGGAGCGTCGTTATAATAAGGAAAACCGAGATTAAGCCGTCTACGCAATCTCGGTGTGCGGCGAGTGTCCACGTAGACGAATTAGATTGGCTGGCGGTCTCGGAGGGGTGCGACGTGATCGGCAAGCCGATCCTTCTCGGCGCGGCGCGAAATTACGCGCGCCCTTATCGCCCTGATTGCGCCGTGGCCGGAATCGTTGATTCCGCCGTCCACTCCCCGTCGTCCGATCGCAAGAAATTCCTTTTTAATGCTCGCCTGCCAGCGAGAGCCGCGTTATTTCGAGATTTTCTTTTTAACCGATTTTTCTCGAAAGTTACTACTATCGATCACGGATTTCTATAAAATATACATTAACAACTGTAAATGTTTATAAGCGTATTTATTGTCTAGTCTTTTACACTTTAAATTTTTTAATTTTACCCTTAATTATTTTATTCATAAATTAATAAATTTTAACAAGCCTCGTACATTTTTGTTGCAGAAACAAACGATGCAGCGCAAACGATCGATCGGCCGCAATCTAAAATCGTAAGTAAGCAAAAAAAAGAGGAGCGAGCATCGCTTTGACGATCCTTCGCGTACCCGAGCGAACGAGAGAAAAAGAGGAAGGTTCCGACTGCAAAGGGACTCGGAATTATCGATCCCCCGGCCGCGGCTATTACGATCGCCTCGGCGCGCTCGGAAAGCGCGGCTAATTGAACGGCGCCTCTCTCGCGCCTTATCAATCGAGCCGGCGTTTCTCGCGCGCGGCAGCTCATCGCCCGGTGAGAACCGCTGGGCGCTCGTGCGACTTTTTGAGCCGCGTTGGTCCCACGCCGAGCCGAGCGCCGCATTCACACACGCGCGCGCCCGCGCGCCTCCGCGTTTATATAGGTATATACGCGCGCGCTCGGGCGACCTCATCACCAAATCATATTTCGGCGCCTCGGGTGCGCGCTCCTCGCCTATTTGGCGCCTACGTGTACCAGCGATTGTTCCGTGTGGCTTGGAGCTTTCTTTTACGCGAGGAGGAGTGTCGATTTTGACTCGCCGATTTTTTTTGCTTTGGGCCGGGAGTTCGACGGGGAAGCGAGCGAAGATATTTAAGCTGGAGGCGAAAGTGTGCCAAGGTCCGTGAGTTTAAATGTCTTTGTGGTTTTTAATGCGATTTTAAATACCGCGTGGTTTATTTGTTGATAAATCACGTGACTCTGTCAGCGGATGGGGATTTTAGTAGTGTAGGCAGAGCGGATGGTGATGGTTATCGTTTTACTTGTTCCAAATATGTATGATAGTAATCTTATACATTATTCGTAGTATATAAGCTTGTTTGAAAATAGCACGGTGCAACTTGACTTATACGAATTTCATTATCTGTCCAAAAGTACATTAATTAAACATCAATTTTTTTTCGTACTTTGGCATAAGCATCTATTGCAAGATTATCAAAATTAGATTTCAACAGAGACTTATACGCACGCAGTACGATAATCGGATTATATTTTATCGATGAAGTATAGGAAAATTAAAAAAGAAAATGAATGTTTGACAGGCTTTTTTTTAATAATTTCAAGATCTAGGTACGTGTCGAATATATTGAATTTTACCGCACGATATGAATATTTTTCAAGAAAAGAACATCTGGACTATGCTTCGCAAGTGTATTTAAAGGGTCTCCGAAAAAAAGCCGAGAGGCAATTAGCGGGCTAACGAAACTTTTCCGCTGCTCCCGCACATCGCCCACTCGACTCGGGTGTATAATAAATTTCGATTCCACACCGCCTCTTACGCGTAATGCCGCCGAAGCTCTTGATAGACCTTGTAAAATCTTTCTCTTTCTAGTTTCAAAAAAAAATTGATATAATTTATAGATAATGATATATAGCTTATACATAAGATAAATTATGTACAATTTATTATAAAATAATTGTATAAAGATGGTAATTTTAACATATCTGTCATCTATAATTTTACTTATAGATTATGCATAAATTATAAATAAATTATGTCATAACGTGCGTCTGCGCGTAATATCCTTATATAAATTATGAACAGTTATTGTATCAATTTTTTTATTCGGTGCTTATGTAAAGCTTCAGAAGGCGAACTTCGCCTTATCAGCGGTAGCCGATGGAATTTTCGAGAGGCCCGCTCTCTTCGGCGGATCGTCTTTTATCGCCGCGGGCTATATTTCGCTTCGCGCTAATGTGAGAAAAATGAGGGAAGATGTGGCCGAAGTAGGTGGTATTTTTAGAAGCTAAACTTCGCGGATCGAAGGCTGCGCGCCACACGCGTCTTCTTTATTCCGAAGCGTCGAGCATGGATAAGTCGAGAAAAAAAAATTGACGGTATCTTTTTTTTTCACGCAATGGTCTCTGTAGTTCGTCAGCTGCGCAAAAAAAAACGCGTGAAGTGCGCATTGTAAAGTCTCGGATTCGAGCGAGTTATGACAACCCGAATGTTAGACGAATTATGTCATAGGTAAATTTAGCCAGGGTTCGATGAACTCGGAGTCGCGCAACTTTGTTTTTATTTCCACTCTTGATCTCCAATTTAAAATATAATACGTTAATTTATGATTATGTTCCTAACTGATTAGAGCGTTACATAAGACATTCGTTATTTCGAAAAAGCTTCATTTATCTTCGATTTGCCAATCTTCTTTGCTTAAAGATCTTCGTATTTTTCGCTTATTTTTAATTTTTTTTAATAGTGAGCTCTTAAATTTTAATACATGAAAAAAACCTTTTAATACTATTAATCAACTGAAACATTTATGTCAATAGAAACAGCTAAACATTTTTAATTTAAATAAAACGAGATGAATGAGACTTTTAAATAAAAATAAAACAGTGAAGTCTGACTATTTATTGTTTGATGTAATATAATTAAAAATTTATAACAAATCTTCAAGAAAAGAGACATGCCACACATCGCCTCAGCTATTCCAACTTGAAATATTTTCTAAACGCAAAACCCCGACATTTATCACTCAAAAAAATTCTTCGCCAGCAATAAATTCACGCACCTTGATCCTTATCCATAAATCGAGCAAACAAAGAATTTCCGCGCACCTTATCAAAAAAAAAAAGAAAGAAGGAGGATACCCCTTACAAAGGAAAAAAATGAAACCCATTCCCGTAACGAGCGTCTAATTCGTATTGCCGGCGCTTATCGCTGGCGGAAGGCGGCGAGAGGCACGGTCCAGTCTCCCGCGGCCGCGCTTCCGCCTCACCTTTTATTTTTTCCAGCGCGATCGCGCCCGCATTTTCGCGCGAATTTCCCAGCGCCCGGATGCGCCCGCCGCGGTTTATCGCGCTCATTTTTACTCCTCCGCTTAATCTGCGTAATTTATGACGCGGCTTGTCGCACCTTTCCGCGTTGTCGCCCGCTCGAGGTGGCCCCGCCGCGAGTAAATACGTAAAAAACCTAAAATTTTGTGAAGTGGGATAGATTTTTATTGAGATCAGGTAATACTGTTTTTATTCACTTTTGCGCTTTTTTTAAAAAGTTATATTTTCTCTGCAACTCTGTCGATGTGCTTATTAGATCAAAATTGAAATAGAAAGCTTGCAGTTCACACTTTCCATTAATATTTGTTTTTTGGATTTTAAGAAAGCGCCGGAATCACTTCAACGGTTTTTTTCCGCTTCGAGTACTCGAGATTAGCTTCAAGCTTGAAGTTTCGAAGTGCTCAGCTACAAGAGGTAATCTTTTTAATTAAAACGAGCGGATGTTGATTTGCATATTGGTAGTTTACTATTACTGCTGCAATTGATTTGCATAAATTATTTTACAGTTTGAAAATTGGTGAGAATTTTTTGCTTTTTTTATGCACTAGTGTAAAATTAACTCATTTTACTGTGGTCATTCGACTCCAGAATAGAAATTAGTCAGATTACAGTTTATAAATTATCTAAAGATATTTACTGTTAATAAACCACTTCAAATTTTTAGAGGCTGTTTAGTAAATAGGTAGGTCATATACCTACGTCTGTAGTATTTTTGAAAAAAAGGCAATTAAATTTGATTATCGAAAAAAGTAATGGGTACTTTTTAGACGCTCGAACTTTTAAAACGTGTAACGTGTAACTGTATCTACTTAATGCTGCAAAATTTTAAAACTCAGTTTTATACCAAACAAATAAATATAATCAACGTTACGTAACGCGAGTAACGACGTCGTCAAAAATTTTCGCGGCTCGCTCGGCTCTATCGGTGGCGCGAAGACGCCTGGCGCCATTAAAATATGATAATTTGTCGATAATACCTGGCTCTCGGTGAATAATGGGCCGATACGTCGGAGGTGTGCGCACTATGTCATTGTCAATCCTCGCGCTTTAAATCCTCCCCCTCTCCCTCCTCCACCCCTCCCACCTCCCCGAACTCATGCATTATGGATGAGCCTTCCACGTCCGATTTTTCAATCTCGGTCTTAAACCCTCCCCGTGTATACACGCGCGTGAGAAAAAGATTCCGGGACACGTGATTCCTGCGCTCGTTCTTTGTTTCGCTTTGCTGAATTCGGAATGACTTTGACGCTCTTTCTCGCTTTCTCTATCTCTCTTCGCCGAGGCTTCCGCGTGGACGTCTCGAAATCGTTTATCGGTCTGCCCGATAAGTCGCGAATTTGGTATACACTCGCGATAGCTGGTATATATGAATTTCAATGAATTTAATTAACAAATTAAATAATTATCTTTTAAAGCGAATTTATTGAAATGCAATCAATGCTCTTTTGATGTAAAACGAGGGAATATAGTGACTCGATTGGAGAAAACGACCAGTTGGTGTATCTTGAAAATTATTTTAAAAGTTGATTTATAGAACAAAAAAATTGATTGAAATTTTCTTTTACTTATTCATTCGTCGTTCAATTTTAAATTCATATACATGAAAATTTTTTTACTGTACATCCGGATAAATTTACGGTTTAATGTCATGATGCTGCTTATCATTCCGTCGATCTGAACGCGAGAAAAGCCATCGCCAACAATGAAAAATCCTCGGCTTTTTTACACACGGGTACTAACACTCGAAAAATCTCATTTTATTACGACATCCGTTTGTGAGAAAAATCCAAGCCATATAAGCTCGGAATCGCGGCTGAAATACGAGCTCACAATCTTAAAAGTACATAAAGCTAAGTTCCCGCTGGTTCAAGGTTGGTATAGTGCCCCGCAATAAGCAACGCTTTGCCGGCGCGTAACACAGTGACGGACCGCCTTTATTCCGCGCGCGGGGGCTCGGGCGCCGATATAAATAGAAAATATAACGACGGGCATCGCGGGCACCGTGTAAAACCCGATCGTATTTATGGGCATAGCTCATACTTTTATCCCGGCGCGCTCACGGGAATGGAATTTCCACCCGCGCGCCGCTCGTAAACTTCCCGAGCGCGGCGAACGGAATCGCGGCCCGATTCCGTCTTCCGTTTCGTGTTTTTTTTTTCCTCTCTCTCTCTCGCTCCATATTCCCTCTCCCCCGCGCGGGTTCCCTTCGTCGCCTTTTTACGAGCCCCTCCGTGATATCGCCCTGCCCGGCGGACGTGTCGAGTGACGACTTTTGCCGAACGCAAACGAGAAAGTTGATTTCGCCGTACGGTTGTTTATGTCTTGCAAAAAAATGTCGCCGGCCCGCTGATACAGCGGGGTGGGGGTTGCGAAATCGAGATCGACGGGATACGCCGCTTCCGAAATGCCGTTCAAAACAACATGAAACGACCCGCCGGAGTTGCATCATTGCCCGGCGAGTCATTGACTCGCTGGTGATAAAACGTTCATTCAGGAATACGCTGCGCTTCTCGCAGAAAGCGGCAAAAATTATACTGGCCGCTTTGACGGAATAAACCTTCTTTCACTTGCAACTTGTAAGTAAGACTACTCTCGTAATGTAGAAGAGTGAAAAATAGAAAATCTATATTTCAGAAAAAACTGAGCCTACACCCTAAATAGGGTACAGTGAAATTTGGCTTCAGTAGAGTTAAATTGTCATTCGTATAGTAGATTAAAACTAATTCCGTCGACTGGAGTTAAGTAGAACACAGAAGAACGATTTTCCCTCTAATCAAGAATTAAATTAAAGTAGTAGTCTTTTATAGCGAACTAACTTTAGAATAAGGGTGAAATTTCACTACTGCCGATTTAGCGTACAAATTAGAGTGGTTCAGTTTTTACTAGAAACGGAGTGATTTTTCATTCTTCCAGATCTTGCACATTACCTAAATTTTTCGCGAAAACGATGCTATAGTTGTCTTTAGCTTCGTACAACTTCTCGTATTACCATCGATCGATCAACTTAAGCGCCTGAAAGTAAATTCATTCGAAAGTAATAAATTTTCAAAAAAGATTTTTGTAATTTATTCGCAATCGAGAGGCGGTGTGCGAAGATCGACCTCGGCGAGAGGAAAAGCCGCGCGGAGTCGGGTGTACGCGGCGAAAGAGTCGAAAGCTCTCGAGAGAGGCGAGAAGCGCGCCGGCAAAGTGGGCCGGACGAGTTCGGCGGCCGCGAGGGGACGACCGCATTCCGATGGACCCCGGAGCCCGCCGCGTGCCCGCACGCGCGACGCCTCTGCCGAGCATTTTTCGCTGCTTACGGGAAACGGCGCGGGCAAAATGACCACTTTTCGTTCGTTTTTTTGTTAAGTCACGTAAGAAATTTGTTTTTTTATTTGATGAAAGGAGGACTTGCGTGGATGCTGTAAATATTGAGCAGAGTACGTTTAATTGGATATTTTTTTAATCAATAGTTTATTTTATTTTCAAATAAAATATGTGGATATTATGTCTTGTGCGCTCTGTTACGTCGAGATATCTCATCGCGAAATTTATGCGTTCTCCATATGTACCGAAGCTATCGAGTTCGCAGGAGGGTTAATATCTCGAAGTCAATGAAACATTCGTTGGATTTAAATATCAATGTTTACTCAACAAACCCGACGAGAGTCAAATAAAAATCTATAAATACCGAAGGCACACATCCCGAAATAAATGCACCGCTCGAACGCGCAAAGCGCCGCTAAAACGTCGAAAACCGCAGAATCCAAAGTAGTTTCTCCCGCCGTAACGGAAAAGCCCTTTAAAAGCGCGAGAACAGCGCGCATAGCCCCGCGGGGAGGAATATACCGCACCTCCATCCCGCCAGGGTAGAGAGCCTGTACCGACACACACCTCCGTACCCAAGACACGTATGGCCGCGCGAGAGGAATCGGAGACAGAGAGACGCTCTCCGGCATTTCTCGGCGCGCGAGGGCGAGAGGAAGAGAGAGAGAGAGGGAGAGAAGGGATACCCTCGGACTCGTACCTGCATTCCATTCCCACTGGTCCCGCGCGTAGCGCAGCTCCTTGTATAGGGTATATGCGCGAGCGGGTCCTCGCCTCCTCTCTCGCTCGCTCGCGTTTACTTAATCGCCGAGCGACCGCAGAGGAGGACTCGACGATCCTCCCCCCCTCCCCCACCCTTTTTTGCAGCTTTTTCTCGGAAATCGAGAAACGCGATTCCATTATTCCGAGCGGGACGCGGACCCGCCGTCCTCTTATTCAAAGTCAATGGGGGCGAATTAGTTGCTCCGGGGATCCTTTTCGGAGATGGCTAGTTTACACGGCGATAGCGTTTCATTTCGGCGGGGCTTTGAGGTCCCTCTTTTCTATTTCGGTTTGATGAAGTTTTTGGGCGGCGTTGATTTAGCGGGGATCAAATTTTGGTTGAGAAAGAAATATTCCAATTTGCAAAGATCTGACGTGAATATAGACGTATCGAGATATTAAAATTAATGATATCTAAAGTTGAATTAGTGGAAAATCGCTACAATTAGTGGAATTTCGCTAAAAATATAGTGGAAAAAGGTCCACTATTAAATGATTAGTGGAGCAAGTTTCGCTAATTTTAGTGGTTTTTCACTAATTTAACCCTTTAGGGGGTGTCTTAGAAGAGATCAATCATTTGTGTTATAGGGAGAAAATCTTGTAATCACGGGAAAGTGCCATACTGTAAATTTGTATAGGAAATCACGATAATTTCCACAAGTTTTCAGAAAAATCCTCCAGTGTGATTAACTGACCTAGGATTACGAAATTTGTCCCGTAATTTTTACGACAAATCTTATAATTATCATACTCCTTATTCAAGACTAGATTGAATTAAAATCGAGTAAGACATCTGTACAAATTTCAGCATAAAAATGTCAAAATCGCTTCCAGTCTTCGATCCCAGCAAATTTTACACTTTCCTAGAAAATTTTTGATCTCTGCAAACTGAACCGCCAGTGATCCGTGATCCATCGCTCGGAGACTCGCGAGCGCGCATCGCGACGACCCACTGTCAGTGACGCTTATCCGCGAGAATTTCCTCGGTCGCGTCTCGGCTCCCGCGGATTCTCATGAGTGTCGATGTCGCCTCGGGCTCAATTGGCGACGAAAATAGAAGGGCGCGCGCGCGAGAATACAAAGTCGCGCGTCCCTTTTAATTAGCGGCAATCAGTCGCGGGTGCCCCGGCATCCGCGGCGCGCGCGAACTAATTGCCGGATTCCGCAATTGAGCTATTTTCGGAGCGGCGGCGCACGCGAAAACGCCCGCTAATTGTCGCCTCGTGCCGAGGCGCCGCGAAGAATGCGCCCGTCCTTT
Source organism: Eurytoma adleriae (assembly GCA_900480045.1). Taxonomy (NCBI): domain Eukaryota; kingdom Metazoa; phylum Arthropoda; class Insecta; order Hymenoptera; family Eurytomidae; genus Eurytoma; species Eurytoma adleriae. Next base: position 158,189 of record UXGC01000243.1, on the reverse strand, counting down.
TGTTTTATTAACGCCGCGCGCGCTCCGTTTGTTTATTCGAGGGCGTAACTCGGCCGCGGAGTTGCCTCTTCTTTCTCGCGCGGAAACGCGCTATGTGCACCGGTGATTAAAGTGCGCCGTGTAATTTCGCGCGGGGAGCGCGTGTTTTCTTTTCTGTTTTTTTTTGTAAATAACAATTTTCTTCGACTTTGCGTGGATACGCGGTCTGGAAAAGTAGGAGGGTGGCGGAGGATCGAGTGGATAGCACGTGCCAAGTGGTCTTTCGTCAGCGACGTAATAATGACGAGGCGCGAGAACAAAAACTGCGTTAAAGTTCGTTAACCTAAATTGATGACGTTTCGGTGTTGAAAGAACCGTGGGTCACTTCGACCAGTCATCTGTTTAGCACTCGTTTAAGATCGTACTAAATTTACAAGATCACGTAACAAGTATTTTTTTTATTTCTTTCTTCTCTTACGTTTTCTTTGTGCTTTACTTTTGCTAAAGTGTCTTAATATAAATACGTCGATTACAAACATTTTTTTCTTTCTGTTCCAGGATCTTTCAATATTCCGACGGCCGCAATTCCAACAGGTAATTCTTAACTTAAAAAAAACCAAGTTTCCTCAACAAATTTCTTACTAACCAAAGCTCCACTTCTCGTTAAAACTATCATGACATTAAAGAGGGAAAATCCCTTCCGTCACAGTGAAATCAAAAAATGTTTAGCGATAAATCGCTCCAACCGAAGCGACGTCTCATCCTACCTGCATCCTTCGCGTTTAGAAAAAAAAAACGTTAATTAAAAAAAGTAAATGTTTCCCCGGCCGAAAATAAATTATCCACGAGGAAACTGCCGGCGGTCTGGCGCGTCGGTTTAAAGGGAAACCGTGAGTCGGCCGCGCACGCGCTCGCCGCGGAGATTCTCCGGAGGGGTCTGTCACGCGTACAAATAGCTGACCTCGCTCGGCTCTATCAATGGCTCGCCGCGCGGTCCTCCCCCCCGTCTCCCTTACTATATACGCGAGCGCGCCTCGGCCTCGGGCCCACGAAACCGAGGCTATACGCACACCCGCGCCGATGGGACTGCTCGAGGATCTGTTTGTTAGGCGTTTCGCTTCGATTTTTTTCTCTCTCCTACCGACCGCTTCCTGGAAAAGAAGGCGCTGCGAAGGAATTCACCGTATCTTTCGGGAAATATCTACGGGATGGTAGGCAGGTAGACATTGAAGTTCGATTGGGTGGTACCGTCAAATTAAAAGAAATACACGCGAAAGTAAATTGCGCGCGATAAAATCCATTTGAGAAAGGGAGATGGCGATTATAGTGTCGAATTGAAGGCTTTGTAACTTCGGAGCAGTAAAATTCATTGGTGGACACAATGGAATTCTTAGACGAAAACAGCCGGATGGTTCGACGATTTTATAATTCTATATTGACTTTACAAAAAATTTGATTAAAAGGGGGGATTCACGTTTCGGATATGACAATGCAATTATAAATATGCCAAAGCGCGTAGAGCGACTGCGAGCGATTCTCCGAAAGCGTTGAATAATCAGCGTGAAAAAGTGTATGAAAAGTCATGGATTATTCATCGGGCGGCGGGAGAAAAAGAAGGCCTCATTGCCCGGTCATTTATCGCGCTACATATGTCATGCGAGTGCGTGACGCCGAGCCGAGTGACAAAGTCCGAGTTTTCGCGAGCCGAGCGCGATTAGCCCGAACTGTAACGTTGACCCCTCCCTATCTCTCTCTCCTCCTCTCCGTCGCCTCTCCTCTCGCGTTTTTTTTTTCTCTCGCTCTCTTTCGCCTCTTTCGAACCGACGGCGCGGCCGACCCGGCCGCGGGAGGATGTTGCTCAACTTTTTCTTTGTCTCTGCGGGCGGCGGGTTGAGAAACTGCGGGCCAAGTTCGACAGGCGCCGCGGATGTATATATAGGTGGTCGATCGGAGCGCGGGGCGCCGCGGCTCGTGAATGAAGCCGTGCGGCGTAGTATAATTTACGCCGAAGTCTTTAAACTTAGTGATCCTTTTTCCGTGCTTGTAGGTTTCTTTCTTGGTCGAGCGTCTGTTTTAAAAGAATTCGCAAGTCTCTAAAGGATCTATAAGATATTAATTCAGTTTTTAAATGTATTTATTACTAAAAATGTTTGAAATAATTGCGGGAACCGATCCCACATAATTTAAGGCTGAATTAACGTTTTATATTGCACGTACAATAACTGAATATTTGCTATTTAAATCGCATTACTTATAAAAAATTGCCATTAAAAATTATAATTAAAGTTACTACAAGGGGCTAAATAAAATTTCTCGAATTCTTACGAAAATAAAAAAAAGTCACGTTTGATTTAAACTCATTGAAGTAGAGAAATCGGTGGAAAAAGAACGCAAGCGCAGAGGCGAAGAAAAAAGCCACCGCTGCTAGAAGAGAATAAATTGCGCATTAGACGATGCTTGAATTGCAATTCTGAGAAGCGTCTAACTGCGTTTCGCGCGACTGGTTGACGTTTGCGAAAATTTGCGCTTGCGCACGCGAGCGCTCGCTCCCCGACGCGCTCGCGCTGTTAAAATCGCGTGAGCGATCTCTCATCTCCGCTTCCCGCGTTACATCTCCTTTGCGCGACGAAAAATAAAATCCATCGCCGAAACGTGAGAAACGATGCGTTTTCTTTTTTTCGCCTTTGAATACGCGAAACGCTGCTCGCTCGGCGCTGAAAGAGGGCGAAAAACGACGGAAGCACGCGCCGTACGCGCGAGAGGAAACGAGCGGTACCCGTCGAGGGACCAGGGGGGGAACTAATGGAATTTAATTCGCGCTGTTCTATTTTTGTCTTAATTATGCTCGCTGCTTGCGGCGCGGCCCTCTCGCCTCGTCGTTTCTTTCGCTTCCCTTCCGCAGCGTCTGCGTTGCGCAATTTCTGGTTCCTCCGCGGACTTTTCTGCCTGTTGCTTCGCTTTCAAAGATGAAGTTGAATTTCAACGGTGTCGGTAATGTAGATTGGTGGGGGTAAATCGTAAAGAGTGTCGGTATTTTACCGACGGTTGGTGTTTTATTTACCGACCGGAGATATTACCCGCGTAAGGGTCACTTTACCGACGAAGCTTCAATGGATAAAGTAGACTTCTATGTTAACATCTTGGGGTTTTTTCAAATTTAGTTATTAACTATATTAATTAATTATACCGTTCTACGATCCATTCTACGATCCACAATTTAGTTGGAATTGTAGCTTTTAATTTATTAAAATAATTATAAATTATTTTTTTGCATGCGCAGATTAAATTTCTAAATCAGTCTCATAATATAAATCTTTTAATTCCTTTAAAATCTTCAAAGCCCTTCGGCGAAAAAACGTTGAAGCGCCATGTAATATCATAAATTTTAACGGCTTGAGCGTTAATTAGATAAAAGTCCGAGGGACGAATTCCCGGTAATAAATAAAAAAGCAGGAGGGAAGCGCGAGACGCTGCTGATAATAGGTCGAGACGGGAGATTTCCGTGCTCGCACAGAGCTCCGTTCACTGCCGGATAAAATTTATTATCCGCCGATACTAATGACGCGCAGCTCCCGTGCGCGAGTGCGGGACCTCCGCGCGGCAGGAAGCGCACTTGGTATCACTTTTTTTCTCCGCAGCCCAAGATTACAGCTCGCTTGTAAAACCTAAAGTACTTCCAAGTACTTAATCAAAAATTACTTAGAAATTTTGAGAATAAAAGTTTGATTAAAAACTTCTAAACGATCGCATCGTAATTTTTTTAAAAAGTACTGTTATATAAATAAATTCATTTGTCTGTACAATTTTATTAGAGTGCCATAAATGACCGAAATAAAAATCTCCAGAGTCATACCTCTCCAAAAGTAAAAAAGTAATAACATTAAGCGACCTGCCACGCATTACAAACCTTTTGTAAGGGGAGGCGAAAGTCTACTTCGCCGTTCGTACAATTCAATTTCGTATACTTTTAAATCCATGACAACCGCAACAATGCCGTCAACATCAAACACACCGAATCATCCCGCGGCCGAAGCAATAAGTCATCGTTCGAGTCGGCAGACGTCACAACAATGTAAACTTTCCTCGGCGGTCTGTAGTGGTCAGCGATACATAAAAGTAATCGTGTAGATACATATACACTCTCTCTCCGAGCCGAAAAGTTCACCGATCATCGTAGCTCGCATTCCGCGCGTGACTTCGCGATCGATCATCAATAATTATCGATTTTTCATCATCGATGCTCATCGGATGAAATCTTAAAGATTTTTTTTTCAGATAGTCATACTGTTACTGATTCTTTTTTTAATTAGTTACAGTTATGCAACGTTGTAAGATCTGCAAGCTTAAACCTGTCCGTTTATTTGAGTACAAAAAGGATAAGAATAAAAAAGATTTAGCTTAATGTATTCTTCCAATGTAAAATCTTTGTTACGACGTATTAACCTCTTGAAAAAGTAACTTATGTTTAAGATTAACACTACATTATTTTATATTTTATTATCGAAGTGGTACTAAAAATGAAGTAAAAGTCTTTCACAGTATTTTAAAGTCTATAAAAATCTCTCCATTTCCAATAAATGTACATCGACGTTACATTGACCACATGTCTCTGTTGTTTTAGAGAGGAGCAAGGCGTCCACGAGCTTGAAATTTCGAGTTACACGGCGCCCGAAGTCGGAAGAGGAGATCCCGCAGCTCAAGGCAACGTCGTCGACGACGACTTAGCGAGTCTCGAAACTCCTTCTAATAATATTTACTTTCAGTCACAAGAACCACTCTGCATTACATCCCGCGTCATCCTCCTTCTCTCACTTTTTTCACTACATTATCCCTCGATTGAATAGTAATGCCACAAGAAACCTGGAACACGTTACCTAAAAGCACCAGTTGATTTCACTTTGCAATTTTTTTAAATATACTTTTTTTGCAAAATTTTAGGCATAATTGGCAGAAGATGAAGACACAACTGTGGAAGAAATTGTTCCCGCTCAACATAGACGAAACTGGTTTTCACAATGATTTGACAGATGTATTTGATTCTGAGATCATTGTGAAAGCTGATTTTGTTCAGAATTCAACGATATGAAGATGAGCTCTAGTCAAGCTAAAAATAAATGATTATTTTGTATGTACAAGAACAAGTTTGTAAGAGATCATGTGTAAAATGTAAAACCAGTGAACCAAATATATAATTATATTCATCGTAATTCCGCGAGAATATTGTAAAATAAATTGTAAACGAAAAAAACTGTTTCCTTGAACAATAATATAGGTCGCATCTGAGATTACACTCTTATTTAACTACGACGAAAAATTTGTTTTCAGAAAGATTTGCAAGTCAACTTAGTATAAATCATATCATTAGCAAATAATGTACTATTAAGGGACATTAATCCTTTATCGCGTGGTACAAAATTAACATTCACGTAAAATCCTTATCAGATGCATTATGGCCTATTAAACACCCTAATGAGGTTCGATAGCATCGCTCGCTCCTCCCTGTCGTCTCAGCATCCCGCTGAAAAAAGTAATAATTCCCGGTATCTTTTTCACAACTTCCAGGCAGTCGTAAAATAAAAATCGCCCGCTACGGACGAAAAATCGTCGCCACTAAAGATAAGGGGAAAAGAGGCTCGCCGAGAAGGGATAGGAACCGAGGAGTCGATCGCGGGGGCGCCCGAGTCCGGTTGCGTCACGGAAATTAATCATTTCAGGGGATTCGGCCGCGAGCTGACCGCGCCGCTCGCCGTTAATTGTTGACAGATAAATAAATAGGCCGCACAAAGGGGCTACTGTGCGGGCTCGCCGGCGTGTGCGGGGCGCGCGCCGGCAGCCGCCGCGGCTTCCCTCCAAGGACAGCGCCGACGCGAGAGAGGGAGATCGGCAGCAAATGCATTCTCGCGCCGACTGGAGACTACTTCGCTTGATTTTCGGGGATTAATTATTTTTTTTATTTTTAATTAAAAAAAAGAAAAGAAGATTAAAAAATAGTATAAATTTAACAGTATTTTTTTCTTTGAGTTCACTCATAAAATAAGATGATGGTCATAGATAAATTTTATTCCACACAAATAAGCACATGCTGTATATATTATTATTATAATTTAAAATAACTCTACAACAATATGTTCCATTAAACAAACAGAAAAATTCGAGTGACATGTATTCCGGTGCTACTACTTAACTATAAAATGTAATTTCAGTTAATTGTAAAAATATCAATTTTATTCAAGATATTGCAGAAAATAAAAGCGAATCTTTACGTAGTACAATTCAATTCCGAACAGCATAATAGCAAGTAAACAGCCACTGCAAAAGATAGAAAGTAATTGCGGTAGCAGGATGGTTTTCTTCGAATCGTGATCGGGTGGTCTATGCGATCCTTTCCAAGGTGCATCGGAGAGCTTCGGTATTCCAGCCTCAACCATCCTCTGTTGTAGTGCATCAAATTTCTCTACGTATGGCGAGCCGCTTTCGTATGAAAAGGCAATGTAGTCGTGTAGAATGGATCCAAATACTTTCATTACTGGCTTATGATATACCTTGCGGTAGTGGTCGAGAAGGTGGACCGTCCCTCGGTGGGGTACGATACAAATAGCTTGCCTGGTTCTTACGAGCTGCTCCACGCACTCTTTGTGGTGCAGTCTCTTGATGTATGGCCTCAAACCATTGATGATATCGCTTGGATCCTCAAGGAACTGTTTTTGGACGAATTCTGGTGCATAAATTGAGAAGCCACTCTCAATGATCCGTTGAGGAGTATCAAACGCTCGATCATCGTAGAGCAACTCGATATCCGTGAGTTTGCTGAAGACATTCGTAGAGTACTTCATGGCCAGCAGAACCATGTTTATGAAGACGATCCTCTCGCTAAGCCTCTTTGGCACCCGAGACACCGCCATGCCAAGCAGCACCTGAAGGATGCAATGCAGTCGCCATAGGCGTCGAGAGTACCTTGTCAGACGCGAAAACCCGAAGAAAAAGATAACCAGGATAGGAAAAAGCGTTAGGGGTAAATACACCTTCAAAGATAGATTCAAATGTCTGGCTGGTAGAACTGGTGCCACGATACAGAATCGACTATCCTCATACATACGGCCCACTATGATGCCTCTATTGTACAGATTCGTTCCCACAAGGAATTGCGTGGCTAACATGACCAAGACGCCTCTCCGCATCTTGTCGAATGTGGAGTTAAAAAAATTAGGATTCGACGGACTTAAGTCTAGACGCGTTAGATTCAAAGAAAAATTCAATTTTTTTGACATAAACTCGACATAAAGGTAATCGTAGCCTTCGACCTTGATTCTTGTTTCGTTTACTGTCTTGTTGATCATCATTAGTGGTGGATAATTATAGATCGGTATTGTCAGTTTATAACCATGCATATTTACCATTTTGTCTGGAAAAATCGATTTAACAGACAACGAATCAAAGGAATTGTACGCTTCTTCAAAAGGATTGTAGGTACACATAGCTGTAACTTCTTTATCATTCACGATTGCTACTGAAAAATCCAGAAACTTCAACGTCCACGCGAACCGAAATATTTGCCCTAGCAATTCATTAGCGCACTGCCGATCTTTAGTAATTAATAGCACTAGACATCTTGGGCGCGTTGAAACTGGAAATAATTCAACAAACAAATTTAAAATAGTTTTTAAGTTGTCAAGATAATATTCGCTTTCGTCATTTTGCACAATGATTAAATACAGCGCCGATCTTCTACTGCCAAAAATATGTGAACTCTCTTCATTTACCATTTTGATATCTCTTGAGTAAGATCTATTAGTAAAGTCTACCGACACCGTTGGTACTTGTTTTGTAATTCTTTTCATGACTCTATTCCGTTGAAAAATACATACTTGGTTACTACTGTTCGTAAAGATGGTTACTTGTGTTATTGTGAGTTGGTTTTCAATGTAATTGACAAAGTAATCCAACCAGTTTCCCTCTGCAACGTACTGCATGCTTACTTGAATCATTGAAATTGTTATAATCCAGAACAGTCGGTACACGATCATAACAAATAGTTAATAATCAAGTTGATGAGAATTATATTTTATTAATTTTTATAAAATTAGACATTAATATAACATAAAACTAGATATAAAATATTAGAATATTTCAGAAATTTGAACGTTACCACTTACAAGTATCTTTTGTAACTGAGTTTAAATTCAAACTTACACATCCCGTTTTTGCGTAGTTGATGTATTGATCTGAATTAATAGAGTTGACTTTTAACGTAAATTATTTCCAATTTGGCAAAGGTTAATTGTGAGGTAATTCATTTTACGTCTTAAAAGGGATACGTGTTGAAATAGCATTGTATTTAAATTTGCATATACGTCTATGACCTTGAAAATAATTATTTTGATCGATATTTATTACTAGATCCAATAAACAATACTTGTAGAATCTACCTAAGTGGTTTCTAACAAGTGAACGTTATTGCCTTCTATAATGATGTCACATTACACTGCTTAGGTCTTGTTGTCCTTATGAATCACTAAAGCACTGTGTACAAAACTTGTACAAAACTTGGCAGCTTGTACAGGACAAATGAACGATGCTGCAAGATAAGAAAATCGATTGCAACATATTCATGACTGATGTATATAACACTATGATGCATAATATTCACAGGGATAACTATGTTTCCTGGATTGACAAATTAATTTATTTACTTTTATTATAATATGTAATTAAATAGAACATTAAACCATTGAAAAAGAATCGCATGAAACCTTGCGTAATACACTTCGATCATAAAGGCCAAACTAGCGAGTAAGCAGCCGCCGCAGGAGATAGAGAGCAGTTGCTGCAACAGAATGGTTTTCTTCGTGTTGTCGTTACGCGACCGGTGCGATCCTTTCCAAGCAGCATCGGAAGGCTTCGGTATACCAGCTTCAACCATCTTCTGTTGTAGTGCATCAAATTTCTCTACGTATAGCGAGCCGCTTTCGTACGCAAAGGCAATGTAGTCGTGTAGAATGGATCCAAAAATCTTGATCACCGGCTTACCGTACATCTTGTTGCAATGGTCAATAAGATAAAGAGTCGATCGGTACGGTGCGATGCAGATAGCCCGTTTAGTTTTTACGAGCAGTTTGACGCACTCGAAGTGGTGCAGCCTCTGCAGGTATGGCCGCAAACCATTGATGACCTCGCTGGGGTCCTCAAGAGACTTTTTTTGAACGAATTCTGGCGCGTAAACGGGAAAGCCACTCTCGATGATCCGTTGAGCAGTGTCAAACGGACGATCTGCATACAGCAAATCGATTTTTGTGAGTTTGCTGAACACATCTGCGGAGTACTTCATAGCCAGCAGTAGCATACTCATGAAGAGGATCCTCTCGCTGAACCTCTTTGGTACGCGATTCACTCCCATTCCAAATAGAATCTGGAGAATGCTATGAAATCGCCATTGGTGCCGAGGGTACCTCATAAGCCGAGAGAGCAGGAAGAAAAAGATAACAAGAGCGGGAAAAAGAGTTAGGTGTAAGTAAATATCTAACGGTAGCTTTAATTTAACATCCGGTAGGACAGGTGCCAGGATGCAGAATCGGTTCTGCTCGTGCATGCGGCCCATTACGATGCTTCGATTAAACAGGTTTGCGCCCACAAGAAACTGCGTTGCTAACATGTCCACCTCGCCACTTTGCAACCTGAGGAATAAAGAATTGAAGAAATTGGGATCTGATGGGCTCACCTCATGATACGTTAGGTTTAACGAAAAGTTCAGTTTTTTTGACATAAACTCGACGTACAGATAGTTGTTGCCTTCGACCTTGACTGTAGTTTCGTTTTCGTTCTTGCTTATCATCATCATCGGTGGGTAATTATAGATCGGTATTGTTAGATTATAACGATGCATATTTTCCATCTTGTCTGGAAAGATCGATTTAATTGACCACAGATCAGTGGTTTCATACGTGCCTTCAAAGGGATTATAGGTACACACCACTGCAATGTTTTCATTATTAACGATTACTATTGAAAAATCCAGAAACTTCAATTTCCACGCGAACTGAAAAATTCGTCTCAGCGTTTCACTTGTGCACTGTTTTTCTTTACTGATCAATAACACTAGACACCTTGGACGCGTTGGTACTGGAAATAATTCAACGAATAAATTTAATACATTTGTCAAATGTTCGTTTTCTTCATCTTCTTCGATGATCAAGTACACCGCTGATCTTCTACTGCCTAGAATATCTGCATTTTCTTTGTCAAACATTTTGATGTTTTTCGAATAAGCCGTACTACCAAAGTCTATTATCACCATTACTTTGTTTGTAATTCTTTTCATGATTCTATTCCTTTGTAAAATGCATAGTTGGTTACTACTGTTGGTAAAGATGGTTACTTGTGTTATTGCGAGTTGGGTATCAATATGATTCACAAGAGCGTCGATCCAGTTTTTCTCGGCAACATACTGCATACTCGATTGAATCATTGAGACTATTATAATCCACAAAAGTGAACACACGATCATAACGATTACTTAATCATCAAGCTAATAAGATTGATTGATTTAGACAGTTTTCGAAATTCGTACGTTACCGCTTGCAAGTATCTTTTTTAACTGATTTGAAGTTCAAGCTCAAACGTGCCGTTTTTGTGCTCTTTTTGTGCAGTTAATATTTACTGATCTGAATTATCTTAGTTGTCGTTATAACCTTGAAAAACAATTATTTTGAATCAAATATTTAAATTCTTACTCATCTATGCTTGTTTATGTAATTAATACTTACCACTTAATAATGATCTGAACTAATTAGGGCTAATTAGCTGAAGTCAAACAAATTATTTTCTTTTCAACTTCAACACTTGCGCAGTATCTATATAATATAATCTAGCAAATTTAAAATTGTATGGCTAGGTGACAAAACCAACGTTTTTATGAAATAAGATTCCATGGTTTATTTGGTTTAATAAATATGAAGATAGTACTTTTTCTTACACTTGACGTTACTCTACTGCGTATATTAAACGACTGTCGTGAGGACTAAACAATATGGTCCAGCTAACCGTGTGTAAAACAGGGGAGCTTAAAGTCCTCTACACTCTCTATGTACACAGACATTCATAAAAGAACATTTGAGTTCATTTTTGTACCCTTTTAAAACGAATGACTTTTAACATTTTCATCATTATCTGACAAGTCAAGAATAGATCAATATCAGTATGTGTTTTAATGACATTCGCGTTTATTATGTATATTTAGCTTGTAAAAACAGCAGTTTTAGATTAATATTCTTTTAATAAAAAACCGACAAAAATTAGTAATAAAATTTGTTCTTTTTTTGTAATCAAAAGAATATTTTTAGATCTTTGACCGGGAGCTTTAAAAATATTTCAATGTTCGGTCTTATAACGCGCACATTCCAAAGTAATTAATCTATAGCTGTTAGTATCTTTCAAAACTAAAAGAATTCAAAAAACTGGAATTAGTTATAAAAATATACACTAGCAAATATTTTTAAAGTAAAATAAAAACGTCGCGGTGGATGTATCGATTCAACTACCACAGTGGGTCGTAATGTTGATTGCTGTTTGCCAATGCTCGAGTCACCTCCATTTGAAATTAAATAAAAAAGAGGGTCGATACCTCGTAAGGAAATAAAATAAAAAGGGAAGGAAGCAGCTCTTAAAAGTGTCCTTCGGCGCACTGCGCTGTGCCTTTAAAATCGTCGCGGAAAAACCGTCGATATTTATTATCTCCACGTCGGTGCTGAGGGTAAAGCAGTCGAGTGGCCGCGCGGTTCGAAAAAAAGGCGTTGCGCCTTAAAGGAGGCGAAGCCGCCGGCGTCGAAGACGAGTGCGCGCAAGCACCCGACGACGAGACGCCAATTAAAGCGTCCACGGCGAGCGGAGCTTTTTTGCCCGAATTTCCGGTGGCCATTTATCAAGCGGGAAAGATTCGTATCTTCCCGGCGCAAGAAAGCTTCGTCGCTCCCTAAGGCGGAGGAAGCAGAGATCGGACCCGCAGTCGATGATTTGACTTTGTTCAAGAATGAAGAAACTTCGTTTTTATTGCATATAGTAAATATTAAGTTTAGCATTAACCGTCCAGTAAGAACAAACAATGTCGATAATACAACAAAAGTAAATTTACGCACCTGCTTATCACCATCTAACTCACTTCCAAGTAAAATTAATTTTCGTACACGCAACGCTTGACCGAGCCGTTTCCGCGATCTTTCCCCTTACATTAACCCTAAGGTCACCATACCCATGTAGTATCTCTCAGATCAATCTACCCGACAATCCCTAATGTCGCTACATCTGTAATATCCCTCGGATCAATCTGCCCGATAACCCATCATTTTCCAGTTAGCGTACAGTAGCCAGTCCCGACTTCCAAAGAAAGGAGCGAGACTTAGACGGATCTTCGGCGAAAAAAAAGTGAACGGGAGAAAAGAAGTAGGTGTGCAGTTGGGATGCGCGCGGCAAGTGCACAGATCGAGTGTCACAAAAGCGCCGCGTCCGCGCCGCCAAAAGGACACGTGCGGCTCCTCTTCGCCGAGGGATTTCTGACAGCTCGGGGAAGTTTCGACGTGCGTCCGCGCGCTTTACGAGCTTACACGGAAGGGATGAGCGCGCGCGACCCCTGCGAGCGACTTTTACCACGACTTTGAAGGAGAGCGAGACGGGCTCGCCGGTTTCCGAGCTTTTTTTACGAGCCTAGGCTTCGGGCTGATGGATGCGATGCGGTCCGTGTTTTAAATTAGTTCGTACGAAGTTATGACTTAATTGGGGTTGGACGCATTCGATCCTAATTTTCTTGTTACCGGTTTATTACTTTGTAGTGTTACAATTTCCGCATGAGCGAAGTATTTTTATTTCAAAATCTTATTTTACATTTTAAAAGAATTTTGTTAATTAAATATTTCAAAAATTTGTATAGTTCTCTGTAATTTTTTAAATTTGATTTAAACAAAGTAAAGATACCTTGTTCCAGTTTCTTATGATTACTAATAATAAGTATTTTTGTAATAAAATATTTTAGGTTTACAGGATTGACGATGGACATGGAAGAGGAAAACGTGGCACACGCCAAAGGATTAAATTAGGATCTAAGTATTTAAATGAGAAAGGAATAGTTTATTTTATTATCCATCGGATTTTTTCAATTAATCAAGATATCAACATAATACTTCGCAAATCGCAATAATTATCTCGATTACTGTTGCATCACCCATATTAAGAAGCCGATTACGCGCAGTAGCGCGAGCTAATTTCATAATCGTTGCAAGGGTGCGACGTCGAATTCGTCACTCGGCATCTCGCCGGCCGAGCGGAAAATAAAGGCGCGCGCGGGCGAGGCTTTTAAAAACTCGGCGTCGCGAAATCCTATATCGGGTGCAGCGTCGAATTTCGCGACGCGGCCTTCGACTCTACCGCCGCTGATCGGCTGCCCTGTTTTGACACGGCGAAATTTACAGGCGACGTCGGGGGGCCCCGAATTCCTCGAGCGGACTGCCCCCGCGAGAAAACCGCTACTATTAGACGAAACAAGAGCTTGACTTTCGACTCGGTCCCCGAAAACCGGCGTTTCTCTTTGCGATTTTTTTTTCTGAACGGATTAAGAAATTTGAATTAGTTACCTACGCGACTTTAGAAGCGAAGGATTGGTAATTTCATGTTTTGACAATTTTTAATAAATAATGAAAATATCTTCATTTAATTAAATACAGATATTTTTTATTTTAAAATCAATGTGGCGAAGATTACATTGATTATCAGTAAGGTAAAATTGAAGTCAAGATAAGGAATGTATTTATAAATAAAGTAAGATAACAATTACCAAATTCTACAATCTTATAGATTATCGACTATATATAAGAGTGATAACTTCTTTTTGCTGTTTGCGTGAAATATTGTGTACAAATGAGATAACTGAAACTGATATAGCATTTCGCCCTTTTTGATTAAGATTTATTAAGTCCATTTGATTAAAATAAATGTTTGCAGTTTTATTATTGTATTTTTACACGGGGCGAATTTTGTAAAAAAAAATTCTGTTATGGTTTATGCAGATGGTATGATTACTAAAATTGTGACAATTTTTATCAAATAGATTGTACGATTCCAATACATAGATTTTTGTGTCATTCTCTAAGAATGTGAAATTGATACTCTATCATTTAATAAATCTGATAACCAAATAATTTCGTTATTATAAGCTCCCTCAAAATTAAATTTTATCAATCAATCAAAATTTTAACATCTACATACGTTAAACATTATCCACACCAATTCACTTCCTTAAAATAATTAAAAAAATTTCATAAAGTCCATTGTCCCAGCTTCTCCGCGTAGCGCAACTGGACCCTCACCACCGCAACAAAATTAAAAGTCCCGAAAAGCGCGTCCATAAAAATTGCGATTCCGCAACAACCCGTAAAATTTACTGCCTCGCTCGGGGACCTACACGAAAAATCGTCTTTCCTGGGCATCGGCGCGTGAGAAACGCTTACACACTCCACAAAAGCCCAATAAACGCCCGGCCCACGGTCTTTATTTGCTTTCCTAGTATAGTACACTCGCGTGCAACGAGCTTGACAAGTGCTCGTATTACGCTTCGCGCCTTAGTTTACGTTATTTTAGTACCTTTGACTGGAAAAATTTACGAGCGGGGCAGTGTTTAGCGGTCGCGTAAGGCCGGCCCGAGAGGAACCGATTTACGAGCGGACCCTTCGCGTGACTTTTTTTTTTACTGGGGGTCCGAGCACGGTGGGTGCCTCTCGAGTTTTCCGCGCTCTTTTCAGTTAATGGGCTTCGGTGATTGAGAGCTGATGTGTTTTGAAGGGATTTGTCGAGAAATCGAGAAAACGGCACTTGATTTTCTTCGCTGAGTAATTGGTTTTGAAGTTCGACAGTTATTCTATAATATTGTTGTGGAAAATGAAAAATCGAAATTGAATCATTCGAATTGGTTAATTTAGAATACAGTTTTTAATAAGTACTTTTTTTGTATAAGAATAGTTAAGATTTTATTTAAAAAAGTCGTATGCAGATTAAATTGTCATTATCTGACCAACAAGTCTTAATATCATCAATAGAAAGCTTCCTCTAGAAGGAAGAGAAGGTGGAAAATCAAATTGAAAATATTAATGTACAATCGTTAAATTTACATTAAATCAACGTTTTATCAAAAGACGCTGCTTAATAATCTTTAGATTAAAGTTTCTTGACTTTATTTACTTATTTATTCGTAATATCTAAAATGTGCAGGATTATATATCCCATTTTAATTCACATAATTTTTATGAAATAAACATAATATTCTTTCTGCGCAATGTACAAGCTAGGTGAGAAGTGCTGATGAAGTTATTATCAGCCACTCTGGCACATTGTATACTTTATCGCTGATATTCAACACCGTGAGCGAGTGAGACGTCACTTCAGACGTGACTGCCCGATTTTTTCTTACGTTAGCAGGAGCGCCGGGGAGTCCCGAGATTCAGTCTTCAAGCAGTGCTCCACGTGAGAACACGTTGCTCCGTTAATTTTGAGCCGAGAAAATAAAAAAAAATTACGATAAAATGGAAATTTTCTGCGGCCAACAAGGACGCGCTCCGATTTACCGTTAAAGCGAGAAACTTGTACGCAAGGTGAAATCGATTCGCAGTTTTCTTGCAGACAGGTATATAAAGAGGTGTGTAATATCTTAATTTGAATTATAACAAAATTATAAAGTATTAGAAGCATTCCAAAAATAAACGTGCAAATTATTTTTTTAGGATTGCTCTTAATAATCTAAAAAAAAAATAAATTTTATAGTTTTAATATCGAGCAACAAAACGATTTCTTGTTAACATTTCTTTCGCCTTAATTCATTGGTTTATTATATCAACCAACAGGAAATTGCATTAATCTACGAATTATACAATGGAAAATACAAATCCGCAATTTTGGTTCACTCTGGAGGAGACATACAGAGTACAGATACCCATGTACGTGAAAAACCTATTAGAGATAATGGGCTACGGAAATCCAATTTCGTTCCAGAGAATCACAAAGACCACGCTGGCAGACATCGAAAATTTCGTAAGAACAACAATCAGTCTCCCGCGACCCATCGACGCTGACGCAAGGGATTACCTCGGCACCTTCTACACTTATAACAGAGGCAGCTTCAAATTTACACCGGGCGACAAGGATTTGATCCTCGGATTGGCCGATCGCGTCAGAGAGTACTCGCAGGTGTTTAAGAAGCTTCTGAATTACTGAACAAAATGTAAGTGACAGAATAAAATTGATTCGATAGTTGTTTACATTTATTACGTTACGTTATCATTCGAATTAAGGAGGGTCATGCCATATGAAATTGCTTCCTAGAATTTAACTATATGTAATGTTAAGATTTAAACTTCGATTCACCGAAGTGAGAATAAAATTTGAATTTCGATATGGCACCCAATAATTAACCCTCGTTAAGTAATAAATTTTCAAGAAAAATACTGTTTTTCAAATTGCATAAAAGAAATAATTTATTTTACAGGGAATCTAAGGTCCATTCGTTTAAGAATCAGAAATTTTGGGATCAGTTGGAGGCTATCGGTAAAGTGAAGATTCCTGAACAATTAAAATTGGCTTTAGCTATTGCTCAATACGATTCATATATTACCTTTGCTATGATTACGGAGGAGACATTAACAAAAATAGAGAATTATTTAAGAAGTCCAGCCTTTATAAATACCTTTACTCATATGGATCAGGCTACAAAAGAGGGTCATTTTTATCAAATATATGGGCGTTTTATGACTACACCAAGTGTTTATACATTAGCACCCGGTTATAGAGATTTAGTTTTACATTTAGTTGAAGTAGTCAAGACGCATCGTAATCTATTTTTAGATACTTAATTTGAACAGAATGGAAAAAACAATTGTACTCGCACGCGGCTTTAAAGATTTAATTTTAAATTTAGACGAAGAAGTCAAGGCGCATCGTGATAAACTTTCAGATAATTAAATGTACGAATGGAAAAATGTAAAATGAAATTAAAATAAATTTTTTTAATTTGTCTTACAATTTTGTACTGTTTACTGTCATACCCTTACACTCTATCCTTTTTTTTAATCTAACGATTAAAGAATATTAAAGATCTTCATTCTGCGAGTTTGCGGCGTTAAGGAAAAGCGGACTTTCGATAAGGGAGAGAATTAGGTGTGGAAAAAGAGAATCGCCTAGATGCGCATTAAGTTTCAACTTCCCCTTTCACTAATTGTTACAACATTAATTTACATTGCCTAATAGGATGAAATTATGATCAGTAATATTTAACTTTTTGACATTAATTGTTACCCGTTCATTTTTCCTAATTACTATCAATTTGCTACTTATAATCCAGATAGCAAAACCTAGTCAAGGCAAATTATCGATCTACAAAGGTTAGATCAACCGTTTTATATCCGGTCACCCGACTACCAATTTCTCTTCTCCTCTCCTCCCGCGTTAATTAAAGACTCTCCGCGTGCATTTAAGAGCCCGGCGTTACGTAAAATCGGCCGCGACTCGATAGTAATTCTCTCGGCCGGCGATAAGCCGCGGAAATAGGCGATTTTCGATGAATGAACAGTGGTGATAACGCGGCCGCGCGGACAGCTGTATGGTTTACGGCACTTTTATGGCGCGTAGTCGCGCGCCACTTTTCTCCCATCCTTCCGCCGTTGAATGGCCGAATTGTCGAGAAAAAATTATCGGACCGCCACAAATATTGACCGATCGGCGGACGAAAGGGGAGGAAGATCCGAATCGCCAGCGGGACAAAGGATTATCCGATTGATCGCCGACGCCGCTGGTGTCGGGAGAGCAAAGCCGTCCGTTTATCTTTTCGCGTTTTCATTTATTTTTCGCGCAAAAGATTAATTAAACTGCCGGGTTTCTTTTTGACTTATTTTTTGTAAATCTACAGATTTTGGTCCGAAAGAACGTACCTTCATTAAAATTGTTTCGTCGTTCTTAATTAAAAGAGAAATACGTTTCAATTTACTGCGGAAAACTATAGTTCATATATCTGGTCTCCCGCGAAAAGTATAATAAGACATTTCACTGATTTTTGCCCTAAGAAAAAAACATTTTCAACGATATTACCGCGAAAAAATGAACACTTCATGACATTCCAACAATGAAAGCTCATTTCACGAGATTTCAAAAGAGCTTTTCTTCGCGGTAAATTCGAATTGTGCTTCTTATCGTTGCATTAAAAACTTGACCTTCAAATTATAATTAAATTTTGCTGTTTCACGTTGGAAACGATGATTTAATGCACATACGTGAGAATTTTATATATCCAAACAAAGTGAAAAAAATTTCAAGATAAAATTCAAATCCAAGATCTCCCAATGAAGCAGCGATCCTCAAACATCCCGTTGATACGTGTACCATGTGATCCCCAAACATCCCACCTGAGAAGTTCCTCAGGTGTAGTTACACCCGTGCGACTGAATATTTCCCGTCCACCGGACGAAAAGTCAGTGTGCATAAAAAAAGGAACCGAGTCGCAAACATCCGACGGCCTCGGCGACGTTCCCACGGGCGACCCCGACAGGATTCGGTGATAAGGCGAAGCGCCGCGACTTGTGCAGGCGCGGAAGTCGGTCCAGACACACAGGGAACGACTCGACCCAGTCGCTGGCGCTTTATTGCGCGCAATAAAAGATCCTCGCGTTTCCGGTGTAAGTAACGAGCTCGCCGTCGACGACCGTTCCGCTGACCTGATTTTCACCTTTCTTCTCTAGCCTACCCGGATGAATATTGATTTGTGGATTATCGAAGTGATAATAACCAACTTGTTTTAGAATAGTTCAATTTTTTGATTCGTCTGTTGATTAATTTTTAAATATTGAAATTGCGTCATATTTAGAAAAGCAGGGAAAATTAATTTTTTATGAGTAGTATTCTGTTATTTTTCTAAATACACTCCAAAGAGAATTGAAAACTATAATAAAAGAGGGGTAGAAATTTACTTTTACTGTGCCCTTTTAATTTTCTTTTCCGAAATAATGGATAGAATGAAAATTAGAATGGCGACACGAGCTAAATATGCAGTTCTAGTTGGTAATGTAGGGGATGGACGAGTAAAAAAAATAACAAAGGCATTATTGTTCTGCATTTTTACAAGTAATTCTTTATTTTTTCAACTTAACATACTAGCATCTTCGTTCATTAATACAATAATAATAATGATGATATAATAATATTAATTGATAATAATGTGCGTCTGCGCGTTTCAGGTAAATAAATATATCTAAGTACAAAAGCTGCGCGCTCGAAATCGCATGGTCGTACATGATAACAAGAAGAAGAAAACCTGTCGCGAGGACGTCTTTGCACGGATCCTCTATTACGTATTATTATATATAAAAAAAGGCATTCGCTCTGCGACATAAAAATCTCGTACAAAGTCAGTACACCAGACTCGCTCTTTATTCTCTTTATACACAGCTGAACTTCGATTGGCGAGAAGCTTAAGCGGCTGAATCGACTGATCGGTAAAAAAAGGAGTATCGATATAGGCTTGCGCAGACTCGAGGGGAGGAACCAATAAAACAAATTAAAACGTACGGTAATAACGTAAAATCTATATTATACTTTTTAAACAAAATTTAGTAAATTAAATGAAATATCCTATCAAGAAAGAAAGTATATTAAAAAAAACTCTGCAAATATGAAAATGTGAAATTCATGCTGTTCACTTATTGAATAAGTGAACGATTTGTAACGTAGAATAAGTGCATATTCACTTATTCGTGAAATCTATGAGTTTCACTTATTCACTTTTATAGAGAATGGAATAATCATCTACCCTAAGAAAGAAAGATCAAGGGTAAACAGTGCAAACAACAAAAAAGGTACACGACAGTCCCAAAAGAAAGTAACAGCAGTAAGACCAAGATAAACGGGGCCCCGTCGAAAATGCGAGCGACGCGCGTCCGGGACAAAAGAGCGGGGGTTTATTTGAAAGGTTCGATCGGCTCGCCTCGACGCGGGCACACAAACGTCGCGCGCGTTTACGCGCCGCTAGATCGGCTCCTCCCTCCGCGCGCGCGCCAAGCAAAGTAGAGAGTGAGGTTTGTTTGGCCTGGAAATCTCCGGCCGGCTGTCATGGAATGATGTCATGGAGTCTCGTGTTATTGCGCCGCCGTCCGTCTCCCTCGGTATATGTACATACACGCGCGCAGCCGAGGCTCCGCTGCTTTTTTTTTTCGCCGCGAGCGTTCGACCCTTTTCTTTTAGTTTTACTCCGTTTCAAACTAGGCTTTTTTTTGGGTATGTTACGTACTTTACGCGCTATGCGGTATATTACGCTAGTTTTTCTATCGCTCGAGTCGGACTAAAGAAGTAAGAAGTAAATAGTTCCTGCTACTCTGCTTAGACTTACGTATGCTAATCAATCACTGTAATTAAAGGGTATTTTAATTACATCTGTATTTGGCTAATTTGGCGCAATTGTTAACTTAAACTTGCGTCGGTATTTCACGTCTCTCTCAGTGTATCTTAAGGTCACGTACATTGTCGCGACACTTTCGTAATCTCGCAATAACGTACACTCCTTCGATAGTTTATTTAAATATTTATATATACTCTAAAAAAAAGTCATTTATAATAATAAAAAAAAATTAATTACTTATATCTCAATTTTTACAGAAAAAGAAAACAAATCTTAAAATTACAAAACGGAGCGGTAAATGTGAATCGGTACATTTGTACAATCGCCACGAGAACAGTGCCACTTCTGCCACTGTCGTACAGCCTGTAAACGATCGCACTCGCAAAAAGGTGAATCGCCAAGTGTGCGGCGTACGTACTATTGTCATGTTAGCGTTTCCAGCTTCTCCGTTGAAAGCTCGCTAATATAGCGAAATCGCGCGAACGCGGAAGCGTCGCGTCGAAAATTGCGCGAGTGAACGCGCAATTCTCGACGCAACATCCGCGTGAAGAGCTACATCCAAAAGAATTAGACTACCTCGCGTGCTAAATAAAAAAACAATAAAATCCTCGTTGGCTCTCGACACTGGACCTCACCGGTTCAACTCGCGCTTAGTCGACGATGCGGTACGGTGAAGGGAGGTGGTTCAGAGGTAGTTGGCCCAGCTGTCGATGCTGGGCACGAACTGCCGGTACTGGGCGTAGGTCATGTGGGGGTGGGTGGCCACCTGACCGACCGAGTGGTGAGCGTGGTGGTGCTGGGATAAGTATTGCATCGGTGGGAGCGACGGCAGGGGAGGCTGCAGCTCGTGGTACCTCATCATTTCCTCGCGAGTGCGCTGCTGCTGGATCTGTTGCTGCTGCTGCTGTTGCTGCTGTTGCTGCTGCTCGTCCCAGCTGTTCGAGTCCGTTGAAGACACTGCCTGCTGGTCCAGGTTGTTGTAGTGACGCTTGCCTAGCCGGTCGACGCACTCCTCGTCGTATCTGCTGCGAAGAACACGTATTTTTATGTTTAGTAGACTGCTTGATTTGATGAGATTGAGCACTAAAATATATTGTCTCCCCTAATAGAAAAATAAATTTTACTTTTTCCCAAATAAGAAAAGCGCACTTTTAGTTTTGAGGTGAAGCAAGCAGATATTTAATCTGCCTTCATCAGCAGCTTTTATATAAAATTAACGGAAAAGATAGTAACTGTCCATGAGTCAAAGTTTCGAGATATTGCAAGATTTCGATGAAAAGAAAAATTTGTTTTATTGTTTCGTAGAGATTTTAATAATCCTACTTTTTTCTAAATCAGAAGTATATTAATAAAATGAGTTTTATAATAATAAAATTCACGAGTTCTCTAAACCTTTAAATAATAAAAGTCAAAATTTATCGACGCCAAACTATTTTAAAAATTATTACTAAAACAATATATAAAAAAAATGAAACTAAAGTAAAAACAAGCATTAAAAAGAAAAGAATAGCTACCTGTTGACAAGCCACTGGCTGGCAGCCTGGCTCTGACTGGCATACGAATGGTGAGCTGGGGTCTGGTGCGTCGGGGACACCTGTTGCTGCTGTTGCTGCTGCTGTTGCGGTAGGTACTGGTCGAGCTCGCTGCTCTCTACCTCGCACTCCTGCAGGTTCAGCGGGATGCCGAGGTTCAGGGAGCCGAGGTTGCCCAACTGCTCATCCTCCAGCGGCAGGCCGTCCGCCAGCTCGAGGTAACTGCGGAAATCCATCCCCGCCTGCTGGTGATGGTGGTGCTGCTGCTGCACCAGCTCGGGCGACGACTGCATGTGGCTCGCGCCCAGCTCCGCGTGCTGGTACATCGCACCGCTCGCGTGATGGTGCTGACTCTGTTGGATTTTGCACAGTTCGCCACGTGAGTTGGCTTACTTTTTTCGAAATTTTTTTTACATGTTTTGGTTACGCGAATAATGATAAAACGGAAAAAAGGCTCTGCAATGATTGAAGGTAATTGATCCGTAATGAATCGATGTACTATCAATCAAATCCGATTTTGAATCACTAGATTCAAAAATTATATTTCACCTAAAAATTGTTATTTTTATTTTAATTTAAATTAATATTTTTATTTTAATTAATTTAATTGAATTTCTTTTCAGAGTTTTTATTCATAGGAAAATTTGAAAACGTAAAAAAATGAAACTTTGTTTCTATATTACTAAACAAACATTTTGGACAGTAGTTTCATTGAGGTGAGAAGAACAATATTTTAAATAATAATCAGCTTACTTAGCCAATACAATTTTATATCACTTTTTAACAAAAAATCATTAAATGGATCAAGGGCATTATCACTTTAAAATTACATGAATGTGTGTTGCAAACTGATATTTTCATCCTAATACAAACACTGTTTTAATTAAAACACATGTTGTGCCTTTAAAAACATTAAACTAAGGTTACCTATAGAATCTATTTTACATCACTCGTATTTATTGCATTTTTAATTCGATTGCATTTAATTCATATAAAAAATGTATTTTTTCATTCAGTAACCCAAAAATTGCATTAAATTTTACACATGATTTGTTTTCCAAACGGATTACACATCAATATACAAGGCATCTGTAACCACGAATTAAAGCGCAAAACCCCCAGGTCGAATAAATCACATTAGACTCGACTGACCTGACCGACAAAGTGCTGACCCCTGGGCGTGGTGGGCGGCGTGGGCGGCGACATGCCCTGGGACGGCGTGTTGGGCGGCGAGGACGAGCCGATCGAGCCGCTGGTCTGCGGCGAGGCGGCCATGCTCTCGCACAGCCCGACGTCCTCCTGCTTGAGGCCGAGGCAGGCGACGCCGCGGCTCGGCCCGTAGCTCTGCGAGGCCGTCGACGAGGACGAGGACGAGGAGGAGCGCGCCGCCGAGGTCAGCGACTCCCGGCAGCCCGACGAGCCGCCGCCGCCCCCGCTGGCCTGCTTCTTGCGCCGCGGCTGGTACTTGTAGTCCGGGTGCATGCGCTTGTGGATCTCCCGCAGACGGTCTGCCTCTTCGATGAACGGCTTCTTGTCGCCCTCCGAGAGCTTCCTGTAAAAAACAGATTTTTTTTTCGTTTTTTATTATTTTTTATGAATTTGTCGAGTAAAGTTTTTGGTTTTATTTATTTCTAAAATAGGTAAATGTTTTATACTGCTGTTTAATTTCATAGTGATGGAAAATCACTTTATGTACAATATTATATGCGTTTAATAAAGATTGTGTTTTATTTGTTTTTAATAAAACCTTTATTTATGTTTTTTTCATATTGAGGATCGTAAAATGGTCACGAAAAGTGAAAACAATACATTGTTCAAAAATAAATGTTTCAAGGAAACATTAATCTGTATGAAGTAAGAGTATAACCGAGGTAAACTAATGGAATCTGAAATGCGTCTTTCGTGTTCGACCTTTCAGATGCTAATTAAACCAGCTTCTTATTGGGTAGGTGTAAAAACGCTATATTTTATTACAGTACTCCAAAATCTTACTTTTCACCTTTTAAAAGTCCAAAAGGACGCTGCCCGTTTTACAAAGCTCATCTCCATTATAAATAAATCGAAAAAATAACGTCATTCCAATTACGTTATTATCGTCGTTAAATCGGGTTATTAAGAAAAAAAAAAGAACTGGAACGACTTCGTGCGATCCACGGTTAATTTGCTTCGCGCGGACAATAAAAGGCATTAAATCGGATATCTGAAATCGCTTTCGAGAAATCGTCAACCGGCCTTCGATAAGAGGCGCGATTCCCATAAAGCGTATAAATTCTCATTTGAGAATTTTCCCTTGAATCCCCTACTCGTCCCACGCGCCTTTATCTCCATTGCCACATTACAATATACACGTCATCCTCGATATTCCCTTGATCGATTCTTTATCTCATCCGCAAACGATATCCAGCGCGAATCCCAACCGATTTTTCCTATCGGTTAGTTTATTGAAAAATTGAATAAGTTAAATATTCCTTCAAATGTGACGGACTATTTTACTCTGTTGTTTAAACGTGACTGTAGTTTTCTTGATTTAATCGAAATATATTAAAAAAGAATCAATTTTATCTCTGAAATCACATAATTTTATTGTAAAATTAATTCAGATTTTTGACTCAATTTCTTTGTACATTCAGAAGAAACTTACTGTAAATCTGTATCATTAAAAAAATTTCAAAGTTATTTTCCTAAAAACGTACCCTTTACACGCCTAATACCACCTAAACACTCATTTAGAATCAATCAATTAACAAAATTGCTCGAGAAAGTAACGTTTTTTTCCTACTCTCTCGTGTCTCCCACGAATCGAAGGAACTATTCGCAGCCGGAGGCCGGAACTTTTCTCCCGGGCTCTCGTAACGGTACGGCTTTTCCGTCGGCGGGGCACGAGAGGCGCGGGTGGCCCCGCTGCGAATCACTTTGCGTCGGCGCGCCGCTCACATTCCTTTTTTTTTTCTCTCGATCCGTTCATCGTCCGAGCGCGGGGCACGCGACCGGCGCTCGCGCCGACAAAGGCGACGATGATTCGGGCGGTCGGCCGCGGCGCGATGATACGAATTTCTCTCGGCGCGGGCTCTCGTTCTCATGGGCGAAGTAGTCCAGGGGAGATCGGTATCGCGCGCGGTTCCCGCGACGGCGCCGCGGATATACTATCGGTCCCGTGCGTATACCGATTTTCGTACGGCCGGACCCGTAATCGCCGAATTGAGCGGCGATCGATGCTAATCGGCCGGAAAATTAAAGGAAAGGATACGTTATAGAGATGGATCTATCTATCTGTCGATGCGGCGTACTAATCAGGTACAACTAATTATGGGGATTGATTTTTTTTTTTTAAGTTTGGAGATCTCTTGGATGAGGATCTGATCCGTATAAACCATGACAGAAAAGCGTTAAGAGAAAAGACTTAAGAAAAGTGTACTGGAAATTGCGTAGTTACATTTGGGTTGAGGAGAGAGAGAGAAAGAGAAATAAAAAAGTGGTCTCCACATGTAGTCTCTTTTTTATGTTGGTCTCCCGCAGATTTTTGTTGTATCAGTGTTTGTGAATATCTGTATCACACTGTTTTATTTATTATTATTATTTAATGTACGAGTCGTTATAGAATCGCACATCTTATTTCAATTGTTGTCAGAGGATTCAGATCTTCTTTTTAAAGTTCAATTTTTTGGTAAATTATCTTTAAGTAGTCTTAAATTGTACCTAATCTAATGTATAATATAAATATTACTTATAGAACTAAAAAAGTCTTTTTAAGGTTTTAAATTTAAAGACTTAAAATTTGCGATTTTACGCCGTTATTATACAGCTACGAAATTTTTTTTTTCTGAATTTGACCTTTGACCGAATAGGACCTTAAGTCCTCGTTCATTAATAATATCTAAATTAATATTCAAATAAATCCTTCTCGTTTTCTTTATAAACGAAAGAATAAATCTCGGAATCCTTAATTAAAAAACTTCGAAAAAGTATCGCCATCAACGGACTTCGCGAAGAATTAAACATCGTCGACCCCGACTCCCCCGCCGTCAACCGAGGCCCCGTCCAAAAATAGCCGCGAGGGTTACGTAAAGCCGCGCGCGAGCCAAGGTGACGCGTCCCTTCCTCCTCCTTTCTTTTTTTTCCCTCCCGCACTCCCCCGGGCCCCGCCGCTGCGTTCGTTCGTTCGTTCGCGCGCCCATGTGAGAACTGGAGCGGCGCGCAAGCTCGCGGGCGAGAATCTCGGCTCGGCCTGACCCTGGCACATGAGTAATTGAATCCAGCGCGCGCGAGCTGCAAGTGGCGGCGGGAAAAAAGCGCAGCGGAGCTGCCCCCTTATCTCGCGGCGCGGAGGCGGGGGGGAGAGGATGCGCGCGGCACTGCCCCGAGTCCATTGACCAGATGAGCTTTCCTCCCAATCTCCCCCTCCTCGAGACGCGCGATTTCCGATTGCGCGCGGGGTTCATTCATTACGCCGCGCTGGAGATGCTGCGAGGCGCCTTTTTTCCGCCGAGCGAGGCCTTTTTTGCGGGGAGCGAAAGAGAGTTCGGTCGGTGCGCAGAGGATTTGGTTGAAAATCGATTTGGATTCGTTTTGATTTGTTTTCCTGACAGGAAATTAAATTTAATTGGTTTTTATATTCAATTTTTTAAATAAGGTGTGGTAAAATTGGTTTTTTTCTTTCCATTTGTAAATGTTTCTCTTTCGAAGTGATTTTGATTTTAAGAAAAGTGAAAAATAAGTGCACGTTTCTACAATGAGTACAGTTTTATCATAATTCAGATAAGAGAACGTCGTATGTAAAATAAATTAATCACGGATTTTCTAATTACCATAGACTCTAAAAATGTTTGCTATTAATCATCTCGAAATGCTGGCGAGATAAATCATAGCGAAAAAAAATCGAATGACACAAATACTGCCGATGATTTACTACGCAAAATGGAGGCCGGAAAAAATTCAAAATATTGAAAGGCTCGATTGAGCGCGAATAATTAAGGAAAAAATTATCTTTCGGCATTAAAAAAAAATTAATTAGAAAAAATTATCTGCTTTACAAATTGCGGACTTCAGCTGCGTACGAGCTACCAATATCGGTAAACACATTTATCTCCCTGAACTTTAACGAAATTATCTCAAGGCATTTAAAGTTTATCGGTTGATTGCTAATAAAAACTTACGATATTTTCGTACAGGAATCTATTAAATTGCTTCTTGGTAAATTTTTCATAGTGCTTGTTTATCTCCTTCCTGTAGAGACGCAATTAGCCTATTTAGAGTGATATATGAACTATTTTAACTACCCTAATGTGGACCATAAGTTTACGAAGAAAAAAGTTAAAAAAAGAAACATTAAAAATTATTTCATTTTATAAAGAGAATCAAGTTTTATTTGAAGTAACAAAACTAACGTTACTACTCTTTCAATAACCTACGCCGAATTACACATAAAAAAACGGAGTAATCCGAACAATAAATAATTTTAATTCGTAAAAATTAAATTATTCCTTAAAACGCGTTAATTGATATAAAAAAAGTCAATCTCATACATCTGTCAAGTCACGTACCACTAACGTTTCTATTACGCTTTAAGACTCTTTAAACCTCCACTACAGTGCAAATAAAAAACGGGCCAATATCCCAACGATAAATAAACCCGAATGGGTTATCGCGGCGTTGGTTGACGCCGATCTCGCGCCTCTCTTTCCGGGCCTCTCGAGTTCCCTCGCGCGGACATTGTCAGGCTCGGGGAAGGGTATACACGACGGCCACGTCATGGGAACGCGGCGATCACCTCTACGCCTCGCCCTTAAGCCGCGCGGCTCTTCGAGTAAAACACTAACCAGACCCGCGGGCCTCGCGCTCGCCTCGATATCGAGCCGCCCGCGCCTGGAGTGCCCGCAGGGGGGGATTAAAGTGCGCGCGAGCTGCTATACGAAAAGCACATGTACGCGCTTTAAGCCCCCACTGGCTTTCTCCGCCGATGGCTAGTCTCCGAGCCTCGGATTTTCGCTTCCGCTGGAATTCCGGCTACTCGCTGCGCCGTTAAGTGGAGGGGTGTTTCTTTGAAATTTTCATTTTCCGATCGCGCGTGTATATTTTTATCGCACGCGGAAAAAATGAGATGGAGAACAGAACTTTAATTTTAGAAAAAATATAGTACGTATTATAAAAATAAGAATGATAAAAATGACCTTTATCTTTTCTACTTTTGATTGCAAGAAGAATTTTAATTATTTTAGTTCGATTAACGATTTCATTGCGGCGACTAAATTATTACCGATTTCCAGCGACATTCAAACTTAGTGTAAAAAAGCAATATTAAGCAATCACATTTGAATGTAAACTCGCAGATATACTTTAAAAATCGCACCCTAATAATTCACCGACGCGCCCTACTTAGCCCCAATAGACCGATCAACCCCCGAATTCCGCGAAATCGATAATCGGCGAGCGCGAGAGCCCGCAACAATCAATCACGAGGGACTTGATTAAAGGCACGGCTTGTCCGCGAAAAAGCGTAGTTGGCGCGCGGGCTCACGCCTCATTTTCATCCTCCGCCCGAAGATTACCGGCGAGCGATAGGCCGAGCTTTTTGCCCGCCGAATCGGCGGGGGAGGCGACGCGGCCAGATTGATCTCGGCGCGTCCACGTGTCTTCCATCAGGCCGATATTTCCGCTCGGCCCCGATCGCAGATAAGCCGCGGCTCTCACGGGCCGCGCCGCCACCGCCTGGAAAAAATTATGCACGCGCGGATTTCCGCGGAAACGGCTGGCTCCCTCCGGGAAATCCACTGGTTCGTTTATTTATTTATGTATATTTTTTTTTGTTGTTGGAAAATGATGGGGTGCGGTGATCATTTTATTAAGGATGGGAGTAGCTTCGTGTGAACTTCGTGCACGTCGTTTTTTTTTCGTTGTTTGGAAGGGGGAAAAAAGTCAATTGCTCAAGTCGTTACCTAAGTGGATTACCATATGCTGGGAGCGGCTTTTTTGAGGGTCGTGTGACGAGTTCTCTAGATTTCGTAGAGTCGCTTAATTTTTTTCGAGTTAATGTACGTGTTCTTATCTGTCATAATATTTGTTAAACAATTTTATATCGATATCGAGGAGACATTTTATGTATAAAAATTTTTTAGATTATACCAGGATAAATATTATGACATTCGCAAACTTTTAAAAAAATATGAAATGAATTATTTAATTAGAATGAGTTTTTAAGTTTTTTTGAACTATTTGATATTATTATAGCGCGGAAAAGGAAAATGTCCAAAAACACACTATTTCAGAAAAAAAACTTGGCAACTTTGTTTAGTTTTTACTCATATAATAAATGTAAAGTAAAATTCTTTTGTCAATAGGCTATCTTTTAAGAACTGCAAGAAATTTTCTTTCACTTATTTACTAAAACAAACAACAATCCCCTAAATAAGCTCAAACTTAACAAACTGATTCAAACCGTCGCAGAAAAGAAATTTGACATAAGAATGTAACTAAAAAAGCCAGTATCAAATTCAAAACGAAAAAAAGAATCACCCGTTGACTCACGCCGAAATTTCAATCCGAACAAAATCGGCTATCGCCATCGGCGGCCCGATCTCGTTTGCACAGGCCGCCTTGCAACCTTACGTTGCAGACTTTATTTTTCGACGATTACCGAGAAGCCGTCCCCGGTGGGAGCGATTACAATGTATCAGCGCGCCGGTATATTTGCGCACGCGCCTCCGCGTCCGAATGCACCGACGCCTGGGAGAAAATTCCACCTGACCCAGCGGGCACGCACAACGCAGGTATTATACGACGGGGGCGCACGCGCGCCGAAAGCTGCCGATTCCGGGGCCAGCTGGCGCGCGCCAAGGATGCCCAAGGATATCTCGGGCCTTTCTTCCTCCCCCTCGCATCTTCCCCCCTCCCTCCGGCGTTCGCGCGATACCGGTGCCGCGGATAAGGCGAGTGTACACTGCGATAGGGCAGCGGTTTCAAGGAGAGTCGCCGGCGGAGGCGAGACACCTGGGAATTCCCCCTTATCGCTTTCGCGAACGCGCACCACCCGACTTCTCGCTTTCGTTTCTTCCGCCTCCTTTTTTTTTAGTGCCCCTTGCGAGAGTCTTGGAAAATGAATTATGCGCGGGCGCAGGTAGCGGCACACCTGATCGTCGCGCCGGGATTTTCCGAGGTTTAAGCGTGAGTTTGTTTTGTGAACGGTTTCACGGTGTGCCACGGCGATTAATTGTTTCTTGTGTAAACGTTTAATAATTGGATAAGGTGCACTGAATTCGATAATGAACATTTTTCTCCAGAATTTCCGAAAATTTTTAGTGACATTTGATTATGCAATAACTAACTTTTATGTAATCAATTATAATAAATTCTCTGGTCGATCATCAGTAGCCTTTTTCAGGCGCCTAAGCATCAAACCCTCACGGTGACATATGTAAACACCTGGCGGGTAAATGAGTTTATCAGAAAATTTAATTTATCAAAATTTATTTAAAACTAATGCTTATTTAAAACTCCCAATTACTCTTAAATTATTTTCAATTTCATTGACATCGAGAAAATATTCAGATTTACCTATTAAAATCCAGGCACACTATGACAAAAAACTACTAAAGTACTACTAAAGTACTAATTTATAAAGAAAGAATCACAATTTTACAATTTTTAATATTTACATTTTGAAAAATCAATTATTACGATTACGAAACTATATAAATCAATTGCATTACAAAGTAAACACAGGATACTAGAAGAATAAAGATTTACTACCCTGTCACCAGGCTAAAAATTTACAAGCATCATATTTTCTTTTACATTCTTTCCTCCTTTTCCCAAACATACAAAAACAACTTCAGCTTGGAAAAAAAGCGAAGCAAATTATGCAAAAGACTGCATTGAGTCCCCAAAGGAACGAAGGATAAGCGCCTTAAAATCCCAATCCCCGGGAAAAAAATTTCCAGCGTCCACTTCATGAGTCGATGCATCGAAAAAAAATTCCTATACAAAAACAAAGCGCCGTAAAACTCGAGTGTTCCGCGATCGCCGGGCGAGCCAAACAGAGGCGTAAAGTTACTCTTTTACGGTTCGTAGGCGCGGGCGCGAGGAAAATGGGCTTGACGGATCGGCCCTGATTTACGAGGCGCTCTCGCCTCCTTTTTTTTTCTCCCGTCAACCCCACGAAAAAACACCCACCCCTCGGCCGCCACGTGCTCGCCAAACTGCCGAGACAATGGCCGGCGTCCCCGTGGGCTTTCTTCGGCGCACAAACGACTAGACGTCGACACTTTGGACGCCTAATCTCTCTCTCTAATGGCAGACGTTAATTTTTTTTTCACTCTGCTTTCGAGTGGCTTTGCCTGTACGTCACGTGTTGTGTAATTATGAAAATAATCAGTCAAAATTCTTGTCCTTTTTCTTTTCTCGCGCAGACGTGGCTTAAGTTTTTTCATTTCTCTTTGTTCATTTTTCACATAGGCAATATTTTTAACTGTTAAAGTGAATAATTAAAATATTACGTAATTAAATGAACTTTTTTATAGCCATTTAAAAGTAAAGTCAACCAAAGCAAAAAATGACTATAAGATACAAAATAGTCCCTCGACTATTTATTAAATCTCTAAGATTATTTTCCACCGACGTGTATTTAAAATAAAAAAAAAAGATGTTGTCGAGCGTTAGAGGCGCGAGCGCGGGGACGTCACTTTCTCACGGTTCGCCACCTTTGTGCAAATTGGCCGTCTAACTCGCCTGTTCGCGCTCGCGTGTTTAACTTGGAGTCGCGAAATGAATCGCGCGGACACACACGGCTTTTAAATGCATTCAGCCACGCGCGCCTCCTCGTTTTTTTCTCATTTTTCCTTTTTATTCAAACGACCGTTTGTACGGGCCCCGAGGCGCGAGCTGCCTTCGGAATTCCGAAACGCGCGCCTCCAGGGATTCTTTTTTTCAAGCGAGATTTTGGAGTATCGCGTAATTGAAATTATCGCGATTTTCGTGTTTTTTTTTTGAGGAGGGAGGGAAGGAAATAAAATGTGAATGAAGTGATATCAGAGACGGTAATATCTTATCGCTGATTCAACAGAGTAAGTCAACTTTGGGATTTTGTAGCGAAAAATAGGGGGAAAAATGCCTATGCATACGAATCTTTTTACGGTACGATATCGTTGGATTTTTGTAATAAAAGAGAAAACA
Source organism: Eurytoma adleriae (assembly GCA_900480045.1). Taxonomy (NCBI): domain Eukaryota; kingdom Metazoa; phylum Arthropoda; class Insecta; order Hymenoptera; family Eurytomidae; genus Eurytoma; species Eurytoma adleriae. The sequence continues at coordinate 126,104 of UXGC01000243.1, read as the reverse complement.
TTTTAAATTCTGAAAAAACGGAACTGCAATCTTTAATGGAAAAATAGATTCAGAATAAATCTACGTATTTGCTAAATCTGTGGGTCAATAAATTTTACTCTCTAAAGGATAAATTATTATCGTTACAAAAAATTAAATTCTGTAATCATTTTTACACTAATTAATATTTGTTTCATTACAAACATTTCGACAGAAACTTTCTTACTTATAGGTACACTAGCCGTACACCTCAAACTTGCACAATCAAAAAATAAATATACAATATCTTTAAAATAAATTAAATTACTTTTACAACTAGTACATTAAAATTACTTAATAATAAAAACTCACTTCCAGAGCCTGCCGAGGGTCTTGGAGAGCTCGGCGTTGTGTAGCTGGGGGTACTGATCGGCGAGCTTCCGCCTGGCCGCCTGCGCCCACACCATGAACGCGTTCATCGGCCTCTTCACGTGCGCCACTCTTTTGTCGTTCGAGCCCCTGCGAGCAAAGAAGGATCGTCGCCGCTTAGACGCCAGTCTTACTCGTCGTTCACTTTTATTACCCGATTACCCCTCGGGAACCCGTTACTTTCGCGCGACCGGCCGCCCGCGTGTCAGCGGCAGCTTTTTTATACGCTCTGTCGGTGCGTCTTATGGCTCGATTTAGTATTCTAATTTTTATACCAATTGTACGAAGAGGCATTTCTTTCTTTAATAGACGTTAAGTGGACTTTGATTTGTGTACTTTGCTTTTTTTATGAAGTGCGCGTTTTAATAATTTGGTGAACGTTTTTATTTTATTTAAGAGAAAATTTATCATTTTTGCTATCGATTTTTAAGGGAAATTAAAGGGTACTGCAATTTTTCAGTAGAGAATTCAAATTTTTCGGATTATTCAGGAGCTAGGTGATTTTTTTAGTGAATAAATTTTAATTAAAACAACGTTTACTGATATAATTTGTTAATCATCTTTTAAAAACAATGTTAGAATCAAATTTTACTTCAAAGGTTCACATTCTAACAACCGCAAGAAATGATTTTTCCTGACAGAATTAAAACGTTTTACTCCTTTATTGTCAAGAGAGAAGATTACAATAAGCTGAGATAATATCAAGGTTGTATACTGATAGTTTTAACTTTGATCTCTTACGATTCTAACACTTTGTTACTAAAAGCGTTTTCCAAAAAATTTAGATTGTAACCTAAATAAGCTCATTAAAGAAAACTCAATTTTCAATCCGAATTCCATGGTCTATATCTAAGTAAGATTTAACAGGAATGACGAGTTAATTTTGTTTGCAAAAAAAAATTGACTAACTTCCCTAGCATCACGACTTTTCAAACGAAGGAAACAACAAAAGTCCATACTTTATAACTTATAAATCCAACTAAAGCAAGCAAGAACAAATCTCACACTTCGAACGACACACATATCACTTCTGTAAAACATCAACCTTAACACTCCGCGCCCTCCCCAAAGTCGAAAGAAAGAAAAGAAACGAACACCGGATCGTCGTCGAGCAACAGGTAGTCGCGCAAGTGGTCGATGACGGGCGGGAATCGCTCGCGCCCGGGGTAGCATCATCGTGACTCGCGGCGCGCTAGAATTCGTGAAAAGCCGCCCGCTTAAAATAACACCGGCGGAGCGTATATACTACACGGGGGTATCCCTTTCCCCGCTCGCGCGGGACGATGACTCCGTGAAACTTTTTCCCGCGGGATACTCCGACACGCGCCCGCGTCTGGAGTGGATCCTCCTCGACGTCTTTCCCCGCGGGCGCCTCGGGGAGGCGGATTTGTTTTTCTAGCGAGTGCCCGGCGAAGAAAAACGACGACTAATGGACGAGAGAGAGACGAGGCGGTAATTAGCGGCAGTCTCGCGCGCTTTGTCCGCGAGGCGTCGAGAGTTGATTTTTCTTCGCTCTTTCATTATTCGGCCGCCGAGGGAAGGGCTTTCTTTGGCCGGAGATTAGTGGCGCGATGTTTGTTTATTAATCTTGAGATTCGAGGGTTTCTTTTGTTGTACGCGGAGAGAAATTTGATTTAAAATTGTGTCTTTAAGGAGCCTAGTAGGGATATTGTTATAAATTTTCTTAGAACAAAAGAAATTTTATTATAATATCAATGCATAAAATTTAAGTCTGTACCTGTACTAAAGTCCTAATTTTGAATAAAAACTACTCGTCATGTATATGTAAATGATAACAAGTTTCACGTTTTTTATAATTTTATTTTACTCTTTTCAAAAAAATTATATGTACTGATAAGAAAAGTTTCATATTCTAGTCATTTTTAGTATTTTATTATATCTGTAATATTATATGAATTTTAAGGTACTTGATATCAAAGATGTGCAATATGCTTTTCTTGTTTTTAAAAATAAAGACGAATTCAAAATTCATTTCATTAACTTTTTTAAAGAAGTTTCAAGTAAAACTTATAATAAATAATAATGCACTCTATTTTAATTTATAATACCTAAGACTGCCGTGAATATCGAAATTTACAATATTTACTGAAAAAAACTGCTAACTTCTTTATTCCATACGCGTACATTTAAAAATGTTTTTTTTGCTATTATGAAACGGAGTTTAATTTATGAAAGTTCATATTACGCGGGACATGTTACTCTCTATTTACGCCGTTGTAACACACGATAAAAGGCAGCAGCGCGATTACGTCGTGCGCGGAGTACAAATCGAGTGAAACAATGCAAGAGGTTTATCGGCGCAATGTTGCGGTCGAGCGTAAAGTAAACATTGAATGATCACCCCTTCGATGCTCGACGATAAGCGCGCTACGGGGGTGGCGCGAGCCGCGATAACGGAATTCACGCGCATTTCGATGCACCGTGTGATTTTTCCGCGCCGGATTTTCTCACTGCCGGAATGTTTGGTCGAGGGGACAGCGAAATTTAAAGTAGTACGATTGCGAGGGGGAAGTTCGGATTTTTAATCGGAAAATTGAGTCACTCGATATTGACAACTTATCTTAATTTAAAGCAATTCATTTTTTGTTAATTTAAAAATAAGTATACTGAAATGTACTGCAGTGGAAATCTTTGCTAATAAAATTAACAGCGCTAATTATATAATACACCGATACAAAATTTCATTCAATGCTTTATTTTTACACGTGATAAACTATCAACACTCTACTCTACTCTGTTTGTTTTAAACAACAACAAAATACCGGACTGTTTTACTGAAGTGACCAACGAAAAAATCGGACTACTCGAGCCCAGCAAAGTATATAAACAAATTGAGAAAAAAATAATAAACAAACTAAACGCACGCGCGGACTTTCCCACGGAGCTGAGAGTGCGACGCGAGTCTCGGACCGCATCGGGCATTAATTAGCTAATTTGCGTTAATTGACCGCCGAGGACATTTTTCCCGCGTTTCCCAGGGCTCCGCGGGGAAACGAGCGCGTCATAATTGAGTTAGCGCGCGCACCTGCCTTTTTCTAAACTCGCGCGCAAAAAAAATGCAAAATATCCCCAACTGCGACTGTTCGCGCGCACCCGCAATGCACCAGGCACATTTTTTTCCTTTCGAGTCACGCTAATTTTTGGACCTATATCTCACGCGTTTTTTCCGGCATATTTTTTTCAAGTTTATTCATAAGTCATACGCGCGGCTTAGTTAGTTTAGAATATATTTAGATAAGTCGTTTGCTGGATTGAAGAAATTTATTATGTTTTTTTAAGCCTTATTTAAGTCTTAATTCTGTAAACATCGAGAAATTTTTCCGTGAAGATTGCAAGAATTTCGTTTTAATAAAAACGTAATCGTAAGATCGTTAGTTGCACTGAAAAATTTTATGGGAAATCATGTAAAAATTGCAGTGATTTCTTGTAAAAATTTACTGGATCCAAGATTGCACTATTTCACACAATCTTTACGGTAAAATTCTCTCTGCGCCCGCAACTTTAATTCAGCGCTTGCGGATAATCATATAATTTTTTTGCTATCAGTTACTAATTTCAATTCAACATCACTAAAAAATCGAATAAAATTAAATATTCATCACATTAACACGTTTCCCTTCAAATCGAAAACGACAAAATCTCCGCGGAAACGTAAAAAACTCCCCCAGACCTCCAGTCGAACTTACTTGCTGGCGATGGGCACGAGTGTCCAGTCGTACCCCTGCAGGACCTTGGCGACGGCGGCGCTGATGCCCTCGCCGGTGTTATTAGCTCCGGCGGTGAGCATCGCCGTAGCTGTGGTGCTGGTCACGCTGCTCTTGACGTCGGCCATGCCTCGCGAGCTCCCTCGTGTCTACAGGCCTCGCTGGGGCATCGGCTCCTTATCGACGGCAGCGGCTCGCCGCTGCGCAATTCGCACTACTCCGCCGAGTGTATACCACCGGGCGCCACTCGGGGTTGCCGCCGACGTCGGACTATTCCTACGTTACAGCACTGTTCCCTCGATCGCGCCTCTGAGATACTCTCCCTCGCTCACGGGGGATGATACTCTTTTTTCTATTTAAACGGCGTTTGAAAAAGAGGCGCGGAAGCGCGGTGGAGTTCGTGACGGAGGTAGAGCGAAAGAAAGCGCGGGTGAGCGGTCGCGAACGCGCTCAGGCCTCGAGTGAGGTGGTCGCGCGCGTGTCGCCCCGGGGCAGCCTCCGCTCGGCCGGCGCGAGGGCGGGGCGAGCGGTGCGCGCACACTTGTTGCGCCGTTCAACGTTCGTATCCGATGCTGCTCTCTAGTTTTCTCTCTCTCTCTCTCTTTTTCTCTCTCTTTTCGTATTTTATGAGATTACTTATGCGCTCTCCACGTGACTGATGCTGGTTCCGGTGGGGTTTGCGATTGGGATTGATCTGCGGAGTGGAAGAGTCTGCAAATTTTTTTTTCTACTACGATTGTAGTGTACTAATATATTAATTTGATCTTTAGTAGAATTTTTATTGTTTTGTGATAGAGTGAACTATGTTGCGATTGCTTAATTACATTAATAATAGATGAATCAGCGTGTTGAATCATTTAATGTTTGTGTTTTTTTGTGCATAATATTTTATGTATACAAAAAGCTCTGTAGTCGTAATCACTATATGAGTTAGTTAATGACCAGAATGTATTTGGTTTAGCTAAACCGTAAAATTGGCTAATCTAAATGCCAAATTTGTACAACCATTTTGGAGTCTACCACTAACAATATAAAGGACATAAGAATCCTAAAACAATAGGTATTTATATTGCAATACAATACATTAGCAATATCCTGATATGTAATTTAAATATTTTATTTTCAGAAATATTAATCTTTTTTTAAAGCTTTTTAAATCAGCTAGTTATTACTAATGATGATCTTTGGATTTAAACAAAATTTTATATTTTATTTATATTTTATTTAAATTTTATTCTAACAAATAGATTTCTACTTTTGGATCTTATTTAGACAATAATTCATGAAACTGTAACATTTCAAACATCGTATTACGTTCTACAAGACAAAATAATTTTAATAAAGCTCTTATTAAAACAAATTTAAATAAATAAAAAAAATAAATTAAAATATCCAATTTCTTTTCATTTAATACTTTTCTCGACATCTATATCAGATAATTTACTGCACAGAATAACTTCTCTACTGCTAAAATTTCAGCTTGCATAAATCCGAAAAGATCAGCTGAAATTTAGCTGAATTTTAAGTAATCTAAATAATTGTCAAAAAAATTGTATTTTTGAATTTCAGCTAATTTCATCCAAATTTCATCTATGTTCCAAATTACTCTAAAACGCAATAGAACAAAAATAGAATTTATCTGGATGTCAGCTGCATTCAGCTAAACGTATGCTGAAACTTCAGCTTAAGCTTTCGACTTTTTCACCAAGAAAGCAAAACACCAATCTGCAAAAAATCCGTTCCCTCCTACAAAAATATCCTCATCATCTCGCAAACTGTCGCCTCCCCGCGCGCACCCACTCCCCGACTGCAGCTCGCCTGGATCACCGAGCGTCGACGCGATGTCCGTCGTCGGGTCGACGTCGACGGCATCGTCGATGATCCCGTCGAGGTCGGCGCGCGGGCTCGTTTCCATGGTTACGAGTCGCGGACGCGGGCGGGGGGAGGAGCGAGGTCCGCCCCCGCGATCCAGGACCAGGCGGCCGGCGCCGCTGCCATTGGCCGGCGGGCAGCGCGACGGACTCGCCCATTGGCGCGGCGCCAGCGGCCGGCGAGCCGCGCGCAGTCGCTCCTCGGCGTCCCGTCCGGCCGCACCTCGAGTCGCCGTGCCCGCCGGCAGGCTCGCTCCGATCCTCCGGCGATCGAGCGATCGATGTTCATCGATATTGATATCAAAGATTTTTTTACAGTGATTTTCGTGATGGTTTTTAAAAGAAATTTTATTATGGAAATTGGAGGCGTTGAATTTTAAAACAGAGGATATCGCACTATGTCTAGACGGATAGTGTCTTAAATTTAATTTTTGGATGATTTTTGTAAAAAAAACAGATTGTTATGGGCAAAACGCATTGAGAATTATTAGAATGCTACATCGTATGTGTAATTGTCTTTTAAAATGTTTTTAAAGTTTCATATACAAGTATCATTTTTTAATTTTAAATTGATGAAAAATTAAACAAATATCAATGATCTTGATAAAAAACCAATTAATCTGAATTTATTTCAGAAATAAAATGAGTCGCTCTGAGTATCTCAAAAAATTACCTAATTGCATACACTTCAAACTTTTTCCCACAATTATTCATTGGCGTTACTTGAATTTAAGTAAAAATGCCTGCTCGTTAAAAAAAATGCATTCCTGGATAATCGCGACGAAACGCAGACCTATGCTCAAAATATTCGCGCAACTCCTTTTTTTTCATCTTCCAGACTGTACCGGCAACTTCTTTTCACGCTAAACGATCTAACGGGACGGCTTTGATTTACAAGGGTCGCCGGCTCTCGAGGACCGGCCGCCGGTCGACTCGTTTCCTCAATAAAAAAAAAAAAAAAATGCGAGGGTGGGGACGCGGCGAGTGTAAGTAAGCAGATCCACGTGCGCAGCGGACGGTGAGAAAAAAAAGGGAGGCAGGGAAGGGAGCGCCAGGTTTTCCGTGCTCGTTTTTCTCGAGAACATTTTTTTTTATGGGGATTCCCAAAAGGTGTGAGTTTCCTCGGGGAAGACGGCGCTTTCCTCGGAGGTGCGGATGCAGTTGTTTTTAAAAGCTGCTTTTCGACGAGCAAACGTAGCTTATGTTCATTTTCGTTTTATTATTTAAACATGATAATTGAAAAATTTTATAAATTTTTTTATCGATCGAATTCATACCGATCTACCGGATATCTACTAATTTTTTGCTATCAATGAAATGTTTTTTCATATTTATTTTACCCGTTTAATGTTCAATTTGAAAAATTGTTATTGGTCATATTCTATATTTATCAATGAAATTTCGATGCACTCATAAAAATAGTATAATTTAATTTAATATAGATTATACAATATCTCCAATCACCAATCGATCCATATTATCACCTTTTCATTATTTGCCCTGATAACATTACTAATTCTGCAAACAGCACGGTAACCTTAATAATCATCGACAAACATCTAAATAGCGAGATCAAACAAAAGTAAAAACAAACGAAAATGACCAAACACCGTCCGCAAAAAAAACCAGCTAAATCAGCACCTCACCTCAACAAAAAAGAATGCAATTTACACACCTATCGATACACGCTCGCCGCGAACTCAGATACAAAAAATAAAGAAAAAAGATGATCCGAAATCTCCAAGAGATGCACCGCACGTGTGACTGCGTCAAAATACGACAGTCGGACTCGGGGCTCTCGCTTCCTCGTTGCCTCGCGCGCTTTTCCCGACGTCATCCTCGTCGGACAAGCCGCGGTCGCGATGTTGTGCCGACTTTTTACAGATTTTCCGCGGAAGATACGGCCGGCGAAAACCGTACGCGCGGCGAGTCATGACTATCGGTTCCGCGCGCGTGGGTAAGTTCCGCGGCCGAGTGCCGAGCGTTCCTACGTCCACGCGAACCGAGTGTCCGTCGCGGGGGCTTTTTTTTGTATCCGGTGACGGCGATCGATGTTTGACGCTTTTTACGCAGGGGTTGCAGTTCGATAGCCAGGAGTATGGGGAGTTCCACTAGCTCTTGCGATTTTTTACTGTTGTTACCGATTTTAGCGTTATATTGTAAGTAGAGAGTGGACAAATTTTAACAAATGAAATTCGTAGATTTTTCGCGCTCGTTACAATTAATACACTTGGAAAACTTTAATTTTGCAGGAAAAGCTCCACATAATTATGACAAGAAAAGCTTTGTAAAAAATGAAAAAAAAACTAAATGATTTTACCACTTATACAACTTTTCAGAAATGTTTTCAATTTTCAAACTTTCAATCGAGAAATATCCAAAAAATCCTTTCATCAATGAAAGAAACTCGAGTTCGACTTCGAGACTTATTTAAAAATTTCCAAACAACCACTCAAAATTCATTTCACCACAAATCAACAAACTCCAATAAGCAGCCTCGTATTTTTATCCTTATATGCACTCGAATCAACCGGCGGCGTCGGTGAATTTTCCAATCGTCAAGAGTATAAAGCCTCGAACGAAGTGTGGCCCGCGGGGCGCGTGCACCGATTCACGCGCGGAACGAAAACATTTGGGATTTGTTATCGGAGGGGTCCCGAGGAGTGACGCGCGCGCTCGGCCGGCCCCGCGGGGGAACGGGCCTCGCCGTCGGCCGGTTTTGATCTTTCGAGAGACTCATGCGCTGCCGCGGCGTCGTTTTTCGGTGATTGATTAATAGAACGTCAGCGCGGCCGGCGTAATCGACCGACGAAGATTTCAATTGTGCAACGAGCCCTCGATCCGCTCGCTCGGGAAACTTTGTCGCGGCCGGCTCCGCTTTCCTCGCTACTTTAATGAATTTGTAAGGCTGAGCTACACTTTTTTTCTTTTTGTTACTTTTTATTTAAGCTGTGTAAAGTAGAAGTGTCGATCGTCATTTATTTCCCGTCTAAAAAGTTGAGTGAGTGGAAAAACTAAAAAATTAGTGAAAAAATTACTAAACATTTGTAAAAGATACTAAAATTTAGTGAACTGAGCACAAATTTTAAGTCGAATTTCACTAATTCAATTTTATAGAGTAAATAATAAATTTACTAATTAAGAATAAATTTATTAACCTTGATTCTCTCTCACTTTTGCATTCATGTAAATAATTAAAAAATATTTTTTTTTATAAAATTCAGCTTATTTAGAAAGTAGATTCCCTTGTGTCATAAAACAGATTGTACATTTAAATGATTTTATGTATTTTTGTACATTTTGATAATGAGATACAAATTATGATTATTACACATTATTCATCGACATTTTACCTAAAGATAATATAGTTTTTCTTATAAATTACCAATTTAATAAAATAAAAAAAAACTTTTAATTTAAATCCTAGACATAATTCATGACACAGTCCACTAAATTCAAATTAATATTGAAATAAAAAAACTTAAGTAACACTCAATCAAACTCCTAATCGATTGCCTCCAATAACCACCGCCTCTAATCACGACTAAAGTTCACTTTCATCGCCGCGCCTCGACTTGCCTAAATAAAAAAAAAATCCCATTCCCAACAACGAAGATATCAATCGAAAAGCACAATCCCCCCGCGAGCAATCGAGAGCAAGAGATACCCGCGCACCGTCCCACATTTTCACCCAACAGCTCGGCCACAACAATACCTCGTCGGAATGTACCGGCAAGAGGAGAGCAGATACTCGCGACGACGTGGAGAATCGAAGGAGGAGGTCGCGGGCACACGCACGAAATGCCGAGGCTTTCTCTCCTCTCGCGCGCGCGAGTATCTCACGCGCGCGCGCGCGCGCCGTCGGAAAGTTGAAAGCCGAGGGACGCATGCACCCGACACATGTCCGACTCCTCCCCGGGTGGTTGGCGTGTGTATCTTGGCGGGACCCCCCGGGGCGGGGGCCCGCGAATTCCGCCCCGTCATCGACGGGCCCCACAGACGTATCGCACGCTAACGGACTCATTAGTGACCTCTTATCCCCTCCCCCCCCTGCTCCCCTCGATACCCCACCTGGACGTTAACCTCGCCGAGTCGACGGGGCGATTAGATGTCGATTGAAGGATTAGCCGCGCTGTGCATAGCGCGCGCTGAGGGGAAACTCACTTTTTCGGGGCTTTATTTTGTGTATGGGTTTTGTTGAACGGAATTGTAAATTTTAAATGTTAGAGCAGTAGAAATTTGGGGATTTAAATTCTATATGAAATGTTTTTATCGGGAGGAATACATTGAGTTATGATCATGAATTTAAAAAATTATGTTATTTGTCCATTTTTTATTTAATAAAATCAGTGTTTCCAAAGATTGAATTTATTGCCTTTTGCGGGATTGATTTGATTAATAAAGAAGTTCTTTATTCTTTTTTAAATATTATTGCGAGTTTATTTTTAAAAAGTAAAAAATACAATTTATTGGAAATTTGCTGGATATCTGAATGAAATTGTTTGTATCGATTAATAAAAAAATTATGAAATAATAGGGCACTGTATTAATACCAAAAAGCACTAAAAATTGATTCTGCGCTTGTTATATTTCAAAATGATTTGAAATAAACTTTGTTTATAAATTTTCTTTCTCGAAAGCTCGGAGAGCTTGCAGATAAAATTTAACAAAAATTTTAAACTTTAGTATTTAACTAATAATGAACTTTTCTACAATTTTCATTCTAGTGAATAATATTCAAAACAGTTTTCCTCTTTATAAAAAATAAACCATTTAATTAACATTCAGGTAATTTCAGACGTTTAATTCAATTTCCACCGGTATTACTCCTTACTTGACAGTACGAAATTCTCCGCGCTAAACTATCCAACAACACCAACTGCAATAAACAAACGAATCCCGAAAAATGCACAGGATCTAGAAATACGATTTTGCATCAGCTCCGATGCGGTCGGATCTAAATGCAGAGCGCCGCGCGGAGGGGGACGGGGGAGGGGGTCCGTTTCGCGAAGTGCGCGGAGGAGTAAAAATTAGCCCGGGCTCTCGGGGCGCGCACATGCTGCAACCACATGATTCCGCCGGGCGGGGTGGATGTTTACGCCCCCGCCGCCCGGAATCAATATTATTGTTCGCGCCCGGCTAATTTCGTATTGCCGCGTACGCGGGGAAACAATGGCGCTGCTAAGGCCCGCGGCTACGCGGACGCTTAACAAAACAACCGGTAACCAGTCGAACCTTCGAGCTGCCGCTCTGTAAATAGGGCCGCGTCTTTATCCGTACGCTAATTGACGTGTTTCAAAGCCATCGCCTTGGTTTTGCACACTTTTTATTTTCTGTCGTCTTACGAAAATAGGTTTGGGGGTAGGAATTATAGCTGATAATATCGTGATTTTTTATTGCAATTATTAATAAGATGCGACGAGTGTTTAAAAATTAGATTCCGATTGATCCTTTTTTTATTAATTATCTATAATTTTCTTATTGGTGTGTATTCAAGATTATAATTATTGGCTAAAATAAAGTAGAATTAATCAAGTTTACAGTATACTTAATGCAAAGATGACTAGTCATTCTGAAAGTAAATTATTATATAGGTATATTTTTGTTTTTCGGATCACTTAAATAGCCGTACAGAAAAACAATTTTCTAATTAACTGATCTCCATTTTAAGGTCATCATTACTTTAAGAGATGATCAGATACATGTTTCTCTTTGTAACGAAATAAAAAAAAGTTCAACGAAACTACCAGATTTATTCCTTCCACAGAGATCTATCTTGAAGAGTCAAACTGTAATTGCTTATAATCAAAAAAATGCAATAAAAAATGCAGTTTTTTAACGATAAAAAATAATTCTAAAGAAACTTCTATAAAATAAAATCGACAATTTCCTGAAACTCACTAAATTCTGCACTTTACTTCCACACAAAAGCTCAACCAACCCAAGCGTCCGACCGAAACGGCGCATTCCGCCGAAAATCGCAGTCGCTAAATCATAAGCCTAACGGGCTGCGCCCTCGATAAATCATCGATCTAATCAGGTAGAAAGATGGTCGCGGCGTTTCGCGCGGATCAAGCCCGGCGATTGAGCCGCTCGGACAAAGGGTCCGAAGTGGCGCGGCCCCTCGGGCGCGAAATCGCGCTCCCCGCCGACGTCTCAATCGACGGCACAAAGCCGCTCGCGCGCATATCTCACGCCCGGTGGCACGGGCCGCGGTGCGCTTCTATAATTACGCCGCGAAATTCGAGAACAGTGGGCCCGCACACGGGAGCGGCGCGCGCGGCAATAAGGCGTCGAGCGCGAGGACAGTGCCGGCCTCTCATCGCCCGGCAGCGACATCAAAGACGCGCGACGACCGACGACCCGACGGGGTGATGCCGGTGCGCCCGGTACTTACTCGCGATACGCCCTGCCGGGGATGCGCGGCGCACGCCCGATTTACCGTGAGTGATATCCGCGCTGGCCGGCTGCAGGTGGAGAGGGATGCTGGACCGACCGGAAAATTGCGGGATGTGTTCTTTTGGGGTGGAGGAACTTTTTTTGGGAGTGTAAAATTGTCGGTGATGGTGAAATGATGCGTCACGTTTTATTCGAAAAAAGTTGGTGGTAATCGTTTGGTTTTTAAAACGATTTTTCGGATATACTTTGCATAGTTAGTATAGTTCAAACTGGTCATTGAATGAGCGTAAAATATCCGAAATATATAGTTTCATCAATGACAGAAAAAATTAAAGGCTTTTCAGCAAGATTTTGGCGAGTAATTTAAAACATTCTCAGCGAAAATTTACTAGACTACTAACTTTATATCGCTTTGATTTACGAAGAACAAAATTTCGTCTGACGATATTTTAGATAAACCCCTGCAATAAATACTTCGATATGTACGATTTATCTGATAAATAAAATGTAACTCGAGTACACTTTCCAAGGAGACTATAATAAATTGAAAAAAAAACAAATTAAAATTCTACGAGGCGTGTTAAATAAGAATTGTCAATTTAACTTATCCTCAAATTTTTTACTTTAAGAACTAATTTTTTCTCATTTTAATAATATCCTTTATATAAAAATCTCCACATGAAAAACACCTTTTCATAAATGGAAATGTACACCTTTTCGCAAGGAATTCAAAGCATAAAAAAAAGTTACTCACACTCCAAATATTCGCACAAACTACCCAAGTAAACAATTTATCTCGATGTTCCGCTTCCGCTACAACTCTCTCCGAAGGATTTTATAAAAGAAATCACCTTGCACGCGCGGATCAAATATCTTATCTTCGCCAAACGAATTCTGGCGTTTGCGCTGAGATAAGCCGATCTTATATAATCGAGAATGAACGTTGAAAAAATTGTCGCTCTTTCAAGACGAGAAAAAAATGTTTAGGGAACGGTGGGCAAACAGCTTGAAAAATCGGCGCGGGCAATGACGGATAATAACACCGGCGACGAACGTCGATGGTGCGACAGCGAGAGCCATGTATATTGTCTGTACGGGCGAGTCCTGGTGTGTTTACCTTGAATTAGCATCCCGGTAGCGCCGCTAGACGCTTTTCCCATCTTTCATCTCCGAGACCCACGGTTTTTCATCTGCGAGCTCGCTAAATGGTTGAGCCTTTTTTCAATATTCGTCGGCTACCTGTTACCTATTACTTTCTTTTCTGGTTATTGAACCTTTAATCTTATAAATCGTACAAATAAAGACATATTACGGTTTTGAAGTTTTTGCGGTTCGAAAGTAAATGTTAGTGAATCCGATTTATTAACTTAAATTAAGCTTAAGTTTTACATGAATCAAGTTTGATTCAGTTCAAATTTTAAATATAGTGATCTCAGCGCAAACGGTCATCTTTACCTATAATAAAATTTCTCTAATTACGGACGATTTTAATAAAAATCCTTTTACATCATTTAAAAAAAGCAAACATTGCCGATCAAAGTAGATTCAAATTGATTGATCACTTGAAATTTTTAAATATATTATCGTCCTAAAAATCCAATCTAACGAACATATCGCGTTAAATAAAATCGTTTAAAAATCCATTACCAAACTTCAACCAAAACAACTTTAATAAACACATCTTCCCAACCCATAAAAAACTCCCACCCCCACTCCCTCGCCAATTCAAATCCTCAAATCAATCCGTCTATCACCACGCAAACCGCGTGGCCCCCGGTAGAGCAAGTGCGGCCCCCGCGAACCCAACTGCATCTCCTTTGTCTCTCCTCTCTCCCCGGCCTCGCCAAAGCTCCAAAAGAGCGCGTCGCCAGGGGAGGGGAGAAAGACAATGGGGGAGAGACGGTGCCGAGAGGAACGGTACACCCGAGAGCCCCCACCGCACAGCATCCGCGCCGGGTAGGGAAGAGGTGGTCCATCGCGCGCCGCCTTTCCCTCACGTGGCGGGGCTCGGCGGCGCGTATTTTCATCCGGCCGCCCGGTGCAGGACCGCAGTCGCGATCAGCGCGCCGCGCCTCCGCCCGCGACCTGTCGTCGAGCACTCGAGAAGCCGCCGCGCGACCGAGGAGGAGGGGGAGGGCCGCGGGTGTACGCGACGAGTGGAGCCGGACGTCCCCCGCGATAAAAGGGCGCGAGCGGCGATAAGGGGGCGATGACGGTTGCCGCGCTGAGGGCACGGCTTTGTTCGCCCGCGGGGAGATAAGTGCGCGCAGGAAAATTCGCCGTGGTGCGCGCAGCGAGATCGGGAGCGATGGACGCGGCGTGCGGCCAGCCCGAGCTCGCCGATAAGAGCAAGCCCGCCGCATCGGGGAGGGAGCACAGCTCGCTGGATGACGCCGTAGGGAAACTGCTTCAAGGTGAGTGATATGTTCATTTGTGTATCTCTTCTTTTTTAAGTGGGTATTAATTGTGCGTGCGTAAAATATTCGGCTATCGGAGCGAGGAAAAGTGGGTACTTGAGTTGATACTTTACGAGATACTTTGATCGGAAAATTATTATCCAGTGCTCTTATAATTTACTTTGCTGTAATGAAAGATTGAAAGATGTGCAACGACGAAGAGATAATTAATTATGTAACAAATTAATTTTTGTTTTTCTGCTCTTTTTTGGGAGTAGTACTTACAAATTCTTGTCATTATTTTATTACACGATACATCGTATAAAACATTAAAAAACAATTTTTACATATACGTCGTATAAAAGATAAAAAAAACTCCTTACGAAACATTTGTCTACAAAGTCAATTAATAACTTCCTAGCCAAAGGTACACGCGCAACGATGACACCGCGCTTCATTAATAATAATCTCGACGCTCGATCTCGCAACCTCAAAATCCATACACAACCTGCGCAATCAATACCCCGACAAAAAAATCCCCGCATTAACAAACAAACCCTCCATTAACAAACCCAAAAAAAAAATCTGCAAACTACAAAAAATCGCGAAAAGTAAAATTTGAAAATTCTATACATAGAGAAACCGCGCGGCGGACGGATCGCGAGCGATTAATCTGCGAGTCGATTCGCCGTGTCGGCGCTTGCCGAAGCCCGCGCGCTCGTTTAGCGAGGACATTTTAATTGGCGCTGAAAGCTCGCGAGCAAGACGACGACGACGACGAAGCTGTCGCCCGCCGACGGCCATCGCTCTTCGCCGCTCGGATTTATCCGGCCGATAAGGCCGCGCGCTCGCCCCCTCCCCCCACCCCTTTATTTTCGTCCTCGCGTCGGTCGCTTCGCGATGCTCTCACTCGGTTTGGCTTTCTTTTCGCGCGATTGTTATTGGCGGCGATGTAAGTGGTTTATTAAATTTTACGATGATGGTTTATGCGTCCGAACGAGAAATTTCAAAGGGGAGCGAGCGACGATGGGCGCGGGAAGCGAGGCTTGCCATTGAATTTGTTATTTACGAGGGTAGAGTTTATCTTGGCCAGACAATTAATAGTTTTTCGTTTTTACTTTTAATGCTTTACTTAAATATTTGCATTTAAAAGAATAAAATGAAGTTTTTATTTTATTTATAAAATATTTAATGATTATAAAAATAATAATTAATCCTTATCTGAAATAATTTAAGGAAAAGAAGTGCATAGTTATCGGATTCTCAATTTTCAATTTCATCACTTTAATTCACAAAAGCCAAAATTTGAATTTTCAAATGAATTGGAAGCATTTAATTTAATGACGGTATAAATTAATAAATTCGTCACGGGCAATTACGGGTGCATTCGATTCGCATGACATTTCGTCACCTTTATGCTCGAGTCATCCCCGATATACGGCATTGCGTACAAAGAACGAAGCGATTTGGCACCCGTGGAAGAGCCGTTTTGCGCATCAGTAAGAACGCTCTTAAGCTTTATTCAAATTCGAACACTGAAACACAGAATTGTCTAACAATCTGCTGAAAATTTGTAATGCATTGTCGCTCTCCCTCGTTCCTTTAGCTGAATTCTCCACAGTCTCGGTAATTCGATACTTCGCGCGTAATTGAATTACACACTTTCCATATTCTCCGCTCATTTGTCAAATTTAAAATGAAGAAAAATTTATATCGTTTAAGTAAATTTTAACGATAGTTCTTAATAAAAAATCTATTTTCACTATAAAATAAAAGAATGATTTCTAAAAAAGAAAAAATTTATCTATGATAGAAAATAATAGTAGAGTAAAAACAGATAGGCATTTACGATGATGATTAAATGACTTTACTTAACTCAAAATTACAAGATTCCTAAATTTTAATATTTAATGTAGCGGTAATATGCATCTATTGATCAATGACTGTCGTTTCTATAATCATGTACCTATTTTTTCTAAAATTTCGCATTAATTTTGTCAAAAATGTTTGACACTAGTGTGCAACGTTCGAAACCAATCTGTAGCTATAGGAGAACATCGCATAGATTCATACAGATATTAAAAAAAAAATCTTTTTTGAACTCTTATAAATTATATTTTTTCATATAATAAACTAAAAAAAGGTAATTACGCTTTTTTAGCGATATGAAGTTTTCTTCTGAGCTTCCATCTGAAAGAAAAACGAAGTATCCCCTCTGAAAAAAGAACTTTTTTCTCGAATCACGCGACAAATTAACGGACGTGCCAGGGGAGTTCTCCGGGTGGGACGGGGCTATCAGCGTCGCGGGCGAGCGAATCGGGGCCCCGCGCGCGCGCAACAAACAGGTGCTGCGAGCGGAGCGCGACGCCCCGGCCACTAATTACGCGGCTACCCGAATTAAATCCGACGCGTCCGCGAATATTTATTGCGCGGCCGCGCGCACACCCGCTATTCCCCCAAAGCCGAAATAGCGATGCCGAGCGTCTATTTTCACGCGAGCTGCAGCGCTGCGAGGGGCAGGGGAGGGAGGGGGCAGACATAGGCATCGGCGATGATTCGCTCTTATTAATTTTATTGAACGCCCGATGGGACGGCGAGTCGTGGGTGCGCCGAAATGACCGACTGGTTATTTTCGATTCGGCCCTGTCACGCCTCGAGTTTCCGCTATGCGATGCGATGCGAAAACAGTTTTGGTGTCTTTTTTTTTTTACTTTTTGAAGCGGAATTGGAGAAATCGATGTGGAGACGCAGTTTTGGGCGGATGATTTGATTATTGATTTCGGAGGGCAAATTTTGTCAATTCAATTCTTAATTAACAAATGTTTACTAAATATATAAAGTGAAAATTTGTTAATAATAGATGATAGAATATAATGCCTGAAATTTTAATCGTTGTACAAATACAATACATCTCAAGTGTTTTATTTTCCACATAGGGATATTAGTTTTTAGTCACCAATCGATACTAAAGAAATGGTGGGGGTCTAGGGCAAATGACATACTTTACAATATCAGCTATAAAGAATATCGCCTAATGCGTTTTTTCCATCGATAAAACTACTATTTAATTACTATGGGAAATTTGTACAGCCTAGACATAATCACTGGTATTGTTAACTTAAAATTAGTAATGAGGAGTACTAGGTGCACACTCCATTGACATATTGTCATTGATTTCTCCGCTGTCGAGTACAGAAATAAATGAAACTAATAAAACAGTATGGTGTTGCTGTTTACATAGATAATAGAAATGATAGTTTGGAATCTTGGCCCAGTTTTAACAAACACTTACAAGTACAAACTTAGTATTTAAAAAACCTGCAAAACCATGAAATCTTATTTTACATAAATTTTGGTTTCGACACGTTTTTCTTTTCGTAGTGATAATGCGCACCCTGTTCTGGATTACAATAATTTTAATATTTCAAACAAGTATGCAGCACATTGATGAGGAAAACTGGCTGGACGACCTTGTGAATCGCATTGATATGCAACTCGTATTAACACAAGTGACTATCTTCACTAATAGCAACAACGAAATACATATTTTCCAAAAGAACAAAATAATTAGAAAGATTGTAAAAGAAATACCATCGGTGACAGTAGACTTTGGAAGTGTATCTCATCCGAGAAACGTCAAAATTCGTGATAAAGAAAGTGCACGGATTTTTGGAAGCAGAAGATCAGCGTTGTATTTGATCATCGAGAAAGATGATGACAACGAGCATTACTATGAGCACATAAAAGCTCTTTTGAATTTGTTCGTTGAATTATTTCCAGTTTCCACGCGCCCAAGGTGTCTAGTGCTATTAATTGGTAAAGATCGGCAGTGCACGAGTGAATCGCTGAGGCAGATTTTGCTGTTCGCTTGGTCATTGAAGTTTTTGGATTTTACAATAGTAATTGTGAACAGTAAAAACGTTGCAACTGTATGCACATACAATCCTTTCGACAATACGTACGATACCTCGGATGTGCGGTCCATTGAATCGATCTTTCCTGATAAGATAGTAAACATGCATCGATACAGCCTGACCATTCCGATTTACGACTTCCCGTCAAAGATGAGGATCACCGAGAACAAAAAAGAAAATAAAACGGAGATCGAAGGCGAAAACTATGTGTACGTTGAGATTATGTCAAAAAAGTTGAATTTTACGTTGAACCTAATGCGCGTGGCGTTAAAACCTTCAAATCCCAAATTCTTTAGGCTCATGTTCGACAAGTTACGGAGAGGTAAGATGGCCATAATGCCCACGCCGACTGTCGTGGGCGCGAACCTGTACAATCGGAGTATCATAGTCGGCCTGATGCACCACCAGAGTCGATTTTGCATCATTGGGCCTATCCTACCGGCTGCTACATTGAAACTGTCGATGGACGTTTACTTGCACCTATCGCTTTTTCCCATCCTCATCATCTTCTTCTTCGGACTCTCGCGTCTCATGAGATACTCCCGACGCCGCTGGCGATTTCACTGCATCTTCCAGGCACTGTTTGGCGTGGGGGTGAGTCGCTTGCCGAAGAGGCTCAGCGAGAGGATCGTCTTCGTGAACTTGCTTCTGGTGTCTATGAAGTACTCCACTGATGTCTTCAGCAAACTCACGGACATCAAGCTGCTGTACGAAGATAGACCGTTCGACACTCCTCAGCAGATCATTGAAAGTGGCTTCCCAGTTTACGCGCCGGAATTCGTTCAAAAAAAGGCCTTCGACGACCCCAGCGAGATCATCGACGGTCTGAAAGGACACATCAAGCTGCTGCATCACTTCAAGTGCGTCGAACAGCTCGTAAGGACCAGGCGGTGCATCTGCATCGTGCCATACCAATCGGCCCTCTATCTCAATAGCCATTACCGTAAGATGTATGGTGCTCCAGTGATTAAGGTATTTGGCTCGTTTCTGCATGACTACGTCGCCTTTGCCTACGAAAGTGGCTCGCCTTACGCCGAGAAGTTCGATCTGCTGCAGCAGAGGATGATCGAGGCCGGAATATCGAACCGCTCCGTTGTACCTTGGAAACAATCACATCCACCAACTGATGGTGATATCTTGCAATCGGAACTACTCGCTATCTCTTGTGGTGGTTGCTTACTTGCTAGCTTGGTCTTCTTGATCGAAGTGTACTACGCGAGAACTCGTGCGTTTTTCCTGCGGTTGATGAAATTTAACTTTCAACATTAATTTAATTTTTTCAACGTATACATATTACAATCCATCTATTATAATATAAAAAGTAAAATATATATATTACTAATAAAAAAATTATTGATAAATAACTGTAGACATTCATTTACTATCGAGAATGTACGATTTATTTAAAAATCACCTTAAAAAATCGAAAAACGGAAATTTCACGAGCGAAAGCAGCAAAGGAGAAAAAAACTGTAACGAGGAACGAGGTAAAAAAAAACAAAACACGTTGAAAGTGAGTCGCACTTGATGAGGATCGCAAATCAATTAGGCGGAGAATAGGTGGCCGCGCGTCGAGCGACAGTGGGATCGTTGTGCGGGCGGGTGTCGCGAGCGCACGGCCACATCGCCGAGCAGTCTCGGCCCGACACATCGGCCCATTCACCGATCCACAAAAGCATCCTTGTCACATCGCTGCACCTGTAACCGGCCGCTTATGTACGGTTCACGGCACCGCCTGCGCTCGTTTAACTTACTTTATCCTACGCCCTGTTACACTTTTTTTCCTTTCTTGTTTACTCGGTTAATTGCCGATTAAATTGTTTTCTTTTTCTTTATTATTTCATTTATTTGCGATTGATTAATGACTATACAAATTGTTAATGAAGTTTTTAATTTACAAGAAAAATTGAAATACACATTTCAAATTTGATTTTTTCAGTCATAAAAAACAAGTCTTTTACAGATATTCTTTTTTATCTTAAGATTCATAATTTTTTCTACTAAGCATTTAAGTATCAAGTTTAAAATTATTTTTTCGTTCCCACCGTTTTATCGCTTTTTGAACTTTTTTGTAAAGGTTTATACTTCTCATTTTACGGAATTGATTACATTTTAAATGTTTAATGATTTTGATTAATCACTAAGGTAATTGAATAATTGAAATTTAAACAAAGTTCCTACTCTGTTATCGCTTAGATTTGACTTTTTAAATTTATTTAACATAAAAAACGCTAATTAAAAACTAATTGTACGAAGTCGAAAGAAAGAGAAGATAACCGAAGTCAGTACTCCCCTAAAATATTAAAACCCATCAGTACCGACACGCACCCCGACGCTTTCAACGCAACACTCGCGCAAGCACCTTTTTACGTCCCTCTCAAGCAAAAACCGCAAGGAGAGCTTCGCGGCCCATCGGCGCCGCTCGAACTTCCGCGTAAGAATCGCGCAGACCCGGCAAAAAAGCATCGGGCCCCAGGGCCTTTTTCACGGTAGCTCGCTATTCCGGGCACACAGAGGAGGCCGCCCCGGTCGAGCGTGTCGGTGCACTCGGCGGCAATTAGCCGCGCGACGCGACGAAATTCCGCCGATTCCCGGATTCGCCGGGAGCGCAGGGACGTCGGTGACAGCTCGCAAGGATTTCCCCTGTACGGGTGACGCACGGGGTTCCTTCTTCCTTTATTTTTTTAACGGCGCCGCGATCGCCCGTGACCGACGGGAATTTTCGCCTATTTTCGGGACGCCGCCGAGGGAGAATGACTGATGGGTTGGCGGAATTGTCCTGGAGGCACTCTTTTTTTGTACGGGCGAGACGCGTTTCTCCAAGTTCGATGGCGAGCGCGGCGGAGGCGAAAGTCGGCTATTGTTTCAAGCTGGTGAAGGGGAAGGAATGAACTGATAAATTAACTCAAAATTATGATTTATTATTTTATCTTTTTCATTTGATGATTGAGAATTAAACAAAAATCGAAGGTAATTAATTAATTAATTAAACTAATTCTATATAATTTATTAAGACTAAATGTAGGTCTATGGACTAGATGTAGGTCTTTAATGGAGGCTAACAATAAAATTAGGTGATATTTTTAAAAAAAAAGTACTATTTACAAAAACGTTAAATATTCAGAAATTAAAGCATGTTTAAAAACCAAAAACTAAAGTAGGAAATAAAAGCTATAATTTGAAACTTATCAGATTAAAGAGTATTTATAGGCTCAAAGAATTTCTAACAAATAAGTAATACTAATTTAGCTTCGCTTATCATTTTAATTATATATATAACGAACATGTCCATCTGATAAGTCACAAATGATAGTTTCTACTTTTTGTGAATGATTTACAAGTAACATTTGAAAAAAGTTTCTCTCTGCCTACATTCTATAGTGATTTTATATTACACACTATCGATTGAATCATTATTTAATTTCGTACCATTTGTTATTTTGTAAACGCCATCCTTATTAATTATCACATCGCACGACAGCATTTCTCGTGAAAACCTTAAAACGTCGTTTCTGCACCTTCAAGGTAGTCAAGCGGGACGAAATTCAAATACCGTACGATGCGAAGCGGTGCCATTATCGCGTCTCGAAATTAACACGTCAAAAGGCAAGTGAGCACTCACTCGCGGAGTAAGTCATCGAGGCCAGCGGAGTTTCATCTCGCTTTCGTGATCCGCCCGGTCGAAAGTCGTTGCGTCACCGCCGAGGAACTTGATTTTCCGCTGCCGAGTCGTAAAAAAAACGTAGCTCCCGCTATCGTGGTTCTTGTACTTCTGGAGACGCGGAGGGAGCGCTGGTTGATAAAGCGATCGGTAAATAAATCGAGGCGGGTGCAGGTGCCCGCTAAGCAAATCTCGCGGCTTTTCCTTCCTTTCCTTCTCGGCTTTTATCGCTTTGTTTCCTGTTGATTCCTCGAACAGTTGCGTCGCGCGATTTAGCCGTTCGTTTTCTGATTTTATCTGAAACAATATTTTAGAGAGTAAAATTTGTAAAATATAACTAACATTTTAAAGCCCAGCTCATATTAGTGTGTGAATTAAATAGAGGAAAAAAAAATACCTGTTCTTTTATTTTGAAGGTTACGATTGGACATTGCTACCGGTGACGTCGCGGGCCGGCGGCCGACGGAGCGCCCACGTGAAGAGGCCGATGAACGCGTTCATGGTGTGGGCGCAGGCGGCCAGAAGAAGACTCGCCGATCAGTACCCCCAGCTCCACAACGCCGAGCTCTCCAAAACCCTTGGAAAGCTTTGGAGGTATGTTCTTTCCTTTAAAAAAATTTGTTACAATTTCAATTTGTGATCTGAAACTTTACGAAATTACGTAGGATTCTAAGCGACGGGGAGAAACAACCCTTTATAGAAGAGGCTGAGAGACTTAGGAACGCACATAAAAAACAGCATCCGCATTACAAGGTAAAATATTAATTTAAAAAATCTGTTTTCCGTTAAAACGAATGGTTCCTACTTTATTTTATCGTTTAAGAAAAACATTATCTTATGAACGTTTCGAACAAATCACTTTTTTTATAAACATTAAAATTTTCTTTATATGCATTGATTTTTTTTATAAATAACAATTTAATATTCCAAAAAACATCGCATACTTTATAATTACGATTCACTGCAGTATCAGCCGCGACGTAGAAAACCGAAGTCGGACGACCAGGCCTCGACGGGTTCCTCAGGCGGATCTCTTCCACGGGGTAATACAGGCCTCGGCAGTCTGGACGTCGTCGTCGCATCTCCGAGTCCAGATTGTGCCTACGGTCGCCTTTACCCCGAAACCCCTAGCAAACCCATTTACGACCGTCCCGTCGCAACCACTGCCTCTGCAACGTACGGCGCCGAGCTCGCGCCCCGCGTGCCTTACGAGATGACCAAGTACTCACTCGACCAGCACAGCCTCGCTCACGGTAATAACAACTAAAATACACTAACTCGCTACAAAACACCTAAATACAATTTTACAATTTAAAAAACCTAAAATACGACGTGTTTTTTTCGACAATTAAGGAAAGTGTCTAGACGCCTCGAGTCGCTACGGGGACCTGCAGTCGAAGAGCTACGAGTCGGCGTCGGGCTGCCTGCCTTCGCGAGCGTCGGTGTACGAGCCGCAGAAGTACTCGGAGCCGAAGGCCTACGGCGAGTACGGCGCCAGCGCCTCGGCGGCCGGGACCAAGGCCTACGGCTGCGCCCAGTACTACGAGGCCTACCCCAGCGGCCACGAGGAGCTCGAGTACGGTCAGGCCCAGGCCGCGCCCGCCGCCGCCCCCGCGCACTCCTTCTACCCCTACATCGGACAGACGCCCTACTACGTGGCGCCTCGGTGAAGCTCCGCCGACGTGTACATAAGTGGCGAATGAACTGTTGTACCCGCAGGGTCGTGTGCACTTGATCTTTCACCGCTGCCGAGACTCGTTTTTGCCTTATCTCAGTAGCGCGAATCTAATTGCGCCAGACGGAACGGATTTCTTCTAACTAAAAACATTCGAGAAGAGATTCAGATTTTTTTTGTGTGAAGAGTTACGTTTTTCTATTAAATTCTAAAATCGCAATTTGAAAGTGAGTTAGAAATAATAATTACTCAAAAAGATAAGACTTTCAAAAGAATTCTTGCATACAAGTATTTGCTAAAATATAGGTAATAACAAAACGTTTTTATTAAAGCGTTTAAGTAAAAACTTATTGTAGAAACTTTCAATAGTTTGAAAATTTAATTTTTATGACTAGAGAGGCTTTGAAATACTTCTTTTAATACTTTATAACGACTGGACTATTGAAGCTTCTTAAGGATGTTTGTGATTTATTTTTATAAGTTAAAAAAATAAATTAATATTTTTTCGACTGTAATTATTTATGTACGACTTTTAATTAGCGTATCTGACAAAATAATAACATTTTTAAAGGTGTGATCAGTTGATTTGTATCTGTATGTATTGTACTTAATAATTAAATATGTATCTTGTAATACTCAATATTTTTAAATATATAAAATAATTAGTAAGATTTACTTTATGTTCTAATGTATTTACATCAAATCAAGGTATATTTTTAAATAAATGAATGTGCACAATTTATTACGTATTGCGTTTTCAAAACGCCTCATTTTTCCGATTGCGATCGTAGCGATAAAATACAAAAATATATGTACATATATAAAATATGTCTAAATAATCGCAAAAACAGCTTCTTGACTTTAGTTATTAAGAAATTAATTTTGTTTTGGAAAACTGTTAAAATCGATCAATAATAAACAATTTACATAATATGTATAAATAATAAAAACTTTTAATGTAAACTGAAAAGTTATACTTTCCAATCAATTTCACAGCAAATTAGAAAATTTTTCGTAAAATTGTTTTGGAAATACTATTAACAATATTTTATATACAAATTTTAGTTGAAGGCATAACATTTTTAATTTATTTACAATGCCAATTAATTAAAAGCTTTAACTTAATCATAACTTATTAAATTTTTAAAAAATTTGAATTAACAGTGGGATTCAGTGCCTTCGAATTTTTCTGCCGTCAACTTGTCAAACTTTTCGGCGATTTTTGCGCTCATGCAGTTTTCCCACTGTCCTACCTGACCGCATCTCATAAACTTAGTTTCAATTTTCGCCACACTATTCTTCGTGAACGGTTCAATAATTTCTTCGTTATTTACTGCCGGGTTTGCCCTCATGCTTTCGAAACTTAAATGTTCTGTTAGATCTTTTACTTCGTCGTCTCTGATATGTTTACCCAGAAAATCGGCGGTTTTCCTTATGACTGATGGCAGGTCCTATGCATAAAATGACATATATTAATAAACCTGCAAATTTTACTGAAAAAATAGCATTTTCACGCAATCAAGCACTTACCGCTTTCATTTCTTCGAATTCAAGTATAAGAATATTCTTGCGCTTACTTTGTTCATTCCGGTAAGACAAAACGTGCTCCCAAAAAGGCCCATATGACACTGTTTGACATAAAAAAATATTGTTAATAATTACCTATATATTGATTTAAAATACATACTGTTGATAAGGTATCTATTACATTAAAGTCGTAGACATAAATCTAAATCAACAATTTAATAATAACATAAAACAATAAATAAAAAGCACTAACTTTTACCACCAAGAAACAGGGCGCAGAACTCGTCAAAGGTAATTTTATCAAACAGCATACGTCGGCAATGATGGTAGTACGAGATGCAGGTATCCTTGGGATTTCTCGTTACGTAGATGATTTTCGGTTTACGCTCTCCGGTGCGGATCTCCTCAGGTAACAGTGAAAAGGGCAAGTGGGTCTTGACGTGCCGGGGGTTCTGCAATCTGTCGACGAAACCAACGCTGTCCATTAATTCTTCTTTAAACTTCATCACACTCCCATTCGGTGTATCATCTGTAGTAGAAAACCGGTAACATATAGCCGACGCTCTATGAAACAAAATAAATAGTTTTATACTCTAGCTCTCTAGATAAACAATTTAGTTAAATTTTATAGCGCCCTGCATCATGTACAATATAACTGCAACTTCGTTAATGCGAAGAAAAATTTACAAAAAAAGGCTAAAAGTACTATTATAAAATAACTTACTCTAAAAATGGAAATCTGGTCGAGAGGAGTTTTTTTGCCCCGTGATAGTCCATATCGTTAGCTATGCACCAGACCATCTCCTGCACCCATGTAGTACCTGTTGATCAGTATAAATGACAACAAATTAATAAATTTCTCACACATTTCTTGTCGAATTTTTGGAGATAACTCGCCTGTTTTTGGAAAGCTGCAGACCCAAGTATCTTGGTCTCGAACTTCAAAATTTTCTATGGAGTTCGCTATCTCGTCGTAACGATCTGGTAAACAATATCCCTTTACATCGATGTACCCTTTGCGATATGCATTAGTTAATTTTTCCCTCATAAGCCGGTCGAGGTCATAAAATCCACTCATTTTTTTAAATTTGAATAACAGTTTGAAAAATTAATGTTAAGCTGTACAAACGGTATTGAACTAATTGTTGGCAACGCGCCTGAAACTAAAACCGTCTAGCCGAGAGCAAAGGACGTACTGTGAGTCAATAACCGCGAATTCAAACAATATTCCTTATGATTATATATACAAAAACAAGCCACACGTGGAATATAAATGGTATATATCTATCTCAGCGTCACAATACTCATATTTTTCAGTACCGATGTACTAATTATTGAAACACAATTTCATTTTATTTTTAAATATTTTATTTAATAAATTTTGACATTATCTTTAACAAAGCAAATAATTTATAGTTTAATATTAAGGGAATTTATAAATTATTACTATATATACTTTAGTAAAGTATGTTGTCTTATTTTTCCTTAAAGGAGAATACGTATAGTTATCGTCTTAGTGGGATGAAACAAATTATAACTCAAAATAATTTAAGTCATTTAGCTTTGTATTATATCGATATTGCTTCATGTACAGATCTTTTACTATTTTAACTATTAAAAGGACACCCTGAGTCATAGTTACCCTTCGAAAAATTCAAGAAAAATTAAAAAAAAAGACCGATTTTTTAATTTTTAAGCTACGAGTTCAGTGAAACTCCAGTTTAAGGGTCAAAAAAACATAGCAATGCAGGTAACAAAGATTACTAGAACTAAGTTAACAAAAAAGTAATACTTTGAGTGACTTTTAGCGATGTAAAAAAATGTGATATCAACTAACACAAAGAGACTTTTTCCTATAAATAATTATGATTCTTTATTCCAGTCTAAGCATATGTTATACTTTAATTTATTACTCTTTTTTCTAACGCATATCTTTATATAGTAGTAACTCAAATATAAACATCCTTCAAAACAATAAATATTACATGCAATAAAAAGTATAAAAGTATACTGCTAACATTTTGGTAACTCTGTAGAAACATATTTACATTTCCTATAGATAAAGTAATAAATATGTTCGTAAATACTTTGAATTTCGTAAATCTCCTTGTTATTAATATTCGTTGAATTATTTTATCTACCAACTGGGATCATGAGGTAATTCATTTTCATTATTCGACTAGGGTTGTAACGATAACGTTCTAAAGTGGTTTGTAAAAATTGCGTATTGAAATCAATTGAAACAAAACGAATTGCAATTTCAACGTTTTACGTTCCCACCAAGGCAAAAATTCTAATTAAAATTTAGATTAGTAAACAATTATGAATTTTCACACATACCCAAAGGTATGTAATAGCAGTCTAACTGCCCCGAACCCTCTACACGAAATGGAAATGTAAGCACGAGCCAACGATTGGTTTGTTAATTATCAGGCAATCGATTGGTAGACATAAAAAGACACTAATAGACAGACGAATCTGGTGCGAGTAAGCGCAGTGAGGTAAGCCTTTTATTTATCGGAAATGGAGTCGAGAACGGCCGCGAGTTCCTTGATCTGGTCGCGGTTGGCGTGCATGAACGCCTTGGCGGTCCACATCATCTCCGCCAAAACCGCGTCATTCTTCTCGTCCATGGCTACTTCCGCCGTCAGCTGCGGGTTGAAGCGATAGTATGGCACGCCGATCATCGAGCACCAGGTGCGTGCCCGGTCTACTACTCGACCGTCGCTGGCCGTCGCCTGGTCCACCACTAACGTTGCGAGTGCAGATATGCCCATCGCTTTTTGCGACAATTAGAAAACATTAGTATTGAATTTTTTTACTATATTGTATCGTGAAGAGAATCTTGAATATGGTGACTTGAATGGCGATCAAATGAATGGTCTTAAAATACAGCAGTAGGAAAAATGAGCACAATATCGAACTCACCTATCTTGGCAGTATCGAAGAGACCCTCCGGCCTGTAAACGTCGACATTTTGCAGCATCGACATAGGTATCAAACCGGTACCGATGGATACAACCAGCGACACCGCGACAGCCTCGTCGGCTTTCTCGACGGCTTCGAGGGCCAGGTTGTATTCGTGTATCTCGGTCATGGCATCAAGAGTAGGATTGTTGGCGATGAGGCCACCGTCCAAGAATCGCCCGAAGGCGCGGAAGTATGAGGGCGCGGCTCCGGTCGCTCGGGCCGCTTTCCACATCAATTGCTCGCTCGGTGGCAGTGTCTCCTTGAATTTGTCGCTTATTGGTATGTTGAGAATCTCGCTTGGCGAGTCGTAGTTGCGGAATAAGTGAAGATCCACTGGTTTGCGATCCGCTAGTACGCCAGTGATCATGATCTTTGGATGACGGATATCCGTCATTACCGTCGATTCACCTAGGCACTCCTTCAGCGCGTTTTCCAAAGGCTCACTTGCGTACGGTCGTTTGCCAACGAACGCGTTGTCCTTTATTCGAAAGTATAAAGCCTGGCACTCCTTTAAATTCTTCCCTGCTGCTAATCCTAGTGCCAAGATGCCGCCTAAAATTGGTAAAAATTACATTATCACTTTCATGTTTTCACAATTATAATTGGAATATTAAATTAAATTTAATTAGAATATAGTTGTATTTCCTTAAAACAATCTAAAGTCTAAAAAACAAAAACAAAATAAGTTAGTAGATATTTAACTTTGTCTATAAAATACACAACTGCACTGTAAAATTATAAAAAGAATAAAAGTATCGAGTCATCCACCTGTGGAAGTTCCAGCGATCCAGTCGAAGCAGCTGGTGACGGGTTTTTGCAGCACCGACTCGATTTCCAGCAGCGTCTGGACGAGCACGAGGCCGCGTATCCCTCCGCCGTCGAGACACAGCAAGCGACCGCCCTTGCCGCGCCTGCGCTTCTTCGAGGCCAGTCTCTCCATGCTCGAGACGTAGAGCATCTGATCGAGGACAGTGCGGGGCACCGCCGTGGGCGGCTCCGGCGGAGCCACTCCGTCGAACGTCTCTCCGCTCTTGCAGCCGATGTCGCAACCCTTCATGCCTGGTGGACAGCGCTCCGCACCCACCGCGTGCAAGATGTACAGAATCTTCTGGCCGTCGTTCGTGTCCTTGTTCACCAGGTGCCGCGGGGACTGGGACTTGAAGTTCCGGGCGTTTAACTCTGCTCCAAAGGCTATTAGCAGCTGAACTATCGACGGTGTCGACTGTGGAAGAATTTCAATGTTTTAGAATAGCACGAAAAAAACTATCGAATTTTTTATTTTGGAATTTGTTCTTTATAAATTTTCGCGATTAAAATAAAATGTTTCATTTTCGTATAATCGTATTTTCACCGTTGTTACGCAATTGTCAAATTGTAAAACTTTTTAATCAATTGCACTTAAAGTTTACTTCTAATGCTGCTTATTTTTCAACGACTCATGCTTATTGATTAATAAAGTTCACAGACTTATTTCTGTGTGTGATTAAATTATTCACTTAATATACAAGATATAAAACTTTGAATAATAAAAAAGGGATTAAAAAGTTAATGTTACCTGTGATACTGCTAAATGTAATGGTGTATTTCCTTCTTTGTCAACAATATTTATGTTAGCCATGTGACTTAATAGGGAAGCGACACATTCAAGTCTTTTCCGCATTACCATAATATGAAGAGCTGTTCTACCATCAAAATTTAATGCATCTATATCACAGTTTCTTTCTATAAGCGTATTCATTACTTCTCTGCTGCAGGACCAGTGAAGAGGAGTACCACCAAATTTCATATCGTCTGGCTTCAGACTGTTTGGTTGATTGTGCAAAAAATCTCCAATGTAGCCTGGAGTAGTCACTGAACCTTTATAAAAAGAAATTTTTAATTAATAATAGTAGAGAGAAATCAACGCTGTGCAAATTTTTGATGTATTACCTTGTGATGCAGATATATTAACATCTGCACCAATTAATAGAAGAGCTTTGACACACTCTGGCTTATCATTAAGACAGGCAATGTGCATTGGTGTGTAGCCTTCACTATTTCGACTGTTTAAAGTATTTGGAAGATCAGATCCAAGTGCAGTAATTATTTCTTTTGTTGAATTAGCAGCATAATGGTAAACCGTATTAGCCTTGAAATCTAGGTGCTCCAATGAACTTTTGGCTGAAATTAACATCTGCACTATACGCAGATTGCATGTTTGAATTGCAATTTGTAATGGCGAAGCTCCAGTGGTTAAATCTCCAGTGTTTAATAAGCTATTGACTATATCATGATTAAAAGCATCGTACAGTAATAAATGAGCACAGATGTGTGCTAAATTCCATGTAGGATGTTCCACTATTGTATCGCACAGCTTTTGTAATTTATGGACATTTGTCAACTAAAATGAAAATTAATATTTAGCAAATGTTTATATTAAATAAATATATTAATTTAAAGATTTTTAATCTTACTTCACGACATATATCAATGAGTATTGGTATTGTATCTTTGTAAATTAAAAATCTAGCTTTAGTATCATCAAGAATATCGGAACGATAAAGACTGAAAAATAAAATTACATTAGTTTAAACAACATTAAAAATTTGACACTTAAGTAATAAAAGAAATATTGAACTAATGCAATGCTGTAGAATCAAATCACTTATTTGATAAGACAACGGTGTTAAGTACCTGTAGCCTTGGTGTAAAGTTTCGGTACAAGGCCTGTGCAAAACAATCTCGAATTTCTCCTTCTCCGGATTGGTAGGAGTATAAAGAACAATCCCGTCCTCCCTGCAGTAGATGTGCCTCTTGTGATACTCGTTAGTTTTGACTTCTTGCACCTGATTGGAAGGTACCTCAGGGAACAGAGAAATGTTGCGAAGCACAGAACTGGCTATATTCCCTAGCCAAGCCATCTTTCCCAAAAATCAGCCACCACTGGCTCTCAACAAACAGCAAAACAAGTCACCTCGCGGGTCTCAAACACCTAAAAAAAGAAATGACATGCAAACACCTCTCGACGAAACACGCAGATGGAGAGCACCGAGACGCAAGAAGCACGTGGTACAGTTACTCGCTCGTGTCAGCTCCACGATTGCAATTGAAAAGCGAGTCGCGTCGCCGCGAGCTCGTCGATAATCAACTCACCGCGGGTGCAAAGTCCAAGAAGGAGATAAGGTCGCGCGCGCAGGTTATGCGAGCCGCGACGATCGCCGCCCGCGCAGCCGATGACAGTCCGCGTCAGCGTCGAGACTCATCACCGCCACTCCCGCAGCAGCCGTCCAGCGACGAAAAACGCACGAAAATGCGTTATTTACTGCTCGGGCGTATGGCGCGCAAGGAAGAAGCTCGTCCTTGAGCGGACGACGTCCGACGCGCACGTGAGCAATGAGCATCCTCCAATCGACCCTGCGTCACGTGATCCGCTTCAGTCTGCTAGACATGCCAGTCGGTGTAGTACTTATTAGCCTATTATAGCTGCAAAAAGGTTGATGAATCGACATCTTTTTTTTATGAAGGTTGACGAGTTTAGTAGGCATCAAATTTGCAGTAGGTAGTTAAGTTCGTTAGAGGTGCTCTTGCGCCGTGATTTCCTTGAAATTAAAGTTTGTTGACGGTTTAGTATTTTTAATTGTTTAAAACTTTTTTTTTGAGACTCCCATTCGGGTTTGTATCTGACTTAAAATGCAAGTGGTTATTAATTATGTCTAAAAATGCTCCAAAATGCTTCTATAGGTGTTTACCAAAAATGGGAATTGAAATTGATATTTAAATCATGTCACTTTAAATATTTTAAACAAAATAATCTACAAAATTTCTTTCTTCTAATTTTTTTATTTAATTTTTCTTATTAAAACTTTGTCATTGTTGTTTTTTATTCTCTAGTGAATTAATCTGTGCACATATATAAGTAACAAAGATTTTGTCAATCTAAAAAAAATAATACATGCACTGATATTTAATACTTTTTTATCATATCTTTAATAATTACTTATGCAAACATAATGAGTGCAATTATAGTATGACTCAAAGATGAATTTCGCAATGACTAAAGTAAATCTATAAAAAACAGCGACATAATTAACTATAGTATAGCAGTACAAACCAAAAAGACTTAACTTAATTCTCTTTAACCTTACTATCATTTATTATCTATTAAATACCTAACAGGCACACAATCTTTCAGTGACTAATAAAAACAGTAACAGCTGACTTACGCAACGGGAAGAAGTCGAGCGATAAAACTTTTATCACAGCGCGCGAAAAAAAATAACAATGGAGCTCCGCGCAACAAAGACGCCGTGGTAGCCGGATTCGAATTTAGCGCCGCTGAGGCTAGCAGACCCTTGGCAACTGCACTGGGGTCGCGCGCTGCTCGAGTCGCGCTGTGCTGTGCGTGCCCATTTTTCGTCGACGTCGCGCAGTCAGCCGTTCGGTTCGACCGCAGTGCTCCCCCGGAGACGTCGACGCGCACCTGAGCAGCCGCCCCGACCGCGAGCGCCTCCAGCACCTCCGGACCGATCGATCTGTTGCGGGGCCAGCCGAATCCTCGCGCACGATGGAGCGCCGCTGGCGCGGGTGCTGGGAGCATCCAGGGCGCGACCGCGGCTCGCCGTCCAGGTAAACCGCCAGGAGCGTCGCGATGCCCAGGAACTTCCCACCTCTGCTCCGGTACGTTTGTGGCGACGTCGCGATACTGCAGTAGCTAGTTATGACCTTATGACGCACTAGCATCCTTAGAGAGTGGAGTGTGGAGCTCTTTGTTGTCGAGGCTGGATTCTGAGCACCGCACACAGGTGGAGCAAGAGGATGAGGGGCCACGAGGAGTGAGTTTTTGCTGGAGTTGCCAGAGTGCAGGTTGCTAGATCAGGAGTTATTAGAGAAGCAGCTGTCAGGATGTCCGGGGGAGAGAGGAAGAAGAGGGCTGGAGACAGAGGCCAGGGTTGGGAGGAGGCCGGAGCCGAGTTTTATCAGGAGAGCTATCCCGCAGCTGCCATAGAAGCTGATCTGCAGCAAGTGCTGCAGAGAGATCCTTCGCATATAGCAACACTGTTACCTAGCAAGAAATCACGAGTTGGTAAGTTATAAAGTACTTTTTTTAAAATAATTCGAGTATAAAAAGATTTCGTTATATAAAAGTTTCGAGGAATTAACTTATCTTATTTCTTTTTTCATTTGTACGGTATTCCATGAAAATCTAATTATGAATCATAGGCTTATAAGAAGATTAGCTTATCATTCTACAAAAAAAGGCTATTTAACTTTTTTATAATCCTGAGGTTGTCTATAGTGTCAACTCTTTAAATACAAGTAAATAATTATGTTGTAAGTGATTAAAAAAATAAAAAATTACAAAGTGTTCTAACGAAATAGATAACTAACTTACTAAGAATTGTTTTTCATAGAAATAATTAAGTAGAAATGACTTTTTACATTATTTAAAATACTAATCCTTTAAATAACTTAATATTTTAAATGTAAATTATGTACATATTTTATTTTGACATCTGTTTATTTATAGCTACGACTACAAAAAGAGTAAGACATGAACCTCGCACTACTTTAAGAAGACGCACAAGTACTCGTTCAAGATGTGCAACGAGTACAGCCAGACGCATGTCGACAAATGTTCAAGACGCAGCTGTTTCCATGTTACCTGATCTCTCAGAAAATCTGTCCAACGAGGAACGTACTTGGGAAGAAATTATGCAAATTAAAGCAATGCCCATTTGTATGTCACAAAAACTTCAATTAAAAAGACAATTACAGGTAACACTGTAACATTTTTTGACCTTTCTTAATTCATAAAAGATGTCGTAAACAAATTCAAAAATTCTATAACTTGTTTTTTCTTTTCAGAGTGCAACAAAACTTCGATTGCAAGGTTTTGATCAACTGAAATGGCAACGCAGAAAAGCATGGCAGACTTTCAGCGCAAGAGCAAAGGAAGCTTATTCAAAAATGGAGCTGTGGAGCACAAGTTTGAAACGAATTGGCGGCAACTTTGGCATGGGCATAGTCGCCTTCTTCCTCTTCATCAAGTGGATCCTCTTTCTCAATATTATCATTTTTGCTTTTATTGCCGTCTTCCTCATTCTGCCTAACGCATTGTTGGACATACCTAAAGACGAGGGTTGCATCTCAATAAACAACAGCACAGCAGTGATGTGCTGTCCCGAACTTTATTGGAACAAAACTCAGAGTATGAACAGCTTTGAAGACTTATTTAAAAATGGAAATCTCTTTGAGTTCAGCCTTCTTTTTTACGGAGCGTATTCGTCGGCAACGTATTACAGCGAGGAAAAGGGACTATATTACAATTTGCCACTGGCCTATATAACTATTATGCTATCGGTGTTCGCGTTAAGTCTCGTCGCTCTAGTGAGTTCAGCGACCAAAGGATTTCGCGAGAGAGTCGTTGAGAACGAGGGACAATTTTATAGATACTGTAACTTGGTATTCGGAGGCTGGGATTACTGTATCAATAATGGGAAGGCTTCTGAGGTCAAGCACAAGGCTTTGTACACTGAGATAAAGGTAATGATAAGAATATTTCAATTTTTTTACATTTCATTTGCAATGGTTGTAATGATAAAGTAGTGAAATAAATCCATAACTTATATATTTTTATTTACTATTTTGAATATATTGATTAATTCAAAATTAAGAATAGAAGTTTTTAAAACAGTAAGAGAAGAATAAAAAGTTATGCATTTATTTTAATGTAACCTGAAAGAAAAGAGCAAGAATTACATTTAATGAACAATTCTCGTCTAATTACTACATTCATTAAGAGTAAGTAAGTGGTTACGTCTTGTTGCGCTACATTAAATGAACTACTTGATGCAATCAAGTGCAGACTTCTTCGCTTTACTCCATCCGATTAAATTGTTGTTCTTTCTCAAACTAAAGTAAAATTAACACTATAAATTACAATTGAAAAAGTTTATAATAAATTATCGAAAGTAATAACAATTTTTAAATAAAACTACTTATTGCAGGTACTCCTGGAATCCGAGAAATTCGAAGAGGAGCGTCAGAACCGCACACGAGAGGAGAAGTTCAAGCTCTGCTTGATCCGCGTCTTCGTAAACGCTCTGGTGATGCTGATCCTCTGTTCCTGCGGTATTTTTATCTTCTACGTGATTCGACTTTCCTTCGACCATGTGCACGAGGTGACGGAGGGCCGTGGATTCGGCATGGACATGGACATGAATCAGCTGTTCTTCGAATTCCTGCCTTACGTCTGCATCGTGCTGCTCAACATTGGCATCCCCGTGCTCTTCCGCCATCTGATCAGCCTCGAGAACTACAGCCCGCCGTTCGTCGTGCGAGTGACTCTGTTCCGCACGATATTCTTGAGGCTGGCCTCACTGGCCGTTTTACTCAGTAGTTTTTACGCGAAAATCGTCAAGGGTGTTGAGGCCGACGAGTGTACGAGCTCGTCTCGGCCACTCTGCTGGGAGACTTTCGTTGGACAGCAGTTCCTTAAACTTTACGTCACTGATCTCTTTGGACAATTCTTTATGACATTCTTTATTAACTTTCCTAGGTGAGTGACAAATTTCTTTCAACGTTTTTTTGAAATTTCATTTTAAATAAAATTACTGTCTACAAAATTATTAATTTTTTTAATAGAGACAAATTATAACAAGAATTTACATCTCAAATATTTTTGTTTAGGTCGTTCATTGGAAAATATTCAGAAAGCAAGTTCTTGAGGTTCATCGGGCAGCAAGAGTTCGATTTGTCGAAGCACGTGCTCGACCTCGTCTACTTGCAGACAATATGCTGGCTGGGTACTCTGTTCGCGCCGCTTCTTCCCTTCGTTGCCATAATCGGCACCTTCCTGATGTTCTACATCAAGAAATTCGCCTGTCTAGTGAACTGCCGGCCCTCGAACCAGATATACCGTGCCAGTAGATCGCAGTCGCTGTTTATGCTGATACTGATGGTCTGTTACGTGTTGATCGCCGTTCCCCTCGGTTACTGCATCGTCAAGATAAGCCCCTCGAAGGCTTGTGGCCCCTTCAAGGGCTTAGATTCTTCGTGGAGCCTCGTGGTCGACACGTTCTTGCAGCTGCCCACATGGCTGCGCTCGAGTCTGGCCTTCTTGAGCACCGCTGGCTTCGGCGTGCCCGCCTTCTTGATACTTATTCTGCTGCTGTACTACTACTACGCAGTGTCGATGGCGAACAAGAATATGGTAACGGTACTAAAAAATCAGCTGGTGCTCGAGGGTCACGACAAGCAGTTTCTGCTTAACAGACTGAGCGCCTTCATCAAGCAACAGCAGGAGCAGAGCAAGTACCATCAGGATCACACCGATTTCAATTAGAGTAATTTCTTTTCTGTATATAATCTGCACAGGGTACAGACTTTGAGCCATCGTTAACTGTGTAGCTGATAATTGCACATTTAGACTTTTTGGGCTAGTCATTGTTAGGCGCGACCGCTCCACGGGAGGGCCTTCATTTTTTTGTTCATACTGTAATTTAATAGATGGTAAAGCATCTTTCTCAGCTATCGATGAGTTACCAATATTATTTATTATTGTTTTTAAAAGATTAACTTACATAAACGTAGGATTTGATATAGTCCATGAAGATAAATAGAATGATTACTATTTTATTTTATATTTTTAATTTTAAAGTTAAAGGTGTTTTCTGTTTTTTCATTTTTTAACATCATAGCTCATATTTTGAGCCAAAGCCATTACAAACAAAGTTCAAACACAAGCATATCTCTGATTTTTTGTACTTTTGTTTGAACAAATATATTATTCAAAACCGTGATAAATTATTCATAGCACTTTTTAGTCACATATGTATAATAGAAATTTGGGATATTTATACATGTATATAAATCTTTTTTTAAGCTTTTGAAGAGGTGAGCAGTCGACGATATGTTTACTTAATATCTCTTTAAATTTGGAATACTTTTTCCAATCCCATCAGTATTCTTCATTTTTAGCAGAAGTAATATTTATAATGCAAGACTGTATACTAAAATATTCTACGATATATTACTCTCTAAAATTTTTTGAAGTATTTTACACGAATCTTCTACAATCTACAGCTCATATGTACAATTTTACATATGAAATGTTTAGAATTTTGTTGATAAAATTGAGATTGATTCCAAATTCAGCTGCAATGATCTTACCTTCATCCGACTATAAAATATTATTATAAAAAAAAGAAGAGAAAATGCTTAAAAAAAATTTTTTTTTCAAAATCTTATAATAGATAGTTTTATTCTTTTTTATAAAAAATAATAATATTAAATTAACAGGAAGACCTTTGTCAGCACTATTTGGAATCATTAATTAAGCCATTTATGAGGCAGTATTTGTAATATTCACTGTCATATTAGCTCAAAAAAATGAATAGATTGCTTATAGCATGCTGGCATCAATGCAAATGTTTTTTTGTGCTTTATAGTGTACATATAGAATTTATAAGGCTAAAATGACATTTATCAAGGAAGTAAACATGGTCTAACAATAAATTTCATATATACAAATTACTTTGTAAAACAAGCGAATATTAAATAAATAGAAACTATACTTGAATTCGATCTCTACTACACTTTTAGTATATATACTACATTGTCCAATAAAGCTGTGAGTAGCCATAATTTGTAGGCCATTAAAGTGAGAATAAAAGCACTTGATCTACACCTCCATATTTCAGAATTAATATATTAGTTTGTAATGTTATAAGCAAACAGTTATAAACAATATGTATAAGAATGTATGTCATGGACTAGTAACAATAGTATAATCGTTTTTATATTATTTTTAAATAATTTTTAACGCCTGTTTTATTACAATTTATAAAAATATATTTGCAAATATTATTACAATTTATTAACATTTTATAATTATGATTCATAGATAAAAAGAAATAAAATAAATTATTATCTATAAAGTTGTGTACATTATTCTACATCATTGGCTTTCATCACTGCTCTCATCTTCTGTAGAATGCAACTGGAAATTAAACCCATTATTTTAGTATACAATAAAGCAAAGTATACATGTTTTGAATTATAAAAAATACATACAGCTTCAGCAATATCAATCCAGTCAAGCGCGGATATGAAAGGATCATTTTTTGTAGGAATCTTGTCATAGTTCCAGTAAGTAAACTCCGTAAACTTTCCAGTTGCATAGATGTTACGCTCTGCATCTTCACTTTCTGGATTTTTGTACTCGTAAAACGTTACTCCTATGTATCCTTTGGGAATCAAAATTTTTTTCCCATGCAGTGGATAGCCTCTAAACGATGACTTCAAATCTACAAAACAAAAAATAAAATTCAAGTAAGTATTAATAGTCACCGACCTTTAATTTCATAGTAAAGTAAAATTAGACGTGGCAAATGATCGAAAATCAATTGAATAAATAAATGAAAGCGCAAAATTATTAAGACTCCAAGAATAACACAGAATTAACCTAAAACACTTACACTCGCCGTCGATGCTCTTGATATAGGGCTTGAAGTAGGTGTTGACGTTCGCCGGGTCGTCCGTGAGAATTTTACAGGGCATCGAGTGCAGCTCAGGTTCCTTCGTCACATCTATGGTCTCCTTTTTTATGTGCAGATGAATTGACATTTTTAATTTTATGCTTTATTATTGTTTACAAAACGAGAGGTTGGTGGTTGACGTTTGAAGTTTGGGCTGCCAACGTGGGCGTAATTTTCCCGCGTAAAAATTCGAAGTCTTCTATTTGCGCCGCAGAAGGTCGCTTCTACTGATAGGCGGTAAATTCAAATGTTTAATAAATTACTATTAAATTAGAAATTTAATTGCAATACTTTTAGTAGTGTAATGTGAGGGAGAAAACAAATAAAATATTTAAGAAAGAAATTAAAAGTAATAGTTTTATGAAGTTTAAATATATTCGTATAAAATTATTAAATTCAATTACCTTCTTTTTCCATTCTTAATTAAAACAGAGACTCTCTTACAATTATTTATGTTAGGCACCCAATGAAGTAACAGAAAATAAATTAATTTCAATGTCGCCT
Organism: Eurytoma adleriae; assembly: GCA_900480045.1. NCBI lineage: Eukaryota > Metazoa > Arthropoda > Insecta > Hymenoptera > Eurytomidae > Eurytoma > Eurytoma adleriae. The sequence goes on along the minus strand of UXGC01000243.1, from coordinate 86,558 downwards.
GACTTGAATTTGGTACAAATTCTTCAGGTCTTACCGGAGCGCACTGTTTCTACTGAAGTCTCTTTTAAGTTTAGTTAGTAGCAATAACATCCCTTTTGCTCTTTCGAGGACTTTACTAAAAATCGTTGAATTTTTCTCATTAAATAAATACATCCCAGCCTTTAAAAAAACTTACTGCCCTGAATTCGCTTTAGCTCTTGTCGCTATAAAACTTTCAGCTTCCTCGAATTTTATTATTCTTAATAAGCACATATTGCACCGCCGGCAGAGCAATATCTCCTCGGCGGAAATAAAGGCCACAGCACACGTATATTGAGGCCTTTAACACATTATGCACCGAGCCGAGCAGGAAAAACAATCGAGCGAACTTCTCCCGACATTAGTTGCTCGACGCACCTGCGGTGCGCGTGTGCGCGTTCCATTAGCGTCTCGAATTTCCGGCGCATTGGCGAGCAATAATCCGCCGACAAATTGAGGCGCCCATTCCATCCCGCATGAATAGACCTCGATTCCGACGTTAGAGCGAATTTCCAGCGTGGCCGAGCGCTGTAAGAGCCGCGCGAATTTAGACCGCATCGCTGGGAACCGATGGAGCCGCTCATAATCGAACCCACGTGCCTATTAAAAATTTTAGTTACAAATCTGCCGAGCTATCGGATTCCGTTGTACATCCTCTTCGCTTGAAATCGATATAGCATAAAACATTCGTTTCTCTGTCTATATAAAACTATCTATATTTTTGATAAATCCATCGAATCCCGTAAAAAATTGAATATCAATGTACGTTTTGATTTATGTACTAACAAAATACGAAGCTTTTAGCTGCGAAAGTAAAACATAAATAAATGGAGGATGTACAAAAAGAATAGGTGAATACAGCGACTGACGCTGAAAGGTGAAATATGGAAGAAAGGAACTTTTCAGTTAAATTAAAGTGCATTAAGGAATAATGCACTTTGGCCGAACAGTACGAGGATTCTGCATTCGCTATGATAGGTATTTCAATGTGCATTCTACATCAAAGAATTCCCGCGCCGAGTGAAAGAAACGCGACTGGCAATATTTCATTCCCGGATGAGCGCTTCTTACCTATTGTGCGCACTTCTTCACAAAGCGAGGACTTTTTTTGTTGCACCTGCGATACGGATACTAAATACATCAATATCAGTTCTGCAGAGCAAACAATTTTATTTGAATAGATTCTTTTCTATATTTCAAGATTGAAAAGGTTTTGTTGATGCTTAAAGGATAGTCACGGCGTGAAAGTATAATAAGTAGTATATATCTTAGTAAAATATAAAGCAATTCTGTTATTTCTTGATTCGAGTAAAAAGTGAACATATATTTCAAAAGGACCTATTTTTTAACCAATTTAATAAATAAGTCCTTTAAATCGAGTAATCACTACTACTCTTTCACGTGTAAAACGTTATTATTTGATGGACGATAAAAAAACACTTATAATACAAAATAAGTGTTTATTAAGTAGATACAGACGAGTATGGTCAGACGAGTATTTTTAACGCGAATCAATATTAAAAACGCGAGAAAGTTACCTTCCTCATTTTTTATAATTAATCACATTTTATAATTTTCTTTTTCGTTATTATTTGCTAAAGAAACCCATTGTAAATACTCCAAATAAAGATCGACGATCATTTAAAGCCCACGCAATTAATTAAAGAAGCAACGCAAACAACCTCGCCATTTGAAATTCATTCAAAATCCGACCTCCCGCACATTTCATTTACCGCCTGCAGCAGCAATCCCTAAATTTCAATTAACCGATTCCACTTAACGTCGCCGAGCGACAGGAGGGGGGTGAATTTAAACAGCCGGGGAAAATCGAGGTCGGCCTTAGGTGGTCTCCACTCCGCGGCTAAACGGTGCATAACGATCTTTGATCAATTTCCAATAAATCGCAATCGGCGAGAGGCGGGCGGGTTATCGGCAGGTAAGGACCCGGCCTGGCGGTCGACAATTTGATTTCCACTCGACGCCGGAGCAAGACGGCTACTTGCACCCCGAGTGGGCGGTAGCCCCGGCGCCGCCGAGCCGCGCGCTAATGGCACGAGGTCACGGGGACGCGGCCGAGCCAAGCGAAATTTCGAGCCCTCGTCAGTCACCGGGAAATCCACTCAACAGGTCTGGAGTGAACCTTTTCCCCGATGTTAATTTTTCAGTCGATTGATTACCGGGGGGGAGGTTCGAGGGTGCTCGAGCTTTATTCCGTGAATTTTATTTTGATGTGAAATTGGGCAACGAACTGTTCGTAATACAATGTGCGTACACATTAAATGTATTGATTTTTCATGCGAGGTGACTGATATTTGATTATTAAATGTAAAACGTTTATTATCCAAGTTTAATTAATCAATACAAGTAATTTCATTATAATTACGTTTTGAAGTGGAAAGCGTATTAAAACTATTCATTTGCTATTTCTATAATGAAGAGTAAACAAGTCCATCGCATAAATAATTAATTAAATAACTCGTCCTTCAATTAATTTCTTCTCGAATAGAATGTTTTTTTTTATTTTTTTCACACTTTTAAATTTTATATTAATAACTCAAAGTCATTATATTTAATATTGTTATTTTATTTACTATTACATTATTACCTGGAAACATTTAATTTTAAATTTACCACAAAATTCAAGCGTATCATTTATCAATCAAAAAAGCTCATTTACTGCGAGCTTACATTTCGCCGCGCCGCAATGAACCGCCCAATAAATGGAAGTTAATGCCGTCTCCAAAGCAGCGCGCCTCAATCAAAACAAGTAAAACCCAGTCCCCTGGACGAATCGTTTTAAACGCAACCCTCACAGATCGTCGATCGCCCAATCACCCCCCGAAAGCTCCCCCCCGTGCTTTCAGTTTCGCGCGAGCGGAGCGCAATCCGGCCGTTTGACCGAGGCTGCGCGACAAAGAGGCGAACGAAAAAAAAAAGCGCGTAATCCCAGAAAGAGAGAAAAGAGCGGCTCTTTGCAGCGGTAAAAGGATAGGGGCGCGCAGTGGGCGTGATCGATCGAGCCGCTACTCCTAGTTGTCGAGGAGCGACGAGCCGAGGGTTCGCCTCATTAGTCGCGCTGCGTCGGCCCGGCGTACGGAGTGGAGGTCGTTGCCGCGGCGCTTTTGTTTGCACGCCGATAACTCCGTCCCCCTCGTGCCGCGCGTATGGACGCGAGCGATTTCGCGCGGTAATTCGTATACACCGACGTAGCGACTCAAATATTGGCGCAGTCGCGGCCCCGCGTGCGCAGGAACGAAAGGAGAGAGAGAGAGAGAGTCGACATCATCAATTTGCGCCCGGCGAATATTGGCGCAGTAGTCCATGCGCACGCGAGGTCCGCTCGCCTACCTATATGTACACAGAACCCACGTACACACGTGCCTACAATACGCGTGTGGGTGTGCCCGTAAGTGGGCTATTCGCGCGTGCATATCGACTTTATGGGCGCGCGAATCCGCCGATTCCCACGTGAGTCTGGAGGCTCGATCGCGGGGGTGTCGCACTCGAGATGTCGAGGAAGCGCTCGAGGGGTTTCACGCTCGGCTGTGTACGGGGCGTATAGAGCGTCGCGAGGGGTTACGCGTCTGCAAATTGGCGGAGCGGGCCAAGACGCTTGCGCATTCGCACGGCCTCCCCTCAGGACGGATGTATAGAGCGAGCGGCTCGACGGCGTGTCCCCATAATGATTTTCCCGGCGATATTGGCGCCTTCTTTTTGCCCGCCGCTTAAATATCGACGCGGCCCGGGTGTGACGGATGGGCGGCCCGCTTTTATCTCGCGGCCGCGAGGGATCGTAAATACGCCCACGGGCCGCTCGGCGAATTGTTTGCGCGATCCTATCGGCGCGACGTTTGCCCAGCGGTAAGTAGGCGAGGATCGAATTAGCCGCGAACTTCATAATTGAGGATTTCCTGCCGCGGCAGGAGCTTTATTTATTCATCGGCGCCTTATCGATTTCGAAAGAGACGCTTATTTTTGCCGAGGCGGCGTGGAGGGGCCACGCCGGGTAATTGGATTATGAGCGATCCTTTTAGATAATCGATTTTTTTTAATTGTCGCATGTCGTTGTATAAAATCTGTCGGAGTGATGTGAATGGATGTACACTAAACCGAATTTAATTCGTCTGTGACGTGCCTTGGAAATGGCAACAATGCCTGAAAAATCGAATCCATAATAATTTTGATTGATTTTTTATTTACGATTTTACCTTCGAATTGAATTAATTTCGGTCGAGTGTATGTACATATTGCGAATTTATCCATGCGGGTATTTTCGCGATGAAATACATTGTTGAAGTATAACAATTTTTATCAGAACACTACTCCAATTTTTTTTTTTAGAATTGGTTATATATTTACTTTTTCAGGTATAAAAATAATCTATAAAAAAAAGTCAGTCGTCCTCTAATTATTTGCCTTTTCTGTATATGTATTCTCGACTTCTGTACAAAAAACAAATAGAACCAAATGTACTAAAAAAAATATCTAATATTAGCACAGATTGGATTCCCATAAATCGTGATTTTTTTTATACAGTGGAAAAGAAATATAGTTTCATAGGTAAAAAAGACTATAAGTAAAAATATTTATTCACAATAAAAGAGTAGTTGTATTTTTATGATTTTTCCAATAAATATTTTATCGAAATCTCTGTACTCTCATCAGCTATAAATCTTTCACCAAAAACGCAGATAAATATCATCGTAAGTTAAAATAAGCCTACTATCAGTGAAATTATAAATCATGATTTTTAGATCAGCAGTACACTTAACGTCCCATAAAAAATTCACCGCTCAATTAGGTAAAACAGCGTCACCAACAAGTTAAATCTTGTATTAAAACACTCCGCAAGAAAAGGGAGCAATCCGCACGGAACGAAGCGCGACGCTCGTCGAAATAAACGAGTCCTTAATGCATAGTCAATAATTCAAGCCGCTCTAACTTCTCTCCCCGTGAAAACTCCTCCGTGAAACTAATCAGCTAAAAGAAAATCCCGTTGCGCGTCGCAATTAACTAGCGGTCCTGCCTCGAGCCAGCGAGCCGTATACCCACCGCGCGACGCCCGCCCCGGGGGACATTTTTAGCGATTACGCCAGCGTTTACTCGCGCACGGTCACCGGGTCGCCAACGGAGTCTCCTTATTTCACCTCGGCGAAATAAAAGGAGAGAAAAGAGAGCGCGGGGGTGACTCTCGGCTCCAATTCCCGCGCCTCCCTTTTCTCCCCCGGCTTTTCCGCGAAGCCCATTCACGCGACGATCGGGCTTCGCCGACGCGCACATCCGCGCGCACACAGCCGGGGCTTTTCATGCGCGGCCCCGCGGCCAAAGGCTTTTCCGTTCCCCGGGAATGCGCTCGATTTGCATTTCACAGGGCGGGGAGCCTTTCAGCCAATGATTTCGCGCTCTCGCCGGCTATTAAAGCCGATGGCGCTGGAATTAAGGCGCTTAAGCTGCTTCCGCGCCTTGATAGAGAGCTGGGAAATTAGCGCGAAAATGTTTCACCTATGACGGGAGGTATTGTCGGGGTGAGCCGAGGAGAGCGTTTAAATCAAATGATTTTCTTTTCGCGCGCTGCTGCGAAAGATTTGAGTCGTAATAGTGTCAAATGATGATAATAAACCTCTACTTTTGATCGTCACTTGTGACAGTAATCGTTATATCTTGAAATATGAGAAACCTTTTTACTTAAATTAAAAAAGACGGCAGTTAAATTTTGTGCTAATGTAACTAATCATTTTTTAAAATGAGAAATATGGAGATCGTTCAGGGAGTAATGAACCTGTGACAGATATTTACGTATTCCTATATTATACTGTTTGTTGCATATTTTTACAATTTTAGCACGAAAATCCCGGGCTTTTCAGCTCTAATTCTCCCTAATTTGCCATTCGAGAGTCCCCCTCCTATGAAACTTCCCGCATTTGCCTGCCGTGCCAGTGACAGTCTGTGGCGCGTGAAACCCCACGTAGGATAAAAAAAAAATCTGCTCCAGAGAGCCGACCAAGGACTCGGGGAGCAATGCTTGAAAAAGAGCCCCCGCTGTTGCGGCCCAACTGTCACCCATCCAAATTTGAACTGTGACGAGCGGTGCTTAACACACCATCTAGGACCCTTCCAACGATGCAAAAGATTGCGATAATTTTTGTAAATAAAATATATACTTATTGATTCTCAATGAATTTCACATTTTTATACCATCAATGTAACAGTTAAAATTATTTTGTTATAGCAGCGACATTATAGATATACGTACACATGTAAATATTCTATCCATTTATTTAGTGAATACGAAATCAATCAAAAAGTTTCTTTAACGTAAACATCGCGCTCCTCTGACGACGCGAACTGTATAACTCAAAAGCAATATACCAGGTCGCGATCTAATTGACTAACGAAACTACCTACCCTCTGCTCTTGGAAAGACAAGCTTATTCATCAAGAGCAAACGCTCGCTCGAAAAAAAATGAGCAATTCGCCGACGACACAAGTCCCGAGGGTCCCGGCACTCGAGCCTTGCATATTTTAAAGCAAATATACCGCAGCGTCGATACCCCCGAAAGGGATCCGTTATGCCTGTGACACGAATGCATGATAAACAGCGCATCATTCGCCAAAGGAGTTTTAAAACTTTGACGCAAATTGGCGGCAAACAAACCGCCTCCACCTCCGCGGACAAGTCCGCACCGAGCGAGCTTCTCCCGGGCGCTTTAAAGTTGCCCACCGGCGAGTTAAAAAAAAAAAAATATCGTGTACAACCTTGAATGAAAAAAACGGGCAAATCGAGCAAAAAGAAACAAGCAAATAGAAGTTCGAGTTAGAATACGTCAAAGGCAGCCACTGCGCGTCGTGCATCGGGGCTACCGGGGCGTGCATTTGAAGCGAGCGTAACAGCGTATTTCCATTATAATTCGGGAAATTTTTTTTTTAAAGTAATTGGAAAGCACAATAAACTGTTTCGCCGTAGTTAACGAGAAGTTTGCACTTTACGGGCCCCGCTCATAAATGGACTAAAATTTCGTCGGGAACGGAGGGAAAGGTTTTTAAATTGAAAATAAACTTTCTTTCCTACTCCGAGCAAGCGCAAACAGATCTCTGCGAAATTCGAGGCAACGAGTTACGATTATTATTCGACGTTCAGAGCCTGTTTATCGGCGAATATTGCGTTCATTAAGTTTTCCCGGAAAAAGTAATTACCCCGGCGGAAAATTTAATGAACGCGATGAATTAACGATCTAATTAAACGCGCATCGCCGTATGGGCCGCTCAATTATATTTAATTGAGTATTTAATATTTTAAAATGACAGTGCGAAAAGGTGATCGGGACGCAGCACCGATCAATCGTTCGACGATAAAAAAAAAACTTCGCAAAAATCTGTAATATAAATAAACGAGCGAGGCGAGCAATCAAATGAATTATTGATGAGGAGAGAAAAAAAAAGAGACGCGCAAGTAGGAGGAAAAAAAAACATTGAATGCAAAAATACAGTATCAGTCCTGGGGACTGAACGAGCGAGCGGAGCTTACCCCTCGAGCGCTACTTATGAAAGAAGTAAGTATGGTCATTAACTCGCGGAGATACTCGTCCGTGCTCCTCCATTCTGCAGCTCCACACTTGAACTTCGGCCTCGTCGCTAAGAATGAAAGGGAGAGAAAACAATTCGATATAATACACCCCGAGCTTTCTTTCCTTTCCTCGCAGTTTTCGAAAAAATATTTTTTTTTCTGCGTATATCACCAAGGAAAAAAAGAAAGGTCCTTCGCGTTTTTTCCCTTGGAATTTCGTATACAAAGAAAGTGCACCGTAATCCAGCGGGATACTTAAATTCCCGGAGGAATCCAGCGGAGCGCATTACACCCCGTCGAAGATTCTTCATTAAAGACAGCCCGCCGGTCGATATTTAAAAAGAAGAGTGCGCGCGGCAGGACCCTCGTCAATTTTTCATCCGCCCGTCAAAGCCCGGCCGAATTTTCGCCGGGCCACCGAGCGGCGGAGGAAAATTAAAAAGAAGAAAAAAAGAAGAAGCGAACGACGAAAATAAAGAAACTTTGAGAGCCGAACAATTGGAGCGCGCGCGCGGGTGTACCGGCGCATCGTCGGGCGCATGAACGAACCGCGGCTTGCACAACCGTCATTGTAGTAAGGCGGAGGGCGGTCCACCTCAGACGCCGCGGCACTCGTGCCTCCCGGGCCACTCGTCGGGAGACGGGCGAAGCGAGGGAGGAGGCGAGAGGCCGCGTTTAATAAGCGATGCCGGCAAGACGGCGCGGAATGAAAAGCCTTCATTGTTTGCATAAATATTTCATCGGCGGCGTAAACGTTATTTCGCGAGGGCCGCCCGGAGGAGAGAAAATTCCCTCCCTCCCTCTTTTTTTCTTCCTTTTTCCCCCCCGTGACGACGGCGAGGCTGTTGCTTGAATTTCGATCCTGAGGGACGCGACGGAGAGTGGGAGTCGCTTTTTTTTTTTTACTTTGTTGAATTTTGACGTGGTTTTTTTTGGAGTTGGTTGTTTGTTTTGTCTTGTGTCTTCTACGAGGGTGCGAACAGTTTTTTTTTCGCTGTTAAGAAAGGAATGGATTATTGCAGGGTCGATCGTAAAAATAGTTCGCGGAGATGTTACGTATTCGAGAGCAAAGTCAATCGGAAAATAAAAAAGTACGCTTCCTTGTCGATACATTGACGTGGAATATTATTGTACCTATGGATCACGTCTATTTGCGTTCCGGTGAAAAGTGACGCTTAACATTCAGAAAGGCGTAATATTCACAACTTTGTATCCGTTCGATCGTAAATACTGCATTTTGAAAAATATTTAACAATAACGTGACGTTCAGAATTCTTCAAACGAAGTATGTATTTGATTGTAAATATTGTAACGTATAAAAAATTTAATAATAATGATCTTTTAAGAACTGCGCAGAGGATGTGCTTGTTCGAAAATATTAGACTTCGTAAAAAATTTAATAACATTATTTTGAGAACGATGCAAAGGGAGGAGAGTTTAATTCATACCTCGTGCGTAATATATGAAATCTATGACTGTATAATAATAGACATATTTTCATTTAGAAATTGAATAATTGTTTAAATATTTATTGCTTATTTAAATTAATTCTTTCTAGAATATTTAGACAGCTTATAAAATTGGACAAAGAAAATCCTATTGTTGAAAGTATTCATGTAAAATTTAAAATTATTAACTCAGTGCACATTTAACATGTTGAATAATTCCACTCGTAGAGTGGAAATAAAAAATGAAACATGATAAAGCTGCACAGACTTTTTTAGAAATAAATTATTTGATAGTATTTCCACAATAACTTTTAGAGCCTTATCCAATCAAACCAATTGTTATGTATTTTTAAATAATATGGATGTAATTAAATTCCTTAATTACGTCTTAATTAGAAAAAAATATTCACTTTCTTTGGGAGAGTTATTTTACACTTGTCGGATTAATTATCATGATATGTCATGAAAATACTTTTATTAAATCTACAAAAGTAGCTTTTGATGTATTATGTAAAAGGATTTAATGAAAATTTTAAATGTGAATAATATTAAAAAATTTCATAAATTTTTTAAATAATGTTGGAAACCTATACTTATTAACCTCACGAATTTTTAATCAACCTTTGATATACTACAAAACTTCCTTTTATTTTAAATTTTATTAAAAAATTCTGCGCATTTCTATCATATTGAACTTTAATCCCAATAAAAAGAAATTTATCACACGCAATAAGTAATACACAAATTTAATATAAATAAATAATCCCGCTCTATAAATAAAATAACCCACTTCCCTAATAAACCCATCAATTCATTAAAGAAGCCTCCAGACCCTCGCAAAAAACATAAGCCCCTCCCAGCATCTGCGGAAAAAATCCTCCTTCCAAATAAACCTTCAAAAAACGCATCTCCGCTCCCACCCCCACCCACCCAAAAAAAACTCAACCACAAAAAAACCACCCCGAAACTCAAATAAAAAAAAAAGCAAATCCAGAGTAGTCGGTATCCGCGGGTACAGGCAGGAGCGCGATTTACCTCTCCGCCGTCCGGAAAAATCCGCGCGCGCGCCGCCGCCGCGCCGCCGGGGGTAAAATCGATCGCGGCGGCGGCGGCGTCGCGCGACAGAGATAAAGATAGCCGGGCAAGCTCGCAGCATCCACGCCGCTTGCGCGCACCGCCCAAAAAGCTCCTCTCGGCCGGAGTCGCCGGAGCGAGCTCGACGGAGGAGCCCACACGCACGAGTCGCGCGCGCGCCGACCGGAGTGTAACGCGGGGCGCGGCGTCTCTCTCACCGCCACCCCCCCTCCACCCCCTCTCCAGCCACCCCCGCGCAGTCCAGCGTTTTTGCCCGCCGGACTTTGTGTATCTCCGTCTCGACGACGCGCTCGGTGTGTGCTGCGTCCCTCTTTGACGGCCCATCTCCATCTCCCGCCTGGCATCGGTGTGCGCGGCGCCGGGGGGAGAGCGAAGCGGCGAGAGTGCGAGTACGGGCGGCAGTGCGAGGAGTGGCCTGGCCCGCGAGCACCGCCAGCTTCCGGGACGGTGGCACTGCTCCAGCGGCTCGTCGACGCTGCGCGCACGGGGAGTCGCCGGGGCGAGCCGGGGAGCTCTGCGGTAAGTCGCTCCGCACGACCATATGCGAGCCTTGAACTTTTCGGGGGGTTCCACGCCGAACTTCGCTCGGCCGCTAAACTCGTCTTTTTTCAGCGCGCTGGACACGTGATTTTGTTTATTTTTAGCGGCGGCGGAATCTTTACGACGCTAAATCGCGAGGCGCCTCGGTTATTGGGTATATTAGTGAATCGCGTGTGTATACGCGTACGCGCGAGTGTTTGTACGAGTGCGTGGGTGTGCGTACGCGCGCGTGGGAAAAGACGTCAGTGAACGGTTTGAAAAGATTTTTTTCTCGCGAGTTACCAAGTAAATAGAAGTTCTGTATTTTCCCGGATTTTGCGGATCGGTCTGGCGTGCACGTCCGCTGGCGTTTCTTCCCCCGCGTTTCCGCTTTTTTTTCCTCCTCAAGCCTCATGGGAGACTCGCTGGCGCGACGGGAGTGCCCTAAGAAAAAATTATGTGTAACGCACACGCGACTATCTTAAGTCTAGCGTGATATCGAACATCGGACCGAATTTTGGGGTATTATTAGACCCGTCGGAAAGTAATTTCATTATGATTCGAAGATTTTTCGGATGGTTGTTTACCAGGGAGGCATGGCACGAACTTTTTCGTACTGACAGCAAAAGCATTGCGGGGGTAATGATAAAAGGTAGTTATCAAGGAAATGGATGTATCAAATTACTTCTTTTGAAATTAGACTGCTTTTTATAGGTAATGGCTTTGAAAAAGGAGGGTAATTTGATTTTCGTAATTTTTTTTGTTTTGCTTTGTTTAATGAAACCAGGGCCAAAGAGGATTCGAATGTAGACAGAGGCAACATGCTATTTTATTATGAATTAATGCAGTATTGAGAAGCTGTTTTCTTTGCACTACGCGTTTACCTCAAATTTACATAGATTTTCATACGCATGGATTCTATGAAAATTCATTTACACAAAAATTATCTTGATTTCTGGGGAATATTTTTTTAGTCGAGCTACAATGTTTAATGAAATCAAATGTTTCTCCTTTGCAAACTTAAAGTGCAAACGATGCTATGATTTTTCTTGAAATAACATATCCTCAAATTGATGAAATTATTTGCGAAAAAAAATTATAAAACTTTAATATTGTAGAAACTTTCTAAAGATATAAAAACCTAACAGTAGCTACTATTCGATAGACAGATTATCATTGTTGTAAATAACATTTAAAGTAGGTATTATCACTGAATTTAAAAAATGTTAAAAGTTATAATCATTAAAAAAAATGTAAAATTTTAATCGTTTTTTAAAAGTTTTTCAAATTTGTCAGTAGCTCCACATTTAGCAAGGCTAATTCTATCCACATATTTTGTGGTCGAGTGGTATAAATAATTGATTTACCATTGTTGTTTACACAGATAGTTATTTAAAAATACCTTACTTTAAAATTAAGTTTCGAAAAGTTTAAAAATTATTTTTTAAAATACGTCATTCTTTACATTAATCTTACAAAATTCGATAACTTTTTTAATTTCATTTTTAACACCACCTTTATCTAATCACTATCTATCATCTATATCTAACTTTTTCTATGCATTTTATTACAATAAAATCTGAATAAATTAAATAAGTGTATGATAAAGCAGTAATTACACCGCAGCTGCAACAGCAATGGGGCACAATACCTGATTCAAGTGCGTTATAAAATTTATATTTTGCAAAATTGCATCAAATTGTATAATTGTAATGGTTAGTGCCTTGATGTTCTACTTTATTCGACAACAAAATCCAAAAGATAATACGTTTAGTGCAAATTCGTAAATTTGAATTTGCGCATAACTGCAACACGTGACGAAAGCTAAAAGTGTAGAATACGCGATTAGTTAATGTCAAGGTACGTTAAAAATTGTGTTGCATTTGAGCTCTTCGGGCCTAGCGAAACCGATTCTAAAAATAATCGCGTCACTTGACAACTGATCATGGAGCTCAAAAAAAGCGACGATGCCAAAGTCAATAATGTTTCCATGCCTCAACGGCGCGGCGTCTCCTAAAAATCACCAATTGCAAAATTAAACGACCCCTCCCCCCTTTCTCCTCTGCATCAACCATAAATCCTCGGAACATTTTTCACGGTCGTTAAAAAGAAGAAAAAATTTCAATAATAAAAATTGCCGTCCCACGCGCGAGAGCCACTTTATTAGTCCATAAATTTCATTCCAATGTAACTTTTTTTACCTCCGCTCCTACACTGCATTAACCATTTAATCGCTTATTTCCCTTCCTGGACGTACTATCCATTTCAGTGAAAATAAAAGGCGAGAATCGCGCAGCGTCGAAGATCAGTAATACAATTGCTTTATTCAATTCCGCGCGAAGATCCAGATCTCGAAAGTTTCTCGAGGCGCGGGCCGACGTTTCGGGCAGGTCCCGCGAAAATTAAACGGTGTCCGCGGCCCCATTCATCGCTCGATCGGGCCTCCTCCGCGCAATCAAACGGCGGAGACTGCGGCCGGGAGATAAGCGACCGGCAGTTCCTTAATTAAGCCCGGGACAGGAGACGCGAGTCGTGAATACCAAGTCGGGAGGAGGGACTCCCCGGCACTTCGTTTAAATTAGACGATGCAAGGCTCGACCGCGAGAAATACGCGGAGGGGCCGCCGCGGCGCGCGAGTATATACTCAGACGCGGCGTATAAACGAGTCCCGCCACGTACGTACCTTTTCCACTTGCGCCCGCGAGGGCAGACCCCCGCGCGCCAGCGAATCGAATTCTCCTTTCGCGCGGTAACTTCGTTTGGACCAGCTTTTTTTCGAGCTACTACTATTTTTCTTTTATTGCTTTTTAAATACGCAGTTTGTAACGTTGTTAGAGTCGCTTTTCGAACTGCGGAGCCCCGGGGGCTTTTATGTTCGCCCTCCCCCTTCTTTTTTGTTGAAGTCAAACTCGCGAATGGTTGAAAGAGTTGAGTTTCGAAAGTTTACATTTATTTTGTTGATTGGAGGTACGGTTTTTCATTCGATCGTACGATTGAATGATTGTGTAATATTTACGCTCGGTGGACGGGTATTTTGAATAAAAATACGAAAACAATGGCAAATCCAGTGATAATAGGCTGAAGTAAAATCTGCCTCGTTATGTCGCTTTTGTTGTGCAAAATGAAACGTTCGTTAATATTAGATTATTTGTTGGGGCAGAAAAGCAACAAAGGAAACGCGGAGAAGATTTACGCAGTTGTTTCAGAGTTAATGTGTACTACCTAATTAGTTAATTACGGATGAACCGTCAACGTTAGTACAGAAATTGTGAACGTAAGGGGGAAAGCTAATTGTTGTTGAGTGCATGAAAAGTAAACATTGAAATAAAGTGAGCTGAAGAATGTTGGCGTTTTATTTAAAAATTAATCAAGAGCGAGCGCTGCTTAGGAGACTGTTGCATTCATAGTTATGGTTGCTAATTATTTGATTTGAGTTCATAATTAATTTCATAATCTTTTCTAATACTTTACAAAAATGTATGGATGCATATTTAAATTGATGCACAAAGAAAAATTTAAGTCACTTAAAAAGAATAAAAGAAAATGCGCACACGCAGTTCTAGAATCCACGTAAGTAGTTACGGACGTTATGAGTAAGACATGATTTATTGTTCAATTTCAGATCTTAAAATAAATTCTAGATATTATAACAATAATATTTAAATTAATAAATGAAGAGAAGTATTTTTATTAATATTTTAAAATTAATTCATGAAATAAATCAATAAAGGCCGCAAAATCCGGCCTAAGAACTTTTAAGTAGTAACAGCCGTTGTTGGTAAGACACAATTTCTGGTATTAAAATAAATGATGATTATCTATAATGTTTAAATTAATAAACATAAAGTATTTTTATTAATATTTTAAAACGAATTAATGAATTAAATCAATAAAGGTCTCAAAATTTTGCCTATAATAACTTATAAGTAGTAACATCCGTTATTGGTAAGACAAATCGTAAATAGATCTTTCAGCACGTTATAGATGTCTACTTAGTACCTCGGCAAATTAATGAACAAAGAAAAACACTATACAATCTATTCATAAACACAGCGATCGACTTTTTCTTTCTTTCGGCACGGATCTCCCGCAGTTAAATGCTTATTCAAAAAACAGTTTCACCCACCGAGCCCGTGCGACCGAAAAAAGCGGTGAAAAAGAGCCTAACCATCGGTGCGCGAGTATTTATCCAACGCCCTGAGTAAAATGTAGTTTCCGCGCGCGCAAATCCGAGCCCGCAGTTTGCGTAAAACTCGGGCTCGCTCACCCCGAAGCTCTCGATTCGCCGCGGGAAAATCGACGGTATACCTCGCGCCGCTGCGGCGAAAAGCGCGATCGCGGAGCCCCGTCGCCGGGGAGGCGGGAGCGAAAGTGGAGCGGGTCGCCGAATGAGTAGCTCGAATTTTTCGACGGCTTTAGCGCGGCCTTTTTGTCGATCCGCGGACCGGCGACAGGTCGCCGGGGCTATTGTGCACTTCTAAGTGCGTTATTGTGTTTACCCTTCGCTCGCGTTGTTCCCGGGGCCGAGAGAAATGATTGCGCTCGCGGATGCAAAGAACCGCGGGGAATTAACTGGGCTTCATCGTTCCGCTTCTCTTTGTACCTTGTCCGATTGTACTGATATTTTCCCAGTTAATTGCGAGATAAAGTGAAAATTACGCAATAAAATGTTTATGGGTTTGAAAATGAATGGGAAGGATTTGCGTTTTCTCGGTCGAGAAAAGATTTGCGTCGGAAAAAAATTATGATACGTATATCGATTTTTTCGGGGGTGTTGCTTGTATAAGATAAAATACAATTTAGTGAACGGAAATACCCGTAAATTTTTTTCTAAACTAGATTTCAGTGGGTTGATTTAAGTAGGCAATAAATGTGTCTATGTGTGTGAGAAATTTCAAAAAATACTTAAATATAAACACTATTTTCTACATCTTGCCCTAACTAGTTTTTTTCGGATTTATTCGTATGTACTTTGATAGACCATTCGTAAGGAAGTTCGCAAAAACTGATGGAACTTTTAATGCATCAGTAGCACGGATTATCTTCCCAGACTTTTTCTTACCACAACATTTACAGTTATATACTATAGATACGAATAGATACGAAGCTTATCAAATTTCAAAACTTTTATTATCAAACATTTCTTAAATTCAAGAGTGAGAACCTCGAAGAGTATTGTCAATTATTCACTGCATTATACTATGAAATTAGAATTGCTAAAGCCGCGGCGCACTGAAAGTTCGTCGAAACTCTCTAATAAATCATAAAATGGTCAGTTTAAAACACTGACAGCTCCATTAACGAAGTAAGTTTGAAAAAAAGAAGAAATAACGAAATTTCCTCGCAGTTCCAACCAAATTGAAGTAGATTAAGCAAATCCAATTTTTTTTTAACTTTTCAGATACTAAATTAAGTGCCTTTCATACTTGTCACGTATCCAGTTACAACCGCGCGCGTGCTCCCCCCGCCCGGATAATCAACTTTTATCGCCACACGAGAGCCCGTGCGCTAAGTCACTTTTTTCCGCGTCTCCCCGCAGCGTCGCAGTAAATATTGCCCCGGCACGGCAGCCGGCCATCGCGGACACTTGCGCGCCCGCTCCCCAGAGTCGCGCCGAGCCCGGCGCGGGGCGAGGTCACCTATCCGCGTAAAAGCCGCGCGGCTCGTCGCGTATAATAAACTGGCGAAAGCTGGAAATTCGCCGGCCTCGATTCCCGGATTTAATGCGGTGACAAACGGAGCAGCGGCGGCGGCGGCGAGATGCGGCGCATCGATTGCCGGCGCCCCGGGGGGGAGTGTACCGCGACGGGGGATGAATATTTGACGACTCCGGAAAAAGAGTTCGAACTCGCCGGCGACGCTACGGCAACTCGAGAGCGTGGGAGATGCGCGCCCGGATCGATGACGGAATACGTCATCTCGCGTTGTCACGCGCGGCCGGTCCTCACGGCCACCTGCTAACGTTTGACGGATTAGAGGGGGCGAGGAGAGGCTGGGCGGAGTGCGAAAGCTCGATGGGGAGGAAAATTTCACGGGGAGCGGCTGCGATATTTCGCGCCGGGTTGATGACGCCACGCCGTTACGGCGGATCGCAAGCGCCGCGGGACTGCCGCTGATTGGGGGAAACGCGCGGGGGATCATTAGCGATTGTTGGCGGGTAAAATTAATTCGGTGTTTACCGTTGGATTGGGATTCCGGCGATTCGTTATTTGAAGAGGTGTCGAATGGAAAGAAAATATTTTGCTTGCGCTCCGGTGATCTCTCGGTCATTTGTAGTGCGGAATAGTCGCAGCCGGGTAATCCCTTCGCCGAACGAAAAATCACGCTTTACGGCAGATTGTAAAATGTCACGAGCTGACTTTAACGCGGTAACCAATATCGATTCGTTTCTGATCATTGATTTATCGATAAACGTAGGAAAAAAAGTGTTTAATGTAGAATACATGACGCGTCAGTTATTGCTATCGAATATGGTCTTTCTAAAGATTTACTTTAAAAAATCAAATATTATTAATTCCTTAATTACAATAAATTACAAATTAGAAATATTACTGTTAATTATTGCAAGCTAAAACCATAAAATTAAAAAACTAAATATTTATGCTAACTATCGCGAGTTTTTATGCTTAACACTTTTTCATCGATTTAAAAACAAAAAAATAAAAAAATAAAAAATACGCAATTAAATTTCTTTTGAATTTCTTCCTGAAAGCTTTTTTCAACGAGTTTATTATTTTATGACAAAAACTACTTGAACGACTTACTTTAAAAGCCTCATTGAAAAATATTACCTAAGAAACTTTAGGTGAAAATCACTGCAAAAATTACGTGGAAGGTACATAATTAAAAAAGTGTCCGCGACCCTGATAGAATCACCTTATTTTTTAAGAGAATCACGTAAAAAATTACAGAGGTCCCTTAATCTATAAGGTGATCACGTAAATTTTGCGAGAAAATTTTTCTCAGCGCAGTCATTACCATAGTTAAATTAGGGCCGAGGTGCGCGGGTAACAAACTACTCCATTCTCGGGGTAAATTAAGCGCGCAACTCGCGGAAAATCACGTCCGCCGAAAGGGGCGCGGAATCGGTGCAATAATCGATGCTCCGTCGCGGCGCGATAAAGAAATAATTAAGCGGGGGCGCCGGCGGCCGAGTTTAACGAGCTTCCGGCCTCGCGCGCAAGGGGGACACGGGGGGGATGAAAAATTCAAGCGCGAGCCCCCGGCGAACTCGCGGGCCGTTTATCGGCGAAATTCCGGATCTCGATCCGACGGCCGTTCCGGAAAGCAATCGCCACTCGCCGGCGAGGCTTGATTAATTCGCCGAAGCTCGTCGCCGCTATTTTAATGACGATCGAGACTTTTTTACGAGTTCGTTATTTAGCCGTGATAACTCGCCTTTTTTTCTCTCTCTCGCTAGGCGATGATGATAAATTGTTAATTAACAGGGGGGGGGGAGATTTAGTTTCATAACTTCGTTACGCGGGAAGAGGGAAAAAGTTTTTATTTCATTCGTATAGTGTGAATAAAAGATTGTTCTCTGCCCGGAAGGGGATTAAAAAAGTAGAACATTATGGGTCGGCGCGTTGAATTAAGGTAGTCTGTGAAAGTTGAGTTGATTATACAAATATTAGGTTTTCATTTAAATGGAATAAAAGCTTTAAACGGTTAAATATTTTTTGTCCAACTTTTTATCGATTTCAGTAGTGCAGTTTGTAGGGATTTAGACAGCTTAAAAAATTCCGAAATTTCTTTGTTGAATGAAAAAAAATAATAAAGCTTCCGATATGAATAAAAGCCAATTTAGATTCCATTGGTAGACAATATTTCGTATCTAAATAAATTGAAGTTATTTTAAAAGCTGTGTACAAGAAATAAAATGTGTAGTACAAGCTTTCTCGACGATTACATTTAATGTATTACCATGTTTTCGTTTATTTTTACTAAATGCGAACTACACTAAATAAACATGCGATTTTAATTTTTAAAATATCACAAATGGACGGTTCTCTAAAAAAGTGCAATATATTTTGAGAAAACTCGTAAATGTTTTATAAGATTACGACGTTAGTTTTTTCAACGAAATGAACTCAGCTGAATTCCTATTGTTTTTTTAATTCATCTAAAAAAAATATATAAAACAAAATTGTTAACCACGCGTAAACAGTTATGTATTCGCGAATCATCAATCGCAAGCCTGAAATAACAGGGAAAACATATACATCGAATACAAAAAATATCGCAACGCACGCCTCAAGCAAAAAAATTGAGGCGCGCCGCGTCGTTTCCTCCTTAAAAATACAGCGCGGGATAAGGGAGGAAAAGATGAAATAGAAGCCCGGAGGGGGAGCTCGATCTCGTTCGATTATCGCGCCGAGCTCGCAAAGCAGATGTACATCCCGGGCGCGCCGAGCAGGAAATGAAGGAATATCGGAGAAGCGGTTATGCCATTTCCGTCGCGCCCCTCTCCTCCTCCCCCCTTCTTGCGCTTTTTTTTCGCGCGTCAACCGATAAATCGAATTAATTACGATCGCGGCGTTGTAGATCGGCGGGGAGGAAATTCGTTTAATCCAGTTCCGGGGGACCCCGCCTTTTTTCCGCGCTTCCCGCGCCGGAGATGCTGATCGCAGATTAGATACACCCGGGGGGGGATAGAAATTGCGTGTCGCTCCGGCGGCCTCTCCGCGATAAGCATTATTGTGTGTACCGCTGCGGCCGTCGGATGCGAGAGAGGAAAAAACAAATCGCGCGGTTTCGAGGTAAACATCGAGAGGGACTGCGGTTTTTCCCTGTTTACTCTAATTCAACGATTTTCGATGACGCCCTTCGCTCGGTTCACCCATTTTACGTGCTCCACTTTTTGCGAAACGCGTAGTGGGTTGCGATTGGTTGGCTGCCACTCGCGACGATGTGTATGTACTGTTAAAAATTGAAATTGGATTTCGATGCGGGGGGTTTTGTTATACGACGATGCCGCTGGATTTAAATTTTCGGACGACTCTCCGACCTGCTTTTTTAACCGAATGAAACGGATGAAATCGTGCTGAAGGATCTTTTTTTTTTGCGATGTTTCAAATTCAAACCGGATGTTGCTAAAAGGCGGGCGCAGTACTCGAATAAACGGGGGAATTGCACCAACAGGTGCTGTTATAGTTATATGAAGCGATAGTCGTATTTGCTCTTGGGTGAAGTGTAGACTTTCGTTTGTTACGTCGTTTAATACAAAGAGAACGTAGTTGAAAAGTAAAACAATGGGGAATTCTTTATTTCTATGAAATTTAGTATTTTCGATTGTTACAATAACAATCAGAAATGTTACTGTTAATACAGTTAAGCAAATAGTATTTAAATTGAAAATTTGTTGCTACTGCTCGAATGGGTAACAAAAAACGGAGAAGTATTAAGGTAAAAAAACACGTTGTTTATGAATTTCAATTATTTGAACTGTATCTATCAAACAGAAAATACGGGTTTCTACCTATGAAAGAACAAACTTTTTTTAAGTTAAAACGAGTTTCATACATATCCAATTCCATTCGATGAATACGTTTGGTAAGAATACAAACCTATCAATGTACGTACTATATTTTGTTATAAATATCCGCATACAGTGTTCTTACATTAATCGAAATTAATCAATTTTTATTAATCATTATTATAAAAATAATTATTTACTATTCAAGGACTTGAAGTCATGAATGAAAATATTCTAAACATTGGCGATCCAATCGATGAACGAATTTTACACCAACAAACAATAATAAAGTTAAAATATCATTTAAGTGTTTTTAACAATAAAAAATTGTAGATAGTTGTCTAAACGAATCCTTAGAAACCCTTAAAATTCTGCACCTTATTATACACATCATTATATCGAGTATCTAACTACCTGCTACTCCAAAGAAAGTTAGCGCGCCACCGAAAGATTATCCGTTAACACCCTTAAACGAACCAACGATCGGTACAAAGCATCCCCCGCATCGCGTGTCAAGCGTCTACAGGAGTAAGCGTATCACGGCCGCCGTACGGTGACGATCCCCCAACTTTCCGGTGCAAAAAGAGAGCCGCGATTCGGGCGGGGACAGGCCGGCCGCGGAATCCCATTTAAAGTTGCGCGCCCGCGCGCGTCTATCGCGCTCGGCGGCGCGCAAACTTCGGCGGGCCGCGAATGAAATTACTCCCGCGGCGTGCGCCGCCGGCGATTTGTCCCGCCGCCCGCTGTTTCCGCTCTGGGACGCTTCCGATTGCGTCGCGCGCGATGCGATCGACGCCCCGCAAATCGCGCGTCCACGCTCTTCCCGGGGCGGCAGCGGCGAGTTTACACTGGGGTATCGTTCGTTTAGTTAATGGAACGCGATTGCGATGGACTTTGGCTATTCGAGATTGCGAGTTTCAAGGGATGCAGTGGGTTTTTTATTTGAAGCCTTCGCTATATGCAGAGATGAATACGATAAAGTGTATTGCATTTGTTTTTTTATCGGATCTTTGAGTGTACGAAATGTAAAAGAGTGAAATTCATGTCGAATTAAGAGGAAATATTCACTTATTCTACGTTACAATTAATGATTCACTTTTTTGATAAGTGGACGATTTTTGAGAATATTCACTCTTCCATATTTAGAGGGCGTGTTTTAAATATATATACATAAAGATTCATTTGTGAAATAGTGATCAGTCACTTATTCTAAGTCAACGGAAGTTCACTTACTGTTCAAGTGGAATACTTGACTTGAGGGTAATTGTTCACTTGCTACACTTCTTCATATTCAAAAGGAAAGTTTATTTCTGCTGTAGATAAACGTTTTATTGATTTAAATTTAAAGATTGATTGCTGCAATTATAATATTTATATTCCAATTTAATAATTTACTCGTACCATACCAATATAAATATTACCTTTTATATATTTGTCCCATCACTCATGCCTCTCGCATCTGTGCCTTTTCAATTTAATATATTTCATTAAATTATATTGAGAAGTGAAGAAATTCAAATTAAAATTCAATAAGACTTCGAAGTATGACGAAGTAGAAATGGTCGGCTACGTTAGAACACATCTGCCTCCGCAGAAAATTACTTCCGCGCATTGATTTTACTTGCTCCACTTTTTACGCGTCGTTTAAACTTTTTCTGTAAAAAGGGAAACAAACAGGAAGGCGAATTTAATACGACTTTATTAAAATTTGAATAGTACCGTAATCAGTGTAAAAGAAGTACCTTTTTATAAACGGCAATTTACATAAATAAGCAAATTACCTTTTTATAAAACGTAATTTGTGTAAATACACACATCTAATATACTTCTGAAAGATTTGGTTGATTAAAAAATAACGTCCCTTGAATGGTTTTATTTCGTAATTATAAATTCTTACCGAAACAGCGATTCGCTCAGTTGCAAGGCGCAGCGTACAAATCAAACAAAATGCAGGAGCATAAATTGAAAACAAATCAAACTTTCATTGCGGCTGAAGCTGTACAAACTAGACGGAGCAGTTTTCGCAACCCGCTGGAAACCCCAACTCTCGTTGCTTCGCTGTGCCACTGATTGAGACATTTCCAGTCACTGGAAACCCAACGTTTGATTCTGCGAGGGTAGATTTTAGCAGAGAATTTTTTGAAAAATGTGGCATTCGCTTGGCTATTGGACTGTGTAGTAAAAAAAATTCGACGCGAATATTATTTAGGCGCGAAATTCCGTTGGCAAGTACTTTTGACGTGAAACTTTTTTTCCTGATTCGGTTATTCAAAGCGAAAAAATTGAAAAGATATTGGAGATCAGTGTTAAATTATTTCATAAGTGCATTAAAAATAGTCGGTTTTTGTTATAGACATGTGACGTATAAGCACAGCGAATAAATCAATGTTAAACCGAAGTATGGAAACTTAAATTTACCAACTGTAACTGTAATTTTTTGTTCTGTAAGCTGAGAGAAATTTCCTTTTAAAAAAATTTATCAAATATAGGTACTAAAGTTTCTTAGGCTTATAATACAAACCCTATTAATCTTTGTAAGAAACTTTTGCAATATTTTCGTAAACCCCTGCGCAATTTAAACCAAAAAATCATTAAATAAATCATTTATTATCCCCCCTCAAAAGTTGGTTTCCTTCACGCGAAATATTATTAAAAAAATTTTCCTCTATTCACTACATAAACTCCTAAACCTTCAAAAAAGCGTTTTCGACCCATAAAAGAGAATTTCCACCCCCGCAAAAATAATAACGAACGGTTAAAAAGGCCGCGATCTCATTACTCCGGGGGGAAAATCAGCGCGGCGACGTCCGCGAAAGCTCGACAGCGGAAATTCCCGCGCGCGAAGAAGCCGCGGGCGCGTCGCTGAGGAATAGGCGGCGGGCTCGCTCGCGACGGCTCCATTACGGCGGACAATGAGCTCGGACAATTTGTCAATTTCAGGGCTGCTCGGCGCGGCGCGCGGCAGATGAGCGGCGAGGCGGAGGCGGCGGCGACCGGGGCGAGGAGGACGACGATGGCGGCAGAGGCGACGCCGGAGGCCGGCACTGCGCGGCCGGCACCAGCGGCCGGAAGACGGCAATTCCGCGGCGGCGAGCGCGGGCTCTACTGACGCCGCGGCTGCCGAGCGCGAGGAGCCACGTGCCGGACCCGAGGACGGACGGTCAGTAGCCCGGGCGACGCCGCAATGCGGCTCGCGCCCTGTTCCTCTCTACTCTCTCTCTTTTTTCGCTTTTTTTTTTCCTTCTGACGCGCCTTCTGGAAAAGTGTGACGGCTGCGCTTTTCCGGTTTCGCGACGTGTCTTTTTTCGGAGGGAACTTTTGCGCGGGAGGTGACATTACTTTTGCGAGTGCTTTAAAGCGAGACGGTGAGTTCAGGATGAATTTTTCATTTTTAATTTCGGTGTTAAACTGGTAGTGAATTTTAAAGAGTTTTTCGAAATGTGGCAGAAAGTACGTTTTATTAAATTCATGTGGAAATTTGAGAATTACATTATTATTTGAAAATTTGAAATGCATTCATGTCCAACGAGAAATTTTCAACGATAAAGTTGATGCTTGTTAATTTTGCTGTACCTGCGGTTCAATTAACTGAAAGTTCATTTTATATTTTGCAAAGTTATCGATTTTATGAAAAAACAATTTATGAGCGATACAAAAGTCTCTTGTTTTATTTTTGAATGCAGCTTTCAACTAATGGACTTATCATTAAAAATTCAAATTATCGAAGAATAAAAACGAATAACCAGTAAAAAAGTTTATTGGTTCAAAATTATTTGAAATTCAATAAAAGGCAACTAATTAAAAAATACTTCGTGAAAATGAACGACAACTTCAACGTTTAACTTTCATCGAATTCAAAAGTTAAAAGAAAAAAAAAAATTGTAATTGAAATTCGCTATTGTTTATTACACAATAAATCGTTAAAACGAACTTCCTCGGCACGAACCGCGACTCCAAAAAGCTTCGTCAAGCAACATTAATTACTCCGCAACACAACTTTCCTCTCGTTCGACGCGAACTCCGCGCGAAACTCCCCCTTCAATCACGTCGGGGCGATATCAATTATTAATTGAAAAAAAAAGAGAGAGAAGAAAGCGCCGGAGGAGCGGAACAATGCGCGTGGCGCGACTGAAGCTCCTTGTGCCCGACAGCGAGGTCAACGTCGATACCGCGATTACTGGGGAGGCGCGACGAGCAGCGGCACTGCAGGATGAGACGAGGCGTCGCGGAGGAGAGGCGGCGGCCGACGCGGGTCGCGGTGCTGCTGTCGCTGCTGCTGCTGATGACGGAGAGCCGCGCGGACGTGAGCGACCTGGTGCGCTTCATGAAGGAGCAGCCGAAGGCGGCCAGGGAGCCCGGCTTCTGCGACTTCGACACCCACTGCGACTGGGCCTGGAACGAGGCCGACGGCGTCTTCAATCGCACCGCGGCCCCGCGCGGCCGGGCCTTCGCGCCCATCGCCGACGCCAGCATGAATCCCGACGGTAAGTACGCTTTTTTCACTGTTGCGCTCGGTGGGAGGGGAATTTTTTACGCTTAGATATGAATTAACGAGAAAAGGGTGAGGTACAGAAATATTTTGTTAGATTCCATTATATCCGTCGGATGGAGTATTGAAAAATAATCGAGACGTATTTTTCCTTTTTTTTGTTTAACGATTATTAACAAAAACGTCGAGGGTTGAAATTTTTTATCGACGTGATGTCACCATAGGGTACATCTATATCGTGTAAAATCGTACGATACTATCTTAGTAATAAAATTGAATTGAAAAAATAAAAAATACGTATCGATTATTTTTCCATACTCTGTCTAACGGATATAACGGAATCTAAAAAAATGTTTGTAGTCAACTCTACTGTTTTCTTTAAAAAAGTGATTCACTTTGATGGACTAAATTGTAGGTACTATTGTACTGAGGAAAAGTAGTGTAAAATAGAACACGTTAAAGAGTTAAATGTGAAACAGAGAAGAGACAATAGGCTTTTCCGGAAAATTTAATAAAATGTATATTTATTTCAAGAGAATAAAAAAGTATTTGTTGTCGCAACAAAATACAATTTCTTTTACTGCAGTTTTTAAATGCATCACTTTAAACAACATTTTTATTCATTATTCTTACATTTATGCAATTCTAGAATTTATATACAATTGTAAAGTCGTAAAAAAATTGATGAGAAATTTCATTTTTTATAAGAAAAACTATTTAAAGAACTCTTTGTGAAAAATAAGGAGGTTTGAAAAGTCCTATCAGAAACTTGGATTATAGATTATCGAAAAAAGACTAGCGCGTTTTGCGAAATGCAAACTTTATTCCGGAGAATAAATCATGGAAAACTACGTATTATTCTTAGTGGAAATTTTCGAATTTCATTCGTTTTCATTCTGCGCGTAGTTTCCGTTTGAAATAAGTGAAGCGAGAATAAAAGTTTGCAACTAGGCTTAAATGAATTATAAACAGTTAAGTGAAAAAATTGCAATTGAATTTCAAAATGCAGAGAATGCGATTAAGGGAGAGTAAATTAGAAAGTGTAATCAATTATCCGTAATGCAATCAGCACGACGTAATATATAATCGCTAAAGAATTTAATGAATTTGTGCTCGAATGAAATTATCGGCTAACATAATTACTCTCAAAAGGGATTCGAGCGAGATTTCTGAGAAACGCACAACAGCTAAATTACAAATTTTCAGTAAACACAAGAAGCGAGTTTACTATAAAGCGCACTTTTACATAATTTACATTCGAACGCTTTCCGCAAGAAGATGTTCAAATAAGCAAACCAAGGAAGTATCATAACTTTGGATCGCGGATTTTGTTGAAACTGCGGGAGATATTTTCTTGCGTTTAAATATGAAAGAAGACATAATTTTAAATTCTGACGCTCAATAGTTTTAAAAGGTCAGAGACTAAAATTTGTTTGTTTTATTTTTAATGTGATTCTGCCAAATTCTTAGATGCACTCTAGATCATTATTTTAAGATTTAAATTCTCTTCAACTTTTTACACAATTTGGCATAATCACATAAAAAAGCACATTCGTACTAAATTTTAGAATTTCGAAACAACAGAGTCTAAAGCTCTGACACGATTCCGATTTATGTGTATGCAGAACCTGCAATTTCAACAAAATCAATCATCCAGAATATTTTAATACTCTCCTAGTGAGTAAACGATGAATCAATAACGTCCAATCGGATTTCAGGAAAATTTTTATGGATGACCGGAGCGAAGGAGGGCCAGCTGCGGTCGGTAGTGATACCGCGCACGAGCTCCAACTGCAACATGCAGGTATGGTTCCACCAAGTCGAGATGAAGAACGGCAACATCAGCCTGATCATCGAGACTTACAACAAGTCGACCCTCGCCAAGGAAATCGAGGGAAACAACAACGCCACGTAAGTTTCGCCTTGATCGCTTGCATCTTGGCGCTTAGCTCAATTTGAATGATGGATTAAATTGACCCCTCGTTAACGGCTGGAAATATTTGACACCGCGCGCCTGGCGCTCTCGCCCACGCATAAATCGAGAATATCGAGTTTTAGTCAAATTGTCGTCAGATACGGGACTATTGGAAATTCATCAGATACAACTCCCCTGGCCTGTCAATATTTCCGATATTTGCAATTTCTGACAATTAGATTATCGGGGATCAGAGATACGTACTAGAGCCATTCGAAGTAAGTTGCTTAAAGCTGTTTGTTTATTGCTTGGATCTTTTATTGTGAATTTTCAAGAGTTTTAAGTAGGTCACCGATTCATTCAATTTTTTAATATAATCTCTAAAATCTAAAAAATTAAAACTGGTATTTAGAGTTTTTAAATGTTTTTTAATAACATTATTCATTGATCATTTTAGTGATGAATATCAGATAATATTATAAGCTACATCTAGGCCACAGCGCGTTTTAGAATTTATCCAAACAAACGGCGAAGCAAAGATTAATTGACCACCGCATTAAACTCCAGCTGCTCTTAAATAATGTACATTTATCACCTTAGAAACTAAAATAACAGGAAAAAATCTAATAACTAATTACGAAAATATAAATTGATTAAAAACTAAGATTACAATCTTACTCGATTAAAAATGGTTTGCGTTTACACGGAATGCACGAACCGCTACACCCCTTCACCATAAAATAATTTCAAATCGATAGTCGTTTCTCAGATTTGATTGAATTTCCGGTGTTCGCCTCGATTCCAGATGGGAAGTAGCGAGTTTCAATTTGCGCGGCATGAGCCAGAACTTCATGATAATTCTGGAGATCAAGGCGCCGTTCGAGAACTCGAGCATCGCCATCGACAACATCAGCCTGGTGAACTGCTTCCCGGGCGCCCGCACCGTCATGGACGGCGACTGCAACACGTCCTTCCGGTGCAACGACAGCGCCTGCCTGAAGCGCGACTACGTCTGCGACTTCAACCGCGACTGCAAGACCGGCGAGGACGAGACCGAGTACTGCGGTGAGAGATACACCGGACCCCGATCGATTCGACTCCCCGTACACTTTCGATTGTTTTCTTCCTTTTTTTATCATAATTTCGATCGATTCGACTTCCCGTACACCTTCGATTGTTTTCTTCCTTTTTTTATCATAATTTTAATCGATTCGACTTCCCGTACACCTTCGACTGTTTTCTTCCTTTTTTTATCATAATTGGCTCGATTTACCGCGGGAGGTGTCGTTGCGCGTTTGTTAGCGATTTCTTTTCACGCCGAGGAGTCTCGGATTCTAACGAGTTCTTCGTGGAACTCGTTACCGTCATTTTTATAGACCGTTGGGTTCTCCTATAACCGTGAGACTTGGTCCAGGCTTTTATTTCGCATTTTTGCGCGAGTGCCTTTTGATATAACGGCGGACGCTAATGACATCTTTAGCAATTTATTAAAAGATTTTTTTACAGACGATCCATAAGCCCCGAGAAATTCGCGACAATTACTTTTTTTTTCTTTGTTGTAATAATATTTTTTTTCCCCTTTGAAAATACCTTTTAGAGGATTATAAATAAAAAATGCTTTATACCCCCTTTGCTTTGAATGTTAATACTTCGTAAGCCGCTTTGCTAAATACTTTTTGCATCGCTCTACGATGAATAATTTCGAACGTGAATGAAAGTCAACAGACGTCAATCCTTCGATTAAAAAAAAGTGACATTTTGATCACGCGTCTTTTATGCACGCCAAGTTTGATGAATGATTGATCCTTTTGTCGGGGCAGACAAAATGCCGGAAGAGGCCAGGTGCAATTTCGAAAATGCCGAGAACAAATGGTGCGGCTGGACGAATTCAAAAGGAGCGCAGTTCCAGTGGACGTTGCAGCAGGGAATGCCCGAAGACAGGATGAGTCTTACTCACGATCACACCTACCGCAATGACAGTGGTGAGTTTGCACATTTAAAAACAGATTCATTTTTCATAGGTCCGTAAGAAAAATCTTTTCAATACGATCATTTAATTTTTGTATCAAAAAATTGGTTTAGTGGAATCAAGTGAAATTATTTAAAAAAGATCTAAGTGTAATACAAGGATCATAAGTACACAAACACCGCAAGGCACTAACTTACTTCAAAGCTTTCCCGCTCTCTCGAGTTATTGTGATTTTAATTCTACTACAACTGCGCATCCATTACTCCATCCGTTGCTCCGAAAAAAGCCGCAAATTAATCAACCACGAAAAAAAAACGCCTAATTTAACCAAATTGCAAATTAACGTTCGACGCGAAAGAGATTGAACCATTTATCCGGCAAAGAGAAGAAGCACTCGGGCTTGCGCCCCGGAAGACGGACGCGCTCCTCTTTATCCGCTCATTTTTATTCGCGCTCGCGATAAGCGACGCCGCTGATAAATCAAAATGAATGATGCGCGATGACGATGTGACAAAGTGAGAAAGGGGCCCGGGCTGCTTTTGTGTACCGCATGGCGGCCGTAAAGGAACGCGCGCCCGGCGCTTTTGTTCGCAGGCACATACGCCTACGTGGACCTGTCGGGGAACTTGCTGGGGAGCCAGGGAATATTGAAGAGCCCCACTTTTAATCCGACCCCGCCGTACCACAGGAACAAGCAGAGCCTGTACGGCGATTCCTGCAAGGTACGTATGTGGACACACTTTTTTTTTTAGCCTGGACTTTGCGTGGGCGTGTCTTTTCATTGATTAAATGTTGCGGTAGTACGCACTTTGTGGTGGTTTTCTAGCGACGGAAAGTGTCTACGAGCGCTCGGTGCGGCGTGTCGATAATGGAAGAACTTAATTACCTTTTTAATAAACTTATGAATTCCGATAAAAATACGGCACGCTGAAGAGCATACGAAATAAGCTTTTAAGAGATTATATTTATTTCTTTCAACGGAGTATCTATTTTTTACTCCTCTTTTCAAATAAGCACGTGCTGGAATGTATTGATTTTAGTTAAAAAAGTAAATTCTTTCTCTTCGCCTAAACGTCAAGCTAGAAAGCCAATATTAAAATATTTCTTTAAATTTGAAAATCATTTAAATCTTGTTTAGTTTTTTGTACAATGCATTGTTCAACAAACAACCGATGTCCTCGTGAATATTTATTTTATCTTGAATGATTGCTTCTCCTTTCATTATTTAGTTACTTTAACTTTATAGTAATTCGAATGTTGATTAAATGTTTTGGCGAATAATAAGATGCAATCCAATTATCCCACGCATTGTTAAATGTTTGCTTGGCGTGAGGATCTTGCACACGCGTAGGTGTATTTTACAAAGTGATCTTGTACTATGTGCAGATACGTTTCTACTACTACCAGTCGGGCTTGCAGTCATCGGGCCTGAGTCTTATGTTGATCCAAGTAAGGCCACATCTGGTGAAGCAGCTCTGGTGGTTGACCGACCGGTCGAACGGCGATACTTGGAACAATAAAGTTGTCAGTCTGCCCGACGTGCAGTACAAGTATTATCTGCAATTTGTCGTCACCAGGGGATATACATCGAAGGCTTACGTCGCCCTCGACGACATCTCGCTAAGCCCCGAATGCTTCGGCATCGGTAATCAAATATTTTTTCCTCCTGAGAGAAATAAAGCGCAATAAAATATTAACGCGTAAGGTACAGGGCATTTGAATGATTTTGTCCTGAAACGCGAAGGATGCATCTCGTACTAATTCTTTGTGAAAATGAAAATTAGTCAATGATCAAAATGTATGCTCGTATGTTTAGGTGTGCCACCGGATATTGTTGGCAGTTTCGACTACTACAACCAGAAAATACCCCCTTGGGATAATAAACCACCCAAGCATATCGATTTCTCGAATGAAACAGGTAATATACCGGAATCGTAAACCATTTACAACGAAATTAAACCGATTGTTATCAACATATTTTCAGTAATTCAAATTAGCGCTTGCGGTAACACGGGGCGTTTTGGACCGACGCGGGAGCAGTGTTTTGATTATTACAACGGAACGGAAGTGGAGGTATTGAGCGACAGTTCTAAATCTGAAAATGCAATCGATACTTTTTTACGTAACAAGGGTATCCAACGGTGGACTGCTCCTGCCGGAGGTCATTACACGTAAGTGAACTTTTAATTCTTTATACTAAGTCATTTAGCAGTCGGAGAAAAATAGAAAATACTGCCCATTTATACACATATCTACGTAGGTAAACTTATTTAGAAAGAAATCTAGGTCGTTGCAAAAATATTTTTAAAACAAATAGAAAATAAATGTGAAAAAGGCAGAGCCGAGTCATGATTCAAACAGATTCTAGTCAATTGCGCGCTAATAAAGATCCAATTTAAAAGCCGCAGCAAAACTATTTTAAAAGTTCGGCTAAACTCCCACGACACAACAACTTCTGAACACTTTCCTTTCTCCGTTCGTCCCGAGCGTTTTCTTTGCCACTGAAACGAGCAAAGCAAGTAATGCAAGCGCCTCACCTACGTTGCAACAGGTTGTTCGCAAAAGGGGCACAGGGTGGTGCGGGGGCCCTCGCCCAAGTGAGCAACGCCTACGGTGCAATGGTCCGCGGCGTCGTCGAGCTCAAGAAAGGTCAGAGCCTCTACATCATGGTTGGACAGCCCGGCAGTGACGCCTGCCCTAAGGTAAATTAAACTCGGACACCTCACTGTAGCGGCTCAAAGGCGAGATTCACGTGCTCACTGACCCTCGTTCACACGTTTTAGATTTTGGGCTCCAGGAATAGTACCTGTCAGCAATCTGGAGATTCAAATTCTAACATGGAGTATT
Organism: Eurytoma adleriae; assembly: GCA_900480045.1. Taxonomy (NCBI): domain Eukaryota; kingdom Metazoa; phylum Arthropoda; class Insecta; order Hymenoptera; family Eurytomidae; genus Eurytoma; species Eurytoma adleriae. Next base: position 55,219 of record UXGC01000243.1, on the reverse strand, counting down.
CGGAGATGATTCGACACCTGAAGAATATGCAGATCAAGGACGGTGGGGGTGGCGGCGGAGGGGCTACCGTTATTTTTATAGTGAGTTTTTTTTAATTGCAGCAATTAAAGAATTGCTAATGTGCATTCAACAAGATTAATTAATTTAAATGAGATTTGCTTATTCTAAATATCACTTCATTCAGTTGAAACTGAAGTAATAAGATTATGTTTGATGTAGCTCGATGCTGAGGGCAAGCAGCATCCACTTCTTGTAGCTGGAGGTGGAGGTGGTCTTGGACCTACGAACTTTCAAGACGACGGAATACCTTACGGGAAAGGCTTGATAATGTACCATCGTAACGCGACCAGTGGAGTATCTCACAAAGAGAATTCTGGTGAGGAACGTTTATAAAAATATAGTCATAATTTTAAGTTTTATTGCTGTTATATTATTTAATAATAACAAAAGCATTTCATTTCGCCATATGTTGAACAATTTTCAAGAGTCTTCAGTCTCTTTAGATGATAAAGATACTTTATAATTTTTTGCTAAATTAAAATAATTAAGTATTCTGAGAATAAACAAAATTAAAATGGATGATAAAATAATTTTTTGTTTGCTGAAAAATTGTAGGAGCTGGTGGTGGTTGGCTGAAATCAACATCAAATGATTCAAATAATGCAGCTTACGGTATGGCTCTATCGGAGGGAGGCATAGGAGGTATCGGATGCACCTCTAATAAACAAGGTTACGGTGATGGAGGCTTTGGCGGTGGAGGAGGTGGATGTGTTTCTGGTGGTGGTGGAGGTGGATACTCAGGTTCGCTTTCAGAGTTATCGATAGTCTGTTCTTAAAATAAAATTATGTTTTTCGTGAGTTTTTATTCCATAATCCACTATTTTATATCCTGCAAAGGAGGTGACACCGGTCACGCTAATTCGGGTAACGGAGAGGGCGGCTATTCATACGCATCGCCAAAGCTATTGTTTGGTAAGGCTTTCGAGAAGGCAAACCCGGGTCCTGGTGGAGTAATCATTATTCCTGGGATTGCCGCTTGTGGTTGTAACTTTCGCTGCATCGTTCTTGACGAGCATCTTACCGATACCCGATGCCTATGTCCGACTGGATGGATGGTTGACCAAGACGGCAGATCCTGCATAAGTGAGTTTTTACTTATCTTGCTTGATTCTTGTTTTACTGACGTATACGATGAATTTTCACAAACTGTAATTGAAACTGCCTATAGAAATACCTGAAGCAGATGATGGGTACCGTCAGAAAATCATGATAGGTCTAATATTTGTGAGCATCGCCTTAGTTGTGGCTTTTTCGTTTCTCTGTATCTCGTTATGTAAGTATGACTCTTCTATCACTTCGTTTTTTCACATTAATTTTTAATGAAATAGGCTGATTTTGTTTGGTTCTTTGCTTCATTCGTAGACAATAAATATCAAAATCGCAAGGCCTTGTTGCGGAGACGCCAGGTGATGTTCGGTAACGGCACTGAATTAACGAGTCTACGCGTCGTCTCCGACAGTATGATGACCGAGTTGAATCCGAATTACGAGTTTGAGGGAAATCTTTACAGCTTCAAGGACCTAGATCAAATCCCCAGGGAAAGCATTACCTTAGTCAAGTAAGTTCTCGTAAAAATACTCGAGTTATAAAAGCGCGTTCAGTATTTAGCTCAATAACGATGTTGATATTTCAGGCCACTAGGTCAGGGAGCCTTTGGGGAAGTGTTCCAAGGCATTTACAAGATCAATCGAAACGAGGAGCATCCGGTTGCCGTAAAAACTCTGCCATCCCGCTCGACTTCGCAAGCCGAAGCCGACTTCATGATGGAGGCCCTGATCATGAGCAAGTTCAGGCATCCAAACATTGTACAGTTTATAGGAGTATCTTTCGACAAACACCCGCGTTACATCATTTTAGAGCTTCTAGCAGGCGGTGACCTGAAAAACTTCCTACGAGAAGAACGACCTCGACCGGTTAGTCACTTCGATCTAGAACTTTGACTTTATAAAAATCGATGCTTTCAATAAAATTTAATCCTGCGATACTGTTGTTCAGGATCGACCAACGATGCTAACGATGGTGAATCTCATAAACTGCGCGTACGACGTTGCAAAGGGTTGCAAGTACATGGAGGATGCGCGGTTCATTCACCGAGATATTGCAGCGCGTAACTGCCTGTTGACTTGCAAAGGTCCCGGTCGCGTCGTCAAAATCGCCGACTTCGGCATGGCGCGCGACATTTACCGAAGCGATTACTACAGGAAAGGTGGCAAAGCTATGCTGCCCATCAAGTGGATGCCGCCTGAAAGTTTTCTCGACGGTATCTTTACGACCAAGACTGACGTTTGGTGAGCATCATTTGTAATTATGCCAATTTCATTTTATAAATAACAGTAGCAGATTAAAATGATATATTTTTATTACAGGGCATTTGGAGTGCTTTTGTGGGAGATAATGTCGTTCGGCTACATGCCATACACTGGTTGTGCCAATCGAGAGGTCATGTCGATGGTAACGAGTGGTGGGCGATTAGAGAGACCAGCAGGTTGTCCTGATCCCATCTACGGAATTATGACGCGCTGCTGGCATCCTCACCCCGAAGAAAGACCAAGCTTCGCTACCATAGTAGAAAGAATAGGATATTGCTTACAAGTAAGATCATTTTTTGTGAAAGATCCCTATTCGACTGGGTGCCGTATAAAACTAATTAATTAATAATTGTCCTTATATTAGGATCCAGATGTCATCAATCACCCAACGCCGAATTATGATCTGTTGCCAGTCTGTGATCGAGAAATCACTATTATGAGGCCAGATCCAGAAACCGAATGCATAAATGTTCATACTGATGTAAGTAAAAACAAAAAATTTTTCACGTTAATCACGTACTTTATTTTTGAATTGCTAAGAACTTGAATTGATTATCTGCAGTTGGATGGATGTGGTTATATGCAGCCACGAATGAATGTCTATCCCACGAGGTACCGCATCGGTCCACCGCCACCAGGAATCGTTTACGCATCACTCAGGCACGCATCAGAAGATCGTGAGAACTGCAACAATCTTCCTGATGAATCACCACCTGCTCCTGTAGATTCACCGCCACACGAACCACATTGCCATAAGCACAACAGCGCTCCCGAAGATCACGATATCGACGACGTATGTGACAACAGGGTAAGCAACCTGTCCCCTCCACCTTAATACTACATCTAATGAATTACAATTCTAATTCAAAATGTAACATCAAAATAACACTATTTTCAGGATTGCAAACGTCAACCAGATGAGGACGAATCGAATGCTAATCTACCGGTCTCATCTGCGCGGCAGCCATCCACTGGCGATGTAGACAACAACGTGAACAATGTAACGGAGTCAAAAACGCAGCCGGGTGGCCAGAACGGTAACGGCGAGAGCACAACGACCACAGATACGAACTCGGACTCGCTGTTCATACCTTCGTACGGTACGCCGCCAGACACGATCTCCTCGTCGCCGAACACGCGCACCTCTTCGCCTAACCGAGCAGTTACTGGAGGAGGTGGTTCGACGAACAACGGAAACGACAGTCCCAGTAACGTTAACGGTATCATCAGGAAAAACGCCCTGAAGGCAGCGTTGAGCCTCGACCCCAGTGCTCTCTGCCGCGGAACGATACCTTACGAGAAAATAGCGTTCTCGCCGCCAAAGCCGAAGCTTAGCAACCCCGGTAGCACCGAACTCAGGAAGGTTTGTAACGCTTAACATAAAACGTGTACCGAAGGTTTAAAGTGACCAAACTTTTCTCACTTGGATGAAAATCGTACGTGGACGTTAACCCAAGTGCGTGTTCAAAATAAAAAGTAAGCTTCTGCAATTTTGCATCTTACAAAGTGAAGGTCGTGTGTTGCTTTTCTCGACAGGATTCGCTGAGCCACGAGCTGCCGCGCGAGGAGGAGTGCTCCTGCTGAGATTCGTCCAGCGGGGGCTGACGCTCCCCGGCATCGGATTCCGAGCAGGTCTTCCGCGGTGACTATTACCCCCGCAGCCCCCGGCGATCGGCCACCATGCCTGCGATCCGCTACTTCGCCGTGGCCACCTCGCCGCGTTCCCGTCGCTCCGAGCAGTCCTCCGAGGAAACGCTCATCTGACGGGTCGCCTCGCCCGAGAGAACGAGGTAAACCCTCCCGTGGCAGGGCCGTTTTTTTTCTCCCTCGCGGCACTGCGGGTCGACCGAGCGATTTCCCCTCGAGTCAGAGCCACACCCGCGCTTATAATCGCGTCGAGGCGAAATATTTTTTCAGCGCTGCAGCTAAACTTTCGTTCGGTGAAATCGCTTCTCCGATCCAAACGTTGCGAGCTCGTAAGGTGTAAAGTGTGATAAAAAAAAAGTATGAATTAAGCAGTATACTGTCGTACAATGTGTAGTAGGATAAGGAAAATGAAATTGTTCGGTATTCAATTAGAGTTTTAAAGCGTTGGGAGTGCGTCCGCGCCGCGGCGATTTGTTAATGAAAAATTTACGGGAAACTTCTATCAACGAATAATATGCAGGCATCCCTTACGCGGGTTAAGATACGTTTAGGTAAGGATTAAGATAAGTGTAAACAAGGTGTTTCTTGTGAAAGCAAATGTTGATAGTGCAATTAACGTTGGTCTAGGCCACTGCAATTGGCCTTCCATTTTCGAAAGCAGGTACTGAAATGGTTAAAATTTACGTTGCAATAAACACCACAAACTTGTATTTGTGATTTTTGTGTTCGCGGTTAAATCTTACCAACAGGGCTTAATAAATTGCAAACGATTGTTCTTCAGCTGAGTAAATAGACGCAGCAACTCGAGCCAAACCTTCGTTGCGCCAGTATTCGCAGTTGAAATTTCGGATTTGCCATCTGCTGGTTAGAGGCAAAGTAAGCATTAAAATAATTAACGTCGAAGGGCGGGACGAGTGACTCGAAAATATATTTTTAAACGCTGGGTTACTTCCGACAGCTTGATCGGTAAACAATTTAATTAAAAATCTCTTGATGGTAATTACGAAACCATTCGACTTTGGACAACAGGGTTTTACAAGTCCCAGAAAAAAATCGAAAAACGTGTAAAGTTTGTAGTGATCAGTACTGATTTTTAATTATTCAATGATTGCAAAATGATTTCTGGTCGAAAACTTTGCCGAGAAAATAATGGATCTGTATATCCTGCTAAAAAGGTCCGACTGAATGCGATTCCTTCACACAAAACCGTATAGAATCATTATTCGCACCAATTAAATTTCCGTTGGTTGAATTGTAATTCGGTACGATTTTGTGTCAGTTTATCGAAATGCTCCGTTTGCAGTTGGACATCGTTAGCAGAGTAACTTCCCGTCGTACTCGTGAGTGGGCGTAAATCGTGTCGTTTACAGTGGGCATCGAAGTAACTCGAGTTTTCGACGTCATCGTCGGGTTAGAATTATCCTCGTTATATATAGTCGAAGTAGGTATATACGAGGCAGAGACTCAAACGTCAAGGTGTACAAAACGAGAAACAAAAAGAAAAAGGAAAAAAAAAACAAGCAGAAATGAAGAAATATAAGATTTTTATATTCTCATAATTTTTTATGCAAATTTACAATATTTATTGATACATGCTTTTCATTTTGCGAAGACATATATAGAACGTCTTTCAGTGATCTCTGCTCGTTCTTTAATAAAACGAAATTGCATATATCGAGAACTTCCCATTGTATGAATAAAAAAAAACACGCATGTTTTATATAGATATGATAAACCATTAAAAACAGAAAAATGGACAAAGGGTCGAGATTCTTCCGTATTTGTTTCATAATTAATATAATTAAAATAATTAAATATGATTATTCCTTTAAACTATTGCCTTTTCTTTTCCCGACTGATTATCGCGGCTGAACAATAAACGATTAACATTGATTTGTCGCTTCATCGATTTCCTTTTTGTTTCGTTATATTTTAATATAAAATCTAATTAAAGTATTTATTGTACATCCACCGAGATCGACTTTTTTCTATACTCGATGTGCGACCGAGCATATTGGCGCCGAAACATGGAAGTATTATTACTTGTAATGAATATAAGTAAACAATAGTTAAGTCATCGTTTTGTCCGGTTAAAGAATAAATTAATATAAAAATTCTGTGTATATATTAAATGATAAACATAAACATGAGAAGTCGTTATAATTAGTAAAGTTTAAAGAAAAGAAATGAAGTAGGAACCCCACTGACAAACATGCTTCATGTCTTTTAAAAAATAAAAAAAAAATTGTTAAAAAAATAAATAAACATTAAAAAAATTATGGATCTTAATAAAAAAGGATTGGCAAATGGGATTTAATCACTGAAAAAAGTTCGAGGACAGTTGAAATGCGTTTTTTTATCAAGATCCACATTGGATAATTAAAAAAGCTGCGTAAATATAGTAGAAATGAAAAAAATAAATGAAATAACAATAATAATATTTACAATAATCGCAACAGTAATAAAATAAATTAATGTTTTACATACGTACGCGTGATTCCCCCCCAACAACAGGTGCTCAATAGAAGCTTAATTTTTGTACCGACGTGTATGACGCGTAAGTCTCCAGCCAGGAATCGTACTGTTCTCGTTAGTGTGGAGGTCGCCGTGTACTATGTGTGTGCATGTATAGGAAATAAGAATTTGGCCAGTGAAACGTGTATGTTTATTCAAAATGTCACATGCGTTTTTATTTTTATTTGATGAAAGAAAGATTGGTATATTGTTATTAAATAAAAAGTACAGTTTTTTACCATTATTCTCATTAATTATTAAATTTTTGTTCATACTACAAAAACATAAAACATTATGCATGTGAAATAATAACTGTTTGAAGAATCAATTCGTTTAAAAAAAGAATTCACAGGATCCTTTGAATATACAAACACGTCGTATAGTAACGTATAGTTATACATGGTTATACGTATTGTGAATGTACATACATCCATGTAACCTCGTAAGACGGTTAGTCTCTTATGAAATAAGTGACAAATTAGTAAACCCGAAGTGTGTAAATAATCCACGTATGGTAAGCGAACTTGACCTCCGTAACTTCACTGACCTCATTTTTTCCGCCGTTGATATTGTATTTTTAACATTTTTTTATAAGGTGACCGAATAAGGATGCAAGTAGTGCGCGCAAACTTTCACCAAAAGATTTTGCGGTGCGCGAAGTTTGCTTCCTTGTTTGGTCAGACGACGGTGAGTCGCAACTGTAGACCGATACATATACCTATTCTCTATTCATTTATGAAAAAAAAAAGATTCTTGTTTTAAGAAACTATTAGAACGAAATTATTAATAAGAACTGTTTTATTGAAATAAGAAATTAAAATTTGATTAAAGAAAAGATCTCTGTAAAAAGTTAACCATAAATTGGTCAGAATATGCATATTAATTAATGATTCTTATAAATTAAAAGCAAGAAAGCACATTCTTATTTCAAGAGAATAATTATCGAAATACATTTTAGTCAAATAGTTTTCTAAAATTCGTAATTTTTATTCGATGCGTGGCTTTTTGCGAATGAATCTAGCACGGACCTTTCGTTTCTTTACACAAAATATTAAAAATGCAATTTTGTTTTTAACTAAAAGTAAAAACGATTCACATTAACCTTATCTCGATTTAAAATAAACGCATAATTAAAAAAGAAATGAATAATGTATCAACTATTTTGCTGTTAATTAATCAAAGGTTGAAGCGAGTATCGATCGTAAATGAGTAGGGCAGCAAGTAAGGTCTATGATGGAATTATTGATTAGCAGTCGCTTTGAATAAGTACTCCGAGTCTGAAATTTCTTTAGGGAATTAAAAGCTTGCATCTTGCGCTTTTCAAATTTAAACATTACAGATGTGTAAGAATTATTACGCGCATAAATAATAATGTACACGGAAAATAATTTTATGACGTTTATACATACGCAACTATATAATGGCGAAATTTATGTAATATTTACATATTTTTTTTATAATGTACATTTAAATGACAAAAAAATAGCAGATTTTTGATATTTCTTATAAATGTGCAATGATCATTTCTAGAAGTTTTTAGTAGCTATTTATTCTACACTTCTATGTACGTACTCGTATATTTTGTGCGTTTGCTTTTTGGCGAAATGTTTAACGGTCAGAAGAATAAAAAAATGCATGTTTCTCACGCTCATTGCGAACCGTTGATGTGTACACGTTTGTGAAAGAAAGTGTGAATTTCGTTGTTCGATAGAAGGAATTTGAAATCCGCGGAAAAGGGCGAAACGTATGTGTATGTAGATTAGATTTTTTTTTAAGTAAAAGTGTATTAAAGGCTAGATAGAAATTTTCATTAGTAAATTCGTAACTTTAGTAGTATTTTTTAACTTTATTATAACAAAATGATAGGTTTGCTAACAGTTTTAAGTTTTAATAATTATATACTAAAAAGTTACGAAATTATTAGTAAAAATTTCGAAGGACATCGAAGAAGAAATCGCGATTAAATAAAAATTTAGGAAATTCGATGCATCTAGGACATTTATTTACCTTACAAACATAATATTAATACGATATGAAGCACCTTATTATAATTAATATACCACATTTCGGTAAATATAAGAAGAATTTAATTTTTTAGTTCTCATTTATATGCACGTAAATCTATGCATTTTACGTAATATTTGTGCCAATAGACACAGCGTTGTAATTATCTACTTTAAATTGATTATTAAAATTCAACAATGATACGTAATAATGACCGAGTGCATCAAATTACCTCATTTTTGTCTATGTAAGTCGTAGGATAGGTAAATTAAGTCAATCGCTTAAGCGACAAATGAATCAGTATTGTGCCCTTTTCAACGCAACGTCGTGTACTAGCATCTAAGTGACACATAAGTAAGATAACGACAACGTAAATTATAATAATTAATCGTAACAGCGACATGCGTGTGCAAATAAAATATGACGAATTATAAGAGACGATATATAATGAAAAAAAAATAACAAGTATAATAAATGTTTGTCAACGACGTGAGAAAGCGAAGGCATTTTATCGCAAAATAAGGTGTACGGGATTTGGGACTTCGCTGGCACGTGTATACAGGCCTAAAATTAAAATCTATAAGACGTAGGAATCGTGAAAAGCGAACGTCACCCTTTTCTCTTTACATTTCATTTTTAAAACCTCGTCAAGGTAAGGGTGAAGCGACTGTTTATTTTTTTACGCTTTAATTGTGCGCCCGTGGCATTTAACTCGAAGGCACCGCTTCCTCGTGGAAGTGGCACTTCGATCGATCCATCTCGATATCAATTTTTTTCATCGAAGCGTTCGAACTTTAATTAACCGACGAATAAAAGCGCAGCCCCGACGGCGAGCCTGCGCGAAACGATGTTCGAGCGCTCCGTAAGGCGAGAGGGGGGGAGGTTACAAGGAGGTCGGGAAATTTCATTTCCACGCATTTTCAACTTCCGCCCTCGCGCTTCTCATTCCAGGCGCTCCTCTTCATTTTTTTCTCTCCTTTTCATCGCGAGGCATTATCGCCTGCTCGTGCCACGTGGCCGTCGCTTTCCCGAGAGAGGGTATGTGTGCGCGTATAAAAAGGCCATTCTTTTTTCACGAGACAACGACTATTCAGGCGTTCGCTAACGCAATTTGTACATACTACACCCCCCGGTACGTTCCCTTACCTACTTTCATTTTCCATCTTCCTTCGCCCGTGTCGTTTTCACGCATTTCGTTATCTTATTCGTCGGACGCGCGTTTCGCTCTGCGCCAAATAGGAATAGAGAAATTTTATTGCGATGTTGGCAAGAGTAGTTGGTTGTGTTTTAATTAAACTAAATTTTATGAGGAAAAAAGAGGAGAAATTGGTTATTATACGGAGCGACACATTGACACGTAAAAGAGACTAAAATTACAAAGGGACATTTTGCTGATTGAAAAAAAAAAATGTTTTTCACTGTAAAAAGAAAATGAAGAAAAGGACAAATTAAGCTAATCAACGAATTAAAAGTACGTTAATCTATAAGATGGAAATTTTATGATGATATTATATAAATGAGAAATGTACGAGTCTTTTTTCTGCGTCAAAAAAAAAGAGAGGATAAAAAAGTCTATAAACGGTTTAACGTATATTTGTTGTGACACGTGCCAAAGTGGTATTAAGTTTGTACTCGACGAATATAGTATTATACCATTTCGTTTTGTAAATTATATTGCATTGTTGTAGAATCCAGTCATCCATCGAAAGTGTGATTATTTCGTACACGTATGAGGAAAAATATACAGTACCTAAAAAGCAAGCTCATTTTGAGTATTACAATGATACCTAGCCTGAGAGCAAGAGTGAGAACAAAAAAAGTACACAAGTCTTTTTTATTTTTATTATAGCCATCGACACATTTTGTGATGATAGTATACAAGCACCTTATGTATAAATGAAATTAATAAAGTCATCGATAAGAAATGGATATAATTACATCATTGTTACATTCATTTCACCAGTAAATTACGTAGTTGGCTAGTTTTTAAAATTACTATTTAAATATTGAATTGTAGTAACGGAAATTTTTCAGTTTAGTTATTTAACTATTAGTATTTTTAGTTTCATTTTGTTTATTTTATTTGCGTTTACTTTTTACATTTTTAATACCTTTATTTTCTAAACCGTTTTATTAGTTGAATTGGAAAAGTCGCGATTTACTGCGATTCCGAAATTATAAAATCATGAAAAAATGATTGCAAAGTCTACTCATTTAAAAGTGTTTTGTGATTATGATTACATCACATCGAATGAACAGCTCCCTTAAGTCCGGCAACAACTAAAAAAGCAATTTATTAGTTCACATTGAATTATTCCAGGAAACTTTGCGCGTACATCGAAAAGTTTAAATTGTTTCAACGTAACGCGCCAAGCAACGTCCGGACGTCACCTTCGCCGCGAACTTTTAACAATACCCGCGGCGCACAGAGATGAAACAACTTTCCTCGTCATAAATTCGATCCTACTGCGCTCGTAACGAGCTCGAGAAGCGCGCGCGGGCCAAACTCCGTCGAGGCGCGCATCGAAAATCCCCCGCCCCCGCGTCCTTATCGGGGGGGCCCTAATGGCGCCACGAAAATAGCGATCGGCGCCGTCGTCCGTCGGCGACGGCGCGTCCTAGACTACGCGGAGGCTCTCCAGCCGCGCGGCATAGGACCCCGACGCTCGCGTCGCCGGCTAAATTTAGGAGGGCGAGGGGGAGGGGGAGGGATGGTACGCGCGCGTATATAGCCTTAGGACGGCGCGGACGCCGGGAGGCGAGCGAGCGCCGGGGGCGAAAAAGTCGACGACGCCGACGAGGCCGAGTGTCCCGACGCGCGGCTCGCCGAGCTGCCATGGGCGACTACTGCTACTATTACGCCCGGGCTCTCAGGATCGAGCGCCACGGACCCACCAGGATCGACAGGTTCTTCCGGGGGTGAGGATGTTTCATTCATCGAGTTTTTTTTTTCAAACTTGTTTAGTGGATACTTTGGTAGATTGAGACGTAAAATATGAGATCAGTGTCTTTAGATCAGCTGAGTTTGGTTTTGGATCAGCTGAGTTTAGTGTCTGATGTAGTTTTCCGTGGATGATTTTTTCCGTAAGTTGTATATCTGTGATTTACAGACATAAAGACGTAATAAGATAGTTTTATCCTTTTACCGGAAAGTCAGAGGTTTACGTAAAAGAAAATTACTCAATTTTTTATTTTTAAGAAAATAAAGAGATGCCAAAGTAAAAGTGTATTTTTTCTTTTTTTAATTTTTGTTTCGAAGATTATAAAAGAACAATCCTTATACACTTTTTTCTGTTTAGAGAAAAAAGAAATCTTAGTAGGTAGAAGTTGATTAATTGCCGAAGAAACTTGCAAGCTCTGCTGTTTGACACAGTACTCTTATAAATTAAATCCACGCTTTGAAAATCCAATAAAAAATATTAATTCTCTTTTTCTTCCAAACAAATAAAATCTGATCAAAAGTCAACATAATATTTTTATTTCTCAAAGAGAGACAGCCAAAGAAAAGATTTCGGCTAGATAAATCAATTAGACTGACTGACTAAGTCGATATATTTTACCGAGGGCTGATAATATTAAACAAAAAATCCTTAGGAACCCAACGTTGCTCGGATTACCAGAGGACATACGGCACACATTTGGACAGTACAATCTGCAATCGCGACCGCTGAGAGGAGGTCTTTCCGGCACCGGGGACGTTCACCACCCGGCCAAAGTCGTTTTCAAGGTTAATTTTCACTTTCGTCTTCCTATTCTTGTACCACCTGGTAAAAAAGAGTAGCAAAAGCAAAAGCGATATGCACACCCACTCGTTACCAAAAAGCAATGCTGATTCAATTTTTGAAGGAACAAGGAAGATCATAAAACATAATTGTTAATCATTGCTTTTTCTTTAGTGCATTTAAATAATTATATCCATTTTACGTACGAAAGAAAAATTTGATACTAACATGCCCACTGCTTTTACCGAGACGTTTTTGTAAATCCAAAATGATTAATGACTTCTCAAAGTGATTCCTGAAGCGATTGAAATCCCCCAAGTAAAAAAAAACAGGCAATAGCCCAGTCACTCGGTAGCATTAATAACCCAAGAGATTCTCATGGCGTATGGCTAAACACGCATACTCAATCGCTAATCTCGAGCAGTGCTACGAAAAAAAGTAGTATATACACCACTCCGCGTCTCTCGAGTCTAGACGCGCAGGAGAAAAAGGGAAGTCCACCCGGAAAGTCCCACTGGAACTTTGCCAACCTTCTTCTCTATTTTTCTCTATGCATCTCTTTGAATTTTTCTCCTTCTCTCTCTCGCTCTATTCCTTTTCCTCGTCACGGTTCTGCAGACGAGAATCATTTCTCGCGCTTGAACGAGCGTCGCGTTTAGTGACTCATATTTTTAGCGGCGCAAGGTTTCGCAATGCACCGCGGCACATTGTTCGCCGCGACTCGTTTGTCACGGGCTCCGAGGGCTCGCCAGGCGTGGAGCAGTACGCTTGTTTATTTTGGCGATTTCGGCGCTGATGGGGCGCGGGCGGCTGATCGTGACGGACGGCCGTTTGATGCCATTACGCGATAGCACGCGGAGAGAGTGAGCGATCGCTTCGCGCGCCTCGCTCGTGGCGCGGGTAAATGTTTGATCGCTCTTTTTTAGAATTAATTAACTCGAGTTGTTTTTCTTTTGCGAGTGGGTGGAAATATTAATTACTCGTTTCTTTGCGGTTGCTTTGTACATACATAAGGAACAAAGGGCTGTTAAAGTTAATGGGGAAAATATAGATTGAGGTTGGCCTGTTAATTAAAGGCGCTTTTAGTCAAAATGTGAAATTTTGATCATGTACATTTTTCTTTTTCTTTTTAGAATTAAAAATGAATGATATCTTAATTTTACAGCGTGATACTAAAAAATGAGTAAATATTGTTATTCGTTTTCTTGTGTACATTACATAAATGTATAATTTAAAATTTACGACTAAAAAATCAAGTTCACATTTAAAATTCTTCGAAGCAATTTCTTATTTTAAATGTACCTTGAAAATGTAATTAAATGGTTGTGCTTACTGAGCATCGAAAGATAATTAAAGTTATTCCTGCAGTTTTCTGTCTCGTGTAATGACTCATCTAACTTGCTTTAATTAATTAATTAATTACTTATGAAACGTAATTAAGGAACTTTCCTGTTGGACATACTTTTGGCTAAAGGTTACTTGGCACGAGACCGCATTAAAAACTTCGGCTGACAATTTACCGAAAAGCAATGTACGTGGGTTGACATTCCACACAAAGAGACAGCAGGTTCAGCAACCTTACATATATGGAACAAACTTTTTTTTTACTCGCCGAAATTCTTTGCTCAAGTTCATATTAATTAGTTCTTTTGAATAATTTTATTAAAAATTATCATTAATAGCAGATATTAATGCAATATTTTATATTTTACTTCATCGAAATGCACTTTGCGATCATACCGATGTATTCTTAAAATTATTTAAAAAGCAAAACTTTTTTAAGAAATAAGAAAATAAAGTTGAACTGACGGGTCGTTTCCCTTGTGTTGCTATTATTAGCATATTCTCCTTTTTTTTTGTTCTGCTGAAAAATATCTGTATTTTTCATAACGACAGAAAGACTCACTCTCCAACTCTGCTAAGTCGTAAATTAACTTTCTTATGGTTTTGTCGATGATTTTTAAAATGCAACTTTTAGTATACAAATTCTGCTGGAAAAGACATTGTTATTTTCATAATATCACTCATTTTAAACCATCATTATTAATTTTTTCAATTTCGGCTAAATCAAGCACTTCCTCGCAGACGATAAGTCTCCACCATCATTTTCTAAAGTACATATTTCGTTATTAATACCAATCCATTCAATCCCTAACTACCCGCTAAACTTTGTATACTACCACCAGTAAATTCACGACAAAGATCCAGTTCCATTGAATTTCAAACATTCCATTAAATTACATCAGCCGGCCGTCACGTCGGCGTCTCCTGAAAGCCGTAATTTAGCAGCGAGCATTGGACGCGAAGCCTCCCGAGGAAAATTCACGGCTGCGGTCGTGCAGCCACTGATGAACCGCCGGAGCGAGCGGGCGTTGCGCAACGCGAGGAAGCGTTGCATAAAAGCCGCCGGATCGCGAGCGGCTAGCGTATCAGCGGTACGGACAACTCTCGCGGCATTGAGCGGCAATTTTCACGGGCGAGTTGCGGACACTCGGGTTTTACATCGGGTTCGCGATGATTTTTCGCACGCGATTCGCTGAAAGATGCGGAACGCAGAAGGAATTTTTTTCCTGGGTTCAAAGTTCAGTAAAAATTACTCAAAAATCTTAAAATTGCGACAAATTCTGTGAGATTTGAGTATGTTCTGACTAATTTATACAATAAACGTGTGGTAAACTTTGTTATCAAACAAATTACTTGATTCTAAGGTTGTGAACTACAAAATTCTCGTCGTATAGTCGAGAGTTCCTTGGTTGCTTTTAGTTACCGCAATTATATTAGAAAATTCCAGATGACGGGAAATAACGAAGTTAGAGTTTCTTTTACGAGGAAGTAATTGGGTCGTTTATGGCACGAAAAAAGTGTTCTTTGCAAGGGTTTACGTAATATGCTGTATAGTTCAAAAGAATTATATATACAGTTTAAACGAGCCAGTTTTACGTTGAGTACCTATCAGTGCCTGGAGTATTGATTTTACATTTTAATACAGTAACAATAGAAACTTTAGTTTAGTTATATCCATCCTACAGTTAACAAAGTTATTTGGTTACATGCAAAAACGTAATTTGTATAAAAAATAACATAAACAGTCTTAATTACTTTACAACGTAAAAGAATTATTACATGTAATAGACTTTTTATGTCTCTGATGGATTTAGTTTTTATACAAGCTAGTATTAAGTAAAAAAGTCTTACTAAAAATGACCTATAATAGTAAATTCTAATATTTTCCTATTGCATGATATGCACTATTGCAATTATTTTACGACTTTTTTTTGTGTTTATTAAGATTTTCCATTTTATATTTCATTTTATAACTTGGTTATACTGCAATTCGCAATATTGTTTGCCATATCTCTGCGGCTTAATAAACTGTTTCGCTAAAGCGACGTTAATTATATTGACCCACAATGGTGTGCATTGCGTGATGAAACTCATTACCAACTAATTAAAACTATCCCACGCATCGAGATTCAAATTGGCATTCAATCATACAAATCGAAAAAATACTCCATTGAGTTCGGAAAAATATCGCACATCGAATTAACCATACAGGAAAAAACTAGCAAAAATCAACAAATTTTACGTAATTTAAAAAATCGGCAAAATCCGGTCGATTGAGATAGGCAATTCAACGTTCGCGGTAATCCAGAAGAACGAGTTTTCGGTGTATATAAAACTCCGTGCCGTTGCTCGCGTGAAAGTCCCGGAGAGCAGAATTTTTTCGGGATCCCTCGACATTCCCTCCTGCCGCGTAAGTAAAAATAGTCGAGCTGGCGACCGCAAGTGAGACTTCGCTCAGCATCTGCATGGCATGCCATGAAATTCACTCGTGCCGTTATAAAGTGGATCAGGGCTGCGCTCAAATATTGCGCGTTAACGCTACATTTTTTTCCTTTTTGCGGATCTTTTCATAGTTATTATTGGATACTGATTTGTGAAACGAATATGGATGGATTAGAAAACTAAATATGTGGATTAGAACACTGAAGAAAAAATAAGACGAAAATATCTACGAAGCTTTAATCTTATAGTGAAAGATTGACGTGTAAATCCTAATAACTAATTTTAAATTGTTAGTCATGACGCAGTGCAAATTTTTACAAGATTACGAGTTTAGTATCTTATCTGCAGTAGAAAACCGTTCTTATCTACTTTGGAGCCAACCCACTTTTGCACTATATTTCGATTGTGCTCTACATTTCGATAAAAAAAAATTGCATTAACAACCTTCATGTAGAAAATAGTATCTATACTTCATAATCATCGATTTCTAAATGCACGTCGTAGATAAAAGCTCACGAAGGTTTCGCATTGTTACAGATTACATTATTTAATTTCCATTATTTCCATTTAAATACATGCTTAAATTCTTAAAATGTTATCACTAATTTCCATTTTAGGAACGAACAAAATTTTGCATAAAGTCGCAAAATTCAATGATAAAAGATAAACTCAACCGACCGAGTAATTACATAAAAAAACTAGTATTTTTAAAAAGAGAACGTAGAATTTATCGCTGCACAACAAACGATACACAGAAAAAATTTAGAAGAGACCCATCAAGAACCGACACCGGTGCTCTTCCTCATCCTCACATTCTTTCCGCGCGACCTCGCGACCGCATATCGCGGGCGTCCTCGAGCGGCGCTCGTTGAATCGCACCGAGCTCCTTTTTCGAGGAGGCAAAGCAACACGCCGGCGCCTTTGACGCATGCAGGAACACCGGGCGTCGCATGCTAACGTACCTCTCGCACGCACACCCGAAAGGGACCCACCAACACCATGACGCTCCGACGCCGACTCGGCCGTCGTCCGTATACACACGGACACGAGGGCAGACTCGCCGCGCGCCGCCGCGGCAGCTCCGGAGAAACTCCGGCCCCTCAGTCGAGCAGCGAAACGCCGCCGCGACGCGCGCCACTTTTATTTCCAGCCGTGGCTTAAGTATTT
Organism: Eurytoma adleriae; assembly: GCA_900480045.1. Taxonomy (NCBI): domain Eukaryota; kingdom Metazoa; phylum Arthropoda; class Insecta; order Hymenoptera; family Eurytomidae; genus Eurytoma; species Eurytoma adleriae. Next base: position 38,010 of record UXGC01000243.1, on the reverse strand, counting down.
TTCCGTCCGTTGATTTTAAACCCTCGGCCTAGTGTACGCGGTGCCTGGCGCCGGATTTCCCGAAGAGGTCCGGTGATGCGACGAGTCGCTCCGGAAGGAATTCGACCGGTTTCTTGAAAGGTGCCTTTTCAGTGGTTCTGTTCTCGTGAGTGTGTTCACTGTGCACCAGTGTGACGGGGTACGGGTTGCAGGGGCCCGCGATAACGAGCCAAGCGATCGATTTGTGTTTTGCATTCGGAATTGTGGCCGTGAAATTAATGGACCTTGAATTTGAACGGCGGATTTTCGATCATTTTTATAGTGACCAGTGTGCAGTCGGTAAAGCTTTATTGATTTAATTTTGAAGGCGGAGCTGATACCATTGATCCAACCGGAAATACATTTTGCGTTAAACTAATTAAAATTAAACTAAACATGGTTTAAAAAAGCGGTATTTTTAGAGCGGATAAAATAGATTTTAATATTTTAATGTTATTAATAAACTTTAGCTCCAAAGGGGTATATAGATGAAGGTCAAAGTTATTTTTTGTTTGAAAGTGATTTTACCATTTGTTACAGATGTAATTCGGTGATGAAAATTTAACGGCGGAAAATATTTGTCAACTAAAAGTCATGCTATTTCATCATTTGGTATATACAATGTGAAATACGCGGTGCAGGTGTCCCAATGTTTAGCTTAACCTCAAATTATGATTTTCCACGAAAATAAAAAACTAAAATCTTAATTTTTCTTAAATTATATAATGTATAATTATGAGAGTGAAGCTTCAATACGTTAATGTGTAAATGATTAAGTTTTGCAAGTGATATTCTGCATCTTTCAATGCGTATTTTTAAGCGCTTCATTTTTTACATAATTAAAAAAATTGATAAAAAAATTGTCAACGTAAAGTGACGCAAACTGCATGAATACAAATCTCTATTTGAAACGCATTTATTAATAACAAGTCTATTATGATTTAAGTGACACAGACAGTTGGTCCCCGATTCTATTCATTCTAATGAACCTCTGATAAAAATCAACTGATAAGGAAATCTCCATTCACACAATTTACCGCAGTAACTACGACTTGTTACACTGCCGTGGGTCATTTGTTTAAGAAATCACGGTACAACCTAAGACAAGTTGGAACATATTGCGGGAAAACACTGGGGAAAAGCCGCATTCTTCGTTGAAATTTTAAATATAGAATTCGCGTTACGATAAACTTGATGAATGGATACGGTGGTCCCGGCGCGGAACTTGCTCCATTTCGGCCAAAATAAACTCTCAATGCCTTTCCTAGTTTCTCGGAAAAATGTCGCGAAAAGTCTGCTCGCAATTTGTACATACGCAGACGCAGTCGAAAGTGCATGCATTGTAGCGCGATTCAATGTCGCGCTAAAGCCGCAACGTGCAGTCCCAAGATCAATACGAAGTTCAGATGACTAAGTCACGAAACCATCCCGGTAGTTTGTGCTTCAACTTCTCTCTACGATTTTATGAAATTTGGAAGTACTTCACTCAATTTTAAATGAATTTAAAAATTCTGTGAAACTAACATTTATCAGATGGTGATTCATGTTAAAATTAAATTTAAAAACGTGATAATTTAAACTCAGAATCTTTTTCTTTTGTTAAATAAATAAGACTAACGTACAAAAAAATTGATAAATCGTTTGTTGAAAAAAGAAGACTCAAAGTATTAAAGTATTAAACTGAAAATCAATAAAACGTGTCATTAACCCAAGATCATAAAGTACTAAAGATTTTAAATCAACTCAATGTTTGAAAATCATCATGATTCATTTTTCTTGAAAGATCTATATTGAGTAACGTAAATGTTAATCCCGCGTTACTCCATATGAGTCACTAGCAAAGCAAACAATTATACACGCTCCAAAATTAATAGATAAGGGTACGAATGTCTTTCGATAGTTAAAGCTTTATCACGTAGCATTAAGACAACTAAATTAAGAATTGAATGAAAACACAAATCGATCGTGCGGCATATCTAAATATATGCCTAATCCAAAGAATACACAAACAATCCAAAGTAAACGAATAAATTCTCTTTATAGAAACATAAAAGCCTAAAATGCAACGTTTATGACAAAAATCAAGAACTATAAATTAGGAAACTAATAGCTTGAACGAACAATATAATTTTATTACGCTATTTGATCGAAATAACGCAAAAATGTACTACAATTCGGGACCTCCCGTTAATTACGGATGGAGCACACATGTCGTGGAAGAACCGACCATTCTTCGTAAAGAAGCAAAGAAAATAGAAGTAAGTATTATATACGCATATAGACTTAAAAGATTAAAAGAAACAACAATTAAATAGCCTGCAGAGATATTTTCAAGTTTCAATTTTAAAAGTCAAAATAACCTACGTGACGCGCATCGCTTTAATTATGTTAATTGCAGAACTAAAGAAGGCCTACTTGGTAACAGAATTATGATGTATTAGTTGCAAAGAATTTTAAAAGCTTACATTGAGTAATCGTAGAGCGCAGGTAAAAAGTTTCGCGTATATTGTTAAAAAAGCGTTGAATAATTCTTTTTTCTTTTTTTTCTTACATTGTATGTAACAATTTCCAATAGATAATTGTTAAGAAGAATATTATACTTGAATTAATGATCTTTTTTAAAATTCTAGAATCTATCATTCTTACTGTATATTTACTATATGTGCTTAAAAATAATTCACACACTATTAAACAAAATAAAATGCAAATGCCATTTATATGATAGTTGAAAACAATAAAATAGTCATCAAATACAAAAACTGAAATGTCAAATTGCAAAGCTGGAATATTATTAGAATTGCACGATATTTGAACAACCTGCAATGCTCTTTACGATTTCCTCAATAAAAGCGAGCCATTCCGACTTAATGGGACTATTATTCAGTGCATTTGTACAGACATCTGCACTTGCAAGAGCTGCGGAAGATAAAATATTTCTCTTCTTTATCGATTACATTTTTTAAAAAACACGTCTTATTTACCAACAGTCGTCGCGTTGCCAATACTGCACATATATACATGTTGCCTATTTAAACGAGTATTCGAGGCATAACAGTTAATTCGCTTTTATTCATAGGCTATCCTATCCCCCTTTTATTCGTAACTGCTATTTATATCTCTTCCAAAGAGACGGCATTCCTTTCAACTTATCGCAGTTTCGCGGTGTATATGCGATGTTTTCATCAGTCGCAAGTGATAGTCACTACTAACTATAGAACTGTTTATGAAAGTTGCATTCCCTTACAATTTATCTGTTCGATATTGCACATCTTTCAGTTTACGGATTACTTCACCGCCAGTTCCGGAGCGCATACATAAATTTCACGTACAAATGTTCTAGCACGCTATTGTTTACATGATCTGTACCCATCAATAATTGTTACAGGCTAACGTAAATTGTTGCGTGCCACATGAAGTGGAAAGAAAAACGATCGCTTACAATTTCAAATTGCACACGCTTGAACAATGATAACCGCAGCGTTTAAAAAAAATTACTCACAAAAGCGCCTCTAGATATCCAGTATACGATCGTTTCAAAGGCATCGCTGTACAAATTGCTCTTGATGTTTCCATTTGAATCATTTTGTTAGATCCAATCGAGTGCGCAATTTAAAATAAAAAAATTATGTCTGCACCGTTAAACGAAGATTAAATATAATGAAAAAAAAACATTTAATTAGAATAAATATAAAAAAATATAGAAATAGTACTTTTCATAAATTATATAAATATAATAAAAAATCACTCACAGCTTCTAGTTCCCTGCCGTCGCCGTCAATTTCCCAGCTCGCTGTTTTTCATCTTTTTTGTATCGTGGATTATCGGCGATCATTTCGGAGTTCATCCTTTTTTCAGCACAGATGTGAATCAAAGAGCGAGTAGTCAAAGTCTGAGGTATGCAGATCATCATTGGTTATAGTAGGACTTCTATTTACGGCGGAGTTCTCCAGTAACTTGGAGAATGAAATGCGGGCGAATATACAGTTTTCCTGTAAAAAATTTAATAATCTTAATTTCATGTTATTTATGATACGACTCCTTAAGATCTATATAATTTTATTAAAATACGAAACGCGTTACTATCCTAACGATCTGCAGATGTTGTAAACGACTTTATAAATAGTCCCTTTTCTCTCAAAAAAAGTTAATAAACCATCTTTGATCTAAATCATGATAATAAAATTACCCCTTTAACGGTTCGTGGAATAATGCATTTTCCCACTTCTTCGAAATAGCGATTATCTCCGTACACCATTACTGCACGTGAAATATAATTGATTTGGAGTAATTGATTATACGTACTTACATGTACGTAAATTTTTTATGTTAGTATTTCTTTTATGACCTATGAACCTACTAAGTCCACTGTTAGAGTCAATCTAACTTAAATTTCCTCAACATTATTGCCTTACAGTAGCGTTCCAATCATCGCAGATCATTGCCGCTCCAAGTGTATAAGCATAATCAGTTCCAAGGCCGCACGGCTCCCCTATTTTCCAGTCCCCTCGGTGGCTCAGTCCCCTACCAAAGCGGTTGCATGTGCAACAGTTTGCACCTAGGCCTGCGAACAAAAGAGAGAAAGACGCGCGCGCGCAACAAACTTACCTAACCTGCAAAGCAAAACACAGTGCAGTCGTTAGTCCGAGAGCGCCGGCAAGCGATTTCCCCGGAGGAAGGGACGGTCCGTCGTTTTTTTGTGCCGCGAGTGACGAAACACGCGATCGCCGTCACTGCGGATCCGAGCCGCCGATGAGCTCACGGCATCACTCGCGGCGACGCACACACCTTTCACGAGGCTGAGACGATCAGACTCTCCTCCGAGTGCGCGACGCGGAGTCTCCAGAAGATCTTGTTCGTCGAGAGCTGCAGCGAGTTCTTGACCGAAGGTATTCAAGCGAGTGCACATCGGCACATTTTTGCCCCTTTTTTTCTCTGCGGAAACGTGAGAGTCTTTTTATCTTTTCTTTTTTATACCTACGAAAACATAATAGCGCGGAACGGCTGATTGTTAGTGTGTCTAAAAATACGTCGATTCCACACTCTATTCTATTTCACGTCAGTGCATTCCGAAATTAAATGCAGAAGATTCGTTAATTGACTTAATTTAATGTAACTTTTTATTTAAAACTTAACAAAATTCTTTGCTTTTTTTGTAATAATAAATGCAACACTTAAATTAATTCTGTGCATTAAATCGCAAGGATTAAAGGAACTCCTTAGTGAAGTAGGTACTTACATATTCCCGGGTCTTCAAGTAATCAAACTCACGTTTTCGTAGCGAAAAAAAAGAAGGCGTCGACTCAAGGCGATCTAACGGTAAAAGTCGTAGGTCCTCGTAGACATCCGTGCGTAGGCGCGTGTTACCTGTGTAATCGGGAGTGAGGCATCATCCCATCCAAGTCGTGAGAAGCGATGGAGCCCTTCTCGTGCGACGACACTTACGACCCGGCGGAGCACGAGGGCTACGGCCGGGCGACGCAGCCGGGCCTCGACGTCTTCGTCAAGCGGGCCGTCGAGGTCAAGCGCATCCTGCCCTCGCTGTTCAACATCAAAGTGGTACGCCACCCATTAGATCCTATATAGAATGAGTCAGAGCGCGACGCCGCTCGAGAGATCGCGGTATAGGTATATTGTAATACACGCGAATTGAGCGATCGTTTCGCGGCCGACATGACTGATTTGTATGCTAATTTATGGGGAGCCAGCGTGATGTACGGGTGATACACCTGGAATTGCTCGGGAGTAGATGGTTTTTGTATGGTATAGTCTTCAGTTGCAGTGGAAAAGGCGATAGAATTGGAAATTTTTCTTCACGCGTTTCAATTCTAGGAGGTAGTTGAATCTTAAGTAGAAGTATGTTTGCAAGTAGTGTTGAAGGAATGCTTGATTGAAACTTTGAGAGGAACTTAGATTTGTTTGAGTGTACATTTATCTCTTTGAGATTGAGTAATCTTATATAAATTAGTAGGATCTTCAGAAGTAGAAGTTAATGTTATCATTTAAGGAATTTCGAATTGAAAAAAAAAATGGTGGTTCTCAACAATTTGCAACATAGTTTCTTATTGATAATCATAAATTGATTATTTTTGTGTTTAAAGAAAGCTCTTTTAATACAGAAATAAGTCTGAAGCATAAGCATTATGCTTTTATCACTGTAATAACTCACCTGTTAGCCCAACCCACAGTAGCAATTTGATTACTGGAGTCACACCCTTTAGGCAAGTTTTCTCATCTACTCTAGTGCTTCTGACTCATTTATCAAGTCCTTAGTAATTTCATTAAAATCTCATTGAAATTAGCATGAACTTTACTTTTGTCCTCAAATTCTAATGTAAACGTGCAGCTCTTTTTTAATTTGGCACTTAATATGCAGCTCATGTCTTTCGCCTGTATTGAATAACACTCAAGCTGAGATGTTAGTTACAAAATTAAGTACTAAAATAAACAATTTGTTTCAAATGGTTATGTTACACTGCAGATTCATTCCACAAAGTTTATTTTTCTATACTAATGTTCGGTTCTTGATACTTATATACTTGTGTTTTCTTATCTGTACTTCCTAAATTTGATAAAACTGAATCTAGCACAGTGTTTTAAAAAATGACTCAGTTCAGTAGAGCACTCAGTTAGAAAAGTACTATGTATCATAGAAAATATTTTTATATTCATAAAGTAACTGCATATAAATAAATTACAAACTATTTATATTTAAAAAATTTGCATAAAATATGTCTTAATAATTATAAAATATTTGAATTAAGAATTGCAATAAATTAATATTTCTATTTATTTCCAGTTAGGAGAGAAAGGATCAGGATTTGCCACTAAGGGTCCTGTTCAAGATTTTAATCAAATAAGGCAAGAATGTCTTGCCAATGGAACTCTTTTCGAAGATCCAGAATTTCCCGCCGTAGATTCTTCCATATATTTTTCAAGAAGACCAGAGAGATATGTTGAGTGGAGACGACCAATGGTAAGCAACTTAATTTGTATAATTAATTGATTTCATAAGTGTATATTAAATAATAATTTTTCAAATTGCAGGAAATTGCTGATAATCCACAGCTATTTGTTGAGGGTTACTCAAGGTTTGATGTCCAACAGGGTGAATTGGGTGATTGTTGGTTGCTTGCAGCTGTAGCTAATTTGACTCTGCACCCACATTTGTTTTTCCAAATTGTACCTGAAGATCAGAGCTTTGAAGAAAATTATGCTGGCGTATTTCACTTCAGGTACATTGACAACTTAACGTTTAAATCAAATTAAATGTTAAATATATTTTATTTTGGAGTAACTCATCCTTAACACTTTTCTGTAGGTTCTGGCAGTATGGCAGATGGGTGGATGTAGTAATAGATGATCGGCTACCAACTTACCAAGGTCGTTTACTGTACTTGCGTTCAGCAGAAGATAACGAGTTCTGGAGTGCTTTATTGGAGAAAGCCTATGCAAAACTGCACGGCTCATATGAAGCTCTCAAAGGAGGTACAACTTGTGAGGCCATGGAAGATTTCACTGGAGGAGTTACTGAAATGTACGAGATGGATGAAACACCACCCAATCTCTATAGTATACTTCTCAAGGCCTACGAAAGAAATTCGCTCATGGGATGCTCTGTTGAGGTAATTTATAAATTTCTAAATATAAAATTAAATCTATTAGAAGGAGAAATTAGAATTTTCCTTTTAATAATAATAAACGTTTGTGATTATTTTGCAGCCTGATCCTAATATACTGGAAGCGGAAACGCCACAGGGTCTTATCAGAGGTCATGCCTACAGTATCACCAGAGTGAAGTATGTAGATATTCAAACACCAAATCAAACTGGAAGAATTCCATTGTTGAGATTAAGAAATCCTTGGGGTAATGAAGCTGAATGGAATGGACCTTGGAGTGATGGGTGAGTTATTAAATTTACCATTATATAAATTTGTTTCTTTTTTTAAAACATTTGAATTTATACAATTTTTTATTTTTATGAAAATAATTAAAACTTAAAAAAAATTAATTGATCCATTGTTTGCTGTACAGATCACCTGAATGGAGATTCATTCCTGATCATGAGAAGGAAGAATTGGGCTTAACTTTCGATGTTGACGGAGAATTCTGGATGTCTTACCAGGACTTTAAGAAATACTTTACGAGATTGGAGATTTGTAACTTGAATCCCGATTCTCTTACAGAGGATGACTTAAACGCGGGCAAGAAAAAATGGGAAATGAGTGTACACGAAGGTGAATGGGTTCGAGGAGTTACAGCAGGTGGCTGCCGTAATTATTTAGGTAACTATTTTATATATTAAAAATCCTAGTAAATAAATTTTAAATATGCTATAACAAATTTATCTTTTTTATTTAGAAACATTCTGGCACAATCCACAATACCGTATAACATTGGAGCATCCCGATGAAGACGATGATAAATGTACCGTCATCGTTGCGCTAATGCAGAAAAATAGAAGAGCACAAAGAAGGATAGGTGCTGATTGTCTCACTATTGGTTTTGCTATCTACCACGTAAGTTCAATTAACTTTTCTTTGAATTCCTTGAAAGACTGCAATTTTTTTTACTCAAAGATTATTAAGGCTAACAGCTCAATAAATGAACGCAGCGTGAAATATTAAAGCTTAACAAAATTAATTAAATTGTTAAATCTAGACAATAATTTAAACGTTAATGAACAAAATATTTACATATACTAATTTTAATATATTTATTTCAGTTAGAGAATCCAGATAGGTTACCTAAACCATTAGATATTAACTTCTTCAAGTACAACGCATCAGTAGCTAGATCACCTTCATTTATCAATTTAAGAGAAGTCAGTTGTCGGTTTAAGTTACCACCAGGAGTTTATTGCATAGTTCCTAGCACGTTTGATCCTAATGAAGAAGGAGAATTCTTACTTCGAATCTTCTCAGAAAACAAGAATAATATGGAGTAAGTTTAATAAATAATAGATTAATATATTTGATTACATTATTCTCAAATCAAAATTACTTATTTCAGAGAAAATGATGAAGAGGTCGGAATTGGTGAAGTTGATGATAGGGTATGTACTCTTAAATTCATTTGCTTTTAAAATAATGCCCAATTAACAGCACTTAACACGGTATCAAGATAATAAGCGGCCATATAATTAACGAAAATATAAACTTCTGATACCAAAATTTTTAGTATCTATTATCAATTGATTACTACTATTATTTTGTTATCAGAAAGTTATATTATGCATCAAGAGGATCAAGTGAATTTTTTTATAAGCCGAAAACAAGAATTGTAAACAAGCGGTCAAAAAAATTCACTAGCCCTTGGTGCACACATTATTTTTGTGACACAAGTATATGGTTTTTCCTGTTTTTATACCCCAATGTCCCATTTTTTCCATATCCCATTTTATATTTTATATTTTATATTCCCCAGTGACCCATTTTGCTCCGTGTTTATTTTGCCTTTTGTCCCATTTCGCCCCTTGCTTTACATCCTGCGACTTATTTTACTCCGAGCCCCGTTGTGTTTTGGGTCTCATTTTATTCCTTGACCCATTTTACTCCTTGAATCATTTTGCTCCGAGTACCGTTTGGCTCCATACCTCTTTATCCGCGGAAATCGTGTCTGTGTTACAAAAAATAATACAACTGATTTGCTGCTTACATTTGGTGCTTAAAATAACTGTGCACTAGTAGGTCACTAATAGAAAAAAATCAATTACTTAATTTAAGTAATTAACAAGCGAAGTAGAGATTATTCACAATTGCAATTAATCCAAAGGAAATTACACTGAGCCAAATTTTAATGCGTCTTGCACGTTTCTGTCGCTTGGCTTTTAGGTAATAAATCCTAACGAAAATAACACTGGTGATGGCGAAAAGGTGAGTAAAACATGTGTTTATTTGTTTAATTTTGTTTTTGTTTGTGATTAATTTTGTTCCATAACATATTTTTGATTCAAGAAAATTTTACTTCATGCTAAAGAAAGATTGTTTTATAGGTTCAACCAGAACCAGTTGATAGAAATGAGGAGAAAGTGCGAGAATTCTTTAGGAAACTCGCTGGCGAAGACATGGAAGTTGATTGGATGGAATTAAAGGAAATTTTAGATTATGCAATGCGCAAAGGTATACATTTTTCTACAACAACTAAACAATGTAAAAATATGATATTCTATTTATTATTTTTTTACATATCACAAAATTATCACAATTTTGTAAATTTCAGTCGTGTTTATAAGAGATCTATTATTTTCATTATTCATAACATTCACACTTTTATTTGGTTTCTCACTTTGATTTAAATGTTCAATTTCATTCTATTCTTGACAAACACTTGTTACAGACAAATCGCAATATCATCTATTCATTTTAATATGTCGTTCGGTGTTGGAAAATTTCATTCATTTACTGTACATACATATTTTGTGTTTCACATCCTTTAGTTGCATTAAAAACTTGGTGGCATATGCAGCTGCGTAAAATTAGCATTAAACCAGTAACTTTAAATGGCTAAACTAAATAAGCTTTAAAAAAATCAAAGCTTTGAATTAACTATAATTATATTAGTTTTCGTATTAACTTTGCTTCAAATAATATCATTTAAAAAATCGCTAAAATAACAGCTTATGCCTAATGACACATAAATACATTTGGGTCTATCACAATTTTTCAAAAACTTTGAATTATGGTTAAAATCTTACTTAACACTTTTAACACTGTAGTCTCTGTCAATTGGTTTACTTTCATTCAAATGTTCCTTTTTTACAATGGACACCTTTAAGCATTAGTCTATTATGTTATTTATTTTATAAAAGCAGTCATACTTTTATTATTTACAGAGAATAAAAAGAAATTTATAGAAATTGCAAAATATTTGTAAATAAAAAAAATTTAATAGAAAAATATTCATAGAATTATTAAATGCTTGAGTGACTTACTAGCACTTTGGAGTTGCTTTTAATTGCAAACTACGAAATTAAATTAATTAACTAATATTGCGTGTTGCAATTTAAAAACGTCCCGCGTTTGGTGATAAAGTTTGGTCCTAATTTTTTGAAGTGACACCACTTGCTTTTATAAAATATTTAATTAAACAAAATATGATGTACATACATTTTTAAGAAAATTTAAAAAAAAGGTGACCGAATAATTTGAAAATGTAAATGTAAATATAATCATAATCATAAAATTTATAATTTATAAGAGATATACTTAGTAATTAAGACCCAAATGCACGTATGTACGATTTAATCCTAACATGTAGCTGTGTGTGTTACGGGTAGAATTACCACCGGCACGTCGTAGCGAGGCTCATAACCCCGATACCCCGCAAGAAGAAGGTTCTTTCATCGATACACTTATCTCCTTGCTCTGTGGTATTATTTGTAATGACGAACAGGCCAAAGAAAAGAACGAAGTAGGTAAGGTATAAAACACTCGCTTTAACACCTTTCTTTTTACGTGACAAAAGTACGATCATGCAAATAATATCACACGTTTGTCGTCCGCAAAACAAAATCGAAATACGCACCTTAATTAACTCGCACTTCGCTCACATCTGTTTAATCGTTTTTTAGTTTTACGCTCATCTTTTTTTTCTTTATTGTTTTTCGTTTGTTGTTTCGTACATTTTTTTTTATTTCAATCGTTTCAAGTACTATATGTGCGCTTAAGAGTGATGTGGATGTCGTTGGTATCGGTTCGTTCGACTTTCGACGTTTTCTGTGATCCGAGGAAAGAAATAATAAAAGAAAATAATAAAAATTTGGACGAGCCGCGCGTAATTTTTTGCAGTTACACGCGACTGATTGGAGAAAATTTCTTTTCTCGGGCGAGTGAGTAGGCAAAATTTATTAATATCTTTTTATTTTGCAGAAATGCACAATCAAGGATTCAGCAAAGACATTTGTCGAAGTATGGTAGCTATGCTCGATACTGATCATTCTGGAAAATTAGGATTCGAGGAGTTTAAGGCTCTATGGAACGATATTAGAAACTGGAGGGTAAGGAAGTCTCTCTTTTTTGCAATGAAGATTCTTACGAAAAAATAAATATATATACAAATTATTATTGCGAAATGTTGACTGATTTCATTTCAATTAGTGTACAAGTTAAAAAAATGTTTTGTAAAATTTTTAATAATATTAATTGATCAAGTCCGTTTAATTTATACGTTAAAAATGAATTAATTTGTAAAACGTTAAAATTTCTTTTAATTATTATCGATCAAATAAGACAGATTTATTTTTTCGTAAGGAAATTCATTTTATAATATATTTACCAATTTCTAACAAAATAAAATTATTTTTCACCAGGCGGTCTTCAGGCTGTATGACAGAGACGGCTCCGGTTACCTAAGCGCGTTCGAACTCAGACAAGCGTTGAACAGCGCTGGATACAGATTAAACAATCATGTGTTGAATATACTGGTGCATAGATATGGCACTAAAGAAGGAATGATATCATTCGATGATTTTATAATGTGTGCCGTCAGATTGAAAACTATGATCGGTAAAGATAGAGAAATTACGGAATTTGATTTGCTAGAAAATCCTTACGATCCTCACGCCCTGTAGACCTTTTTGTGCATGAGCCTAAGTCAAATTTAAAATCAACATTTTATTCATTTTTATTAAGCTTTTAAATCGATTTTACAGTCATAGAATTTCATATAAAAAATTATGTTAGTCAAATTAAAGAAAAGTATTAATAACGTACCTTGAGGATCTGACGCGAATCTCTTTTTTCTTTTTATAATTTGAACGAATGATATTATTTAGGTGTAGGTAGAAATAAGTGATTGTAGAATCCCTTTGAAAGTTTAGTAAGAAATATTGGTAGAAAAGTCGAGAGGAGAGTAGCTTGTCAACCGATGTAATTACTTTTTTTTATTTTTTTTTTTTTTAACAATCACAGATATCTTCCGGGAAAGAGATCCAGCCCGTACGAACTCGGCGACTTTTACAATGGAAGAATGGATCGAGAAAACATTATACTCATGAGTCGTTGAAAAGAGAAAAACGAAATGTAAAGGAAACAATTCCGTTATTGAACTGCGTAATCGATCAAAATATGAGACGTGCTCGCTAATCGCGAACGAATATAGCCAACGCACTGTGTGATAATTATCGAGAGAATCTCCAAAATTTGTATTCAACGGCTTCTATACTTATTCGTAATTATAAGATGGAAACAATTTTTGTACATTATACAAACGTTTTACAATGAAAATGTAGATTCTATATTTTTGATCTTCAGAGTTAAGTATATACAGAGACAGAAATATAACGATATAAGATTTATTATTGAATATAAGATCTGGTTCATAAGTCACGCATAGTTAATTGTTGCAAATGACTGATTTTTACTGTTTATACGTAAATAGATACTTCCGTTAAAGCTGCTTTTCCTTGGAACAAAGTATTGGTATTACACAATTTAAAAAGAAAATTAAGAAAATTCAAGTTGATATTATATAGTATAATTTATTTTAACTTTATATGTATACTAATATTATAAATGTCATTTTAATGTTAATTAAAAATAATATATTTCTTCAAAACTATTTCTCATCTTATTACCTTTTATCAGATAATAATATTCAGCATAATTTTGTTTATTATTATACACAGTAAATAAATACGCATTTATTTGTTTATTTATTTATTTATTTAGTTACTTAAGTGGGCGCTTACCCTTTTACAAATGATATATAAATAGCACTTGGAAAGTATATACATATAATATGTTAACAAAATATAAACGCTTTAATTTATTTATTTGAAAATACTTATTTTATCGATATAATTTCATTCCAAGATCTAATCAGTCTGTAAAATATTTTTTTTTACTTTTTATTATATTGACTTAAGTTTTGAACAATATTTCTATAATACTTTGAGCGTAAAATGCCGTTTAGTGTGTACATAAGCATTCACGCTAAATCAGCATTTTACTCTGTTGAGTTATAGAAATATTGTTTGGTACACGTGTGAGAAATGAGTGCAAGTAATTGCCAAAGTTACACTCTTCCAAGTATCGATTTTCTCGCACTCGTACCGAAATCACCTTTCTTATTTTTGATCGTTAATCGCACTAATTTTGAAATTGTGTAAAAATGAAAATAGAAATAGGCCTACTTAAATTTACGAGCCTGAGGATTTTTTTTAATCTTTAAATATATTTTTATTATTTTATGTACAAACAACATTTGGCATTCATTTTACATTCATCAGCATTTCCCATACTCAATTTATAAAAAAGTATAATTTCAATCTTACAAAAAATAGAACTATAACTTACAATTTCTAATTTACTTGCAATTACTTTTTTAATTTTTAATTATTTTTTTTTTTGTATTAAGACTGCTTGCATAATAGACGATCAATTTTGAGAATTACAGTAATCCTGCAGTATTGCATCAGTATCTAATGAATTTATGTTAATTGATTGCCGAGTACTTGCTATGATACTCTTTACCAAATTAGTAAAAAAATCAGCGTTATTTAAGCTCTTTGAGTATCTTTCAAACTGCTCTAAATTGTCTTGTAGTCTTAGCATTAAACTGTCGTAGTTTTGCGTTATAACTGAAAGTATCTGCTCTTCAGTAGGAGTTGATATATTTTCTTTAGTTAACCATTCATTTATTTTTGGAGGAAAGTGATTGAGAATATCTCGCATGTTTACCAAAGCATTAGTTAATTTTAAAGCACTTTCTTTGTATGTATATCCATCCTGACTTGAATAGCGAACACCCATAGCATTTAAATTAATAAATACTATTTTCATTCTTATTACTTCATAAAATAGTTGGTCATATGTAGTGGGATGCAAAAGAAACATGTCTCCATACGTTATAAATATGTTCAGTACATTTACAACTTCTGTTGCTAATGAGAAAATATTCATTTTTTTTGCTAAAGAACTTTCATGGGTTGTTAAAAATTTTAAAAGATTAATTAATACAGTCCATAGGTGTATCCACTGATAATTTAATCTAATGCGGCATCTTTTTTGATAGCACAATATTTTCAGAAGGATTTCAATACTTTGATGATACAGATCTAGAGGAAACTTTTTCATCATATGAGATGTTATAAATTCTATTATCAAATCTAAAAGTGTTGCTGCTAAAGGTTGTGATGTTGAAACTGTAGTGTTGTATTTTCTGTGATGCATAGGTATTCTATGTAATTGAACTCTAAATGCTAAATTTGCATCATGCATAAGACTGTTAGCATACTGGTCTTCAGAAATACAATTTAATATCAAGAAACAAAGTTTAACATTGTACATTATATTATCAGTACGGGTAGCTAAAATAACAATAGAGCAGTATTGAAAAAAAATAGCTAGTAAATTAAATGGTTGAATAACAACATCCGATGCTGGAACTCCTGTTGATAACTGGTTAGAAGCTGCACTGTTATTCGATGACGTAGGTAAACTTGTATCATTTTGTGTATAAGCTAAAGTGGTAACAAAATTTCTGTTAAGATGGGTTGCTTCATACAAAGCTAGAAGTAGAGAATTACTTTCACAAATTTTTTGAGTTTCATCTACATCAACAAACATGTTACTAATTATATTTGTTAAAGAAGAAAACCAAGATGATTGAGTATCTGGTTTTGCTTGGGTAAAATGTTTGCAATATGTTAATAATGTGCTAGAAATCACTTGTCCATAACCATTTAAAGCTAGTTCATCATCCAAAATAGATAATTTCACAATGAATGGATTAGTTGTGTCATTCTTTCTGTAATTCACAAGCAATGTTAAAATTAATAAGACATCATATCCATGTATACTTCTGGAGGTTGTGTCTCGAAGTAACTGTATTAGTGACTCGAATAAGGAACTACTTATAATGTGATCTAAAAACTGATTATTATTGATGTCATCTTGACCAGTAACAATTATCACTAATATTTTTATATACAATGCCTTCAAATTTGTTGAAAAATCACCAGCAAGAAATTGATTGCAATGATGAATAAATTTAGTTATGCTTTCTTCGTTGTCGCTTAGACCAAATGTAAAATCTTGAATATTAAGCAATTTTGTATCACTATTAATTTTCTTATATAATGAATATAAAATGCTGCACAGTGTCAATGATGAATACACAATGCGGTAAGCATTTTCATCAGATAATGATTTAATGCAGTGTTTTATCAGTAGATTTAAATTTTCTTTACAATGAATCAATGATTCTATACTCATTCGATTGATTTCATTTTCTATATATAGAATGTTCGGTTTTATGAGGAATAATTCATTCCAAAAATTAGGGTTTGATGATGTTAAGTCTTCTCCTTTTAGTAAACTGTCGTACATAGTTACGAATTTCCTTCTGTATTGACATTTTACTCCTTGTTCGTGATCTTTTTTTATTGACATCTTCTACAATTTGTTGTTCCATCCAATTTCATTAGGATTCTGTATTTGATTCTATTAAAAGAACATCTTGTATAATAATTTATATTTTCATTTTTAAATTAAAATATTTTACTCTACCTTAGTGATAAACCAAATGTTGCACAAAAGTTTGTCCGTAATTTACTAAATACTAAACCACTTGTACAATTGGAATTAATAAACTATAATCGAGCCTTATTGATTTTTAGTGCGACTTTCAAAGTTTCAGGTTAAATTACAGACGGATAAAAGAACTGTACCTATGTATATCTGTTTGACGAATGCTCGATCTCCTCTTTCTAATGCATTTGCATATGTATACGGTTCGTGCGCATGCGCTTCATGTATTACCTGACGTGTATTAGAAAAAGAAAGGTAATTCTCGAATTACGGACTACGGTTCTTCTGTCTCTTTCTATCCCGTAGCTGCTGACTATGTGCTATATGTATCTTATGTATATAGGTATATAGTGATTACGATTGCAGCAGTATGCAGTCGTCTTGTACTCAACTGGAAATGTAATGTTCATTGTTGTTGAAAAAAAATGTTAAACCGAAATAAAGTAAATAGTGGAGTCCTGACGGTAAGATCGATAAATAATTCGTCCATTGATATTTCTAAAATTCCACGTGATTTTTCCTATCAGAGGTTATTTTCTTTGCAGCAGCAAATAAGATAAACATAACCTTACCGGTATCGACAACAAAAACATTGAGACCTGCAGAGTAGCGAAATTTATTCGATTTTGTGCAATTGACTGTTGGGATGGCGGAGTCGACGCAGGAAATGTCCTCAACGGAAAATCCGGAGCCGGACGCCGTGTCCGAGGAGGACCGCAAGTTCCTAGAGGAGTTCATCAAGGAGACGGAGCAGCGACTCGCCGCGAAGGAAGAAATTCGAGCGTCGAACGTGAACGTAACACGACCGCCCGATTCTTATTTTAGCAAGCTGGACTCCACGTTGAAGAGGAACACGACGTTCGTAAAGAAGCTGAAGACTTTCAGCGGCACTCAGCTGGACATGTTCATGAAGGACATGGTGAATTTGAACCTTACCAAGTATGTGAGCGAAGTTGCCACAGCTCTGGTCGATGCCAAGTTGAAAATGACAGATGTTGGTCCGGCTATTAAAGCCTGTAGCTTCCTGCATCAGACTTATACTGAATTTTCTACACATTTCTTTGAGAATTGGCAAAAAATTTTGTCTATAAAAGTGGGTGATAAGATCGCTAATCCAAGTAAGCTTAGAGTAGATTTAAGATTTTATGCCGAGCTCATAAATGCTGGTATTTTCACGCACAAACAAGGACTTCCTTTGTTAGGATCAGTACTAACCGTTTTGATTAATATGGATAAAGAGGAACATAACAATGCTAGTATAATATTGAGTTTTTGTCGTCATTGTGGAGAAGATTACGCTGGGTTAGTTCCTAAAAGAGCTAGAGAATTAGCAGAGAAATTGAATGTAACTATACCTAAAAGTAAATTGCTTACTCCGGATAAGCAGCAAAATGTTAGGACACTATTAAGAGAATATTATAATTCATTGTGTAAGCATCTTCTCAAAGAACACAAAGAATTGCAAGCTTTTGAGAAGCAAAACAGGAAAATTTTACAAACAAGAGGAGAACTGAGCGCAGAAAGGAAAGAGAAACTTGAAGCTCTTCAAATTTCATATGAGCGTTTACTGACAAGTGTTCAAAACTTTTCTGATGTATTAGATGAATCCATGCCGGAATTACCTGTTGATAATGAAGTAAAAACTGAAGCTGACGAGTCTCTGAAAATGATCAGTGAAGGAGAGGAAAATAGCCAACTGGAGGACATATGGGGTGATGAAGAAACAAGAAGATTCTATGAGGTTTTAACTGATTTAACAGTTTTTCTTCCTGGATCATATTCCAAAGAAGCTCCCAAACCAGAAAAACAAGATACTGCCATAACTGAGGAAACTTTAGATGAAGATCTAACTTTCGATGAACTGGAAGATATAGAAAAGGTGGAAGAGCCAGAACCGGAAGTTGAAGAGCCACAAGTCACGAATATCAGCAATAAAATTTTGCTTGATGCTTTTCTCACTCATTTACCAAATTGTGTAAATCGTGAAATGATTGACAATGCCGCTGTTGACTTTCTTATGAATCTCAATACAAAACATAATAAAAAGAAACTGATAAAAGCACTTTTTGGTGTATCTCGAATTCGTTTGGACTTGTTACCGTTTTATTCAAGACTTGCTGCAATTCTTCATCCAGTTATGCCAGAAGTGGGTAACGAATTATGTCAAATGCTAAAGCACGATTTTAAATACCACGTTCACAAAAAAGATCAAATTAATATAGAATCGAAAATCAAAGTAGTAAGGTACATTGGAGAATTAGTAAAATTCAAGTTGTACTCTAAAATCGAAGCTCTCTACTGTTTAAAAGTTTTACTCCACGACTTTACTCATCACCATATAGAAATGGCGTGTAATTTATTGGAAACGTGCGGTAGATTTTTATTCTGCTCTCCTGACTCTCATCAACGCACAAAAGTTTATTTGGAGCAAATGATGAGAAAGAAAGCCGTTACAGCACTCGACTCGCGTTACGTTACGATAATTGAAAACGCATATTATTTTGTCAACCCTCCAGAAGGCAGTAGTAGTGTTTTGAAAAAAGACAGACCACCCATTCACGAGTTCATCAGAAAACTGCTTTACCAGGATTTATCTAAGACTAATACAGATAAAGTTTTGAAGTGGATGAGAAAACTCGATTGGGAAGATGAAAGTGTTTCTTCATATGCAATTAAATGTCTCACTGCTGCCTACAATGTCAAATATTTGAATATCAGATGTGTGGGCAGTCTTTTGGCTGGCCTTGTTGCCCATTATGAAGCAGTGGGTCCACTAGTCGTTGATGGAGTGCTTGAGGATATCAGACTATGTATGGAAATTAACTTACCAAAGTTCAATCAGCGTAGAATAGCTATGGTTAAATATTTAGGTGAAATCTACAACTACAGAATGGTTGAAAGCGGCGACATATTCAGAACACTTTACCTTCTTATCACTTTTGGAGTTACCATGGATTACTCAGTCCCAAGTCCTTTAGATCCTCCAGAGCATCTGTTCCGTATCAGATTGGTATGCACCTTACTGGAAACATGTGGCCAGTATTTCAGTGGAGGCTCTAGCAAAAAGAAGCTGGATTACTTCCTTGTATTTTTCCAGCACTATTACTGGTTTAAACGTTCAGATCCTGTATGGACCAACGATAATTCTTTTCCCGTCGGCGTAGACTACATGTTCCGCGACACCCTTACTATGCTCCGACCCAAGATGCAGCTACTGGAGAGCCTAAAGGACGCCCAAGCCGCTGTAGAAGAGTTGCGTGCCACCCTTTATCCCAACTTGGAGAAGTCAGAGACCCTTACAGAGGAATCTGCAGCCGGTGACATGAATGCCATTCCCGAGGAGGAGGAACCCGTAACAGACACTCCTGTAGAAACGAGGGAGTTGCATTTCGAGGAGGGCGAAGACCTATCGGAGGCGCAGTCGGAGGAGGAGTGGACGAACGAAGGCAACGAGCACCAGGGTACGCAGGATAACACGCAAGGCGAGCAGAGCCTCTCCGAAGGCTGCAACGACGGTGTGCTAATGGACACGTCGGAATTGGTAGCTGCTCTCCCCGCTGCTCCAAAACGCGTTCACTGCCAGGAAGACGACGACTTCCTCTCGGCCCTCGACAAAATGGTATCGGACAACATTCAGGACCGCATGCGGGACGGCGTGAAGCCTCAGCAGGTTGATATCTCGGTGCCGCTGCACGTCAAGAGCACGAAGAAGACGTACGAGCAGCTCCAGGAAGGCCCCTCCGACAGCTCCACCGTCGACTTCGTCCTCATGCTGAGGAAGGGCAACAAGCAGCAGTACAAAAACCTGGCGGTGCCGATCTCGTCCGAGCTCGCGATGAACCTCCGGAACCGCGAGCAGGAACAGAAGGAGGAGAAGGAGCGCGTCAAACGACTTACTCTCAACATCACTGAGAGGCAGGAGGAGGAGGACTATCAGGAGGCTATCAATCAGGGCACGAGACCAGTCACCGTCAACCTGAATCGTGAGAGGCGCCAAAAGTACAACCATCCGAAAGGCGCGCCGGATGCCGATCTCATCTTCGGACCCAAGAAGATCAGGTAATGATCCTGCTCGTGGATTGGGATCATTAGTGGACCTTTTGCCCGCTTAATTGGGGACTTTATTTCAATTTTGTGAAACTATCTGAAGCGAACTGTGCTAAGTTATACTTTTCGCATTGTAATTATTATTGTAAATATTGTTTAAACGAGTAAATCATTTTTTTTTACATTTCGAATACTATGATTTTCTTGTATGATCAATAAATTTTATGAAGTTTGTAATTGCGCTGTTGCTTGTGTGGTTTCACGATCGTTTGCGGAAATTTGTTTTTTTAGAACCGTAATGAATGTTTGAATCTAATAGTTTTTTAAATTGATTTTGTAAAGATCATTTAAGTTCTATATATGAAGCAAAAGATTATGTAACATTTGAAAAGAAACAAATTTGTTCTTTTTAAAACGATCTAGTGGTCTATTTTGCAATTTAACACTCGAATTATTGATATAAAAATTTTTATGTTAAGTTTTTTTTTAATTGAATTTATGGAAATTATTATTTGTACTTGTGTAGCAATTAAATTTATAAAATTCGATAAACACCATTTTTCAATTGACACTGTTAACTTGTGATATTTCCGGTATAACGAAGGTAATTCTAAAAATCGTTACCATTTATGTACGTATATTTATAAATTATTTGGAAAAACCATTTTTTCTCAAAGAAATAAAAATTTCTTATACTTTCTTTTTTCATCTTTTTTCAATAAAATATAAAAAAACTACGTTTTATAAAATTGTTTTTGTTTATAGTGAATAAATAAAGCGTATTGACATTTAATCAATTATTTTTTATCTATGAAACCATGTACAAAATGAATATAAATTAAGTTCAATGATTTGAAAGATTTGTTACATCTTTTCTGTGCATGTGTTAGTGATAAGTATTTCATCTACGAGAGTATGCGTGAAATGAATAACACAGAATAGATTATTGTAACTAAATGCAGGATAATACAAGCTGCGACACGGCGATTTATTTTCCTTTAAGGATCTTCTTCGGCGTCTTCAAATTGTCCTGCTTCAATGTCCATAGCCTCTTCTGTTTCAGTACCATTGTGACTTGCTCCAACTGTTTCTGAAAAATTAGATTTCAATTATTTTACGAATTAATGAATTATTAAAGAAACGAAAATTTTTAGTTACCTGCTGGAATGATATAAGGAGCATCTCCTGCACCTACTTCATAATATTCAAAATCATCTGCTTCTGCATCCTCATAAATATCTTCTTCAGCTAATTTCATAAATAAAAATTTATACTTATAGTAAAAAAAGAATTAAAAATCATTTTCAGTGGGTAATGAGAATAGAGTATTTTACCGTCAGAAAAACTGTCTTGAGGATCAGGATGAAGTGCTTGGCACTCGTTCATCGCTTGAAACATAGCATCTAAATTATTTGTATTGTCTGGTGCAAATCGCATTTCTGTCATTGGACCATCAGAATCGTCATCGTCGTCGTCGTCATCTTCATTATTTTCATTTGTATTGTTACTTTCATTATTTGGTTCTACTGTTGACTCTGTAAAAAAAATCAAATTTCATTAGGCTGCTTTTCAATGATTTAAAAAAAGTATTTTTTTCAACTAATGTGTTCTGCGATACAGTGAAGTACTGTGCTGAACTGACATTTAAAAAAAATTTGTTCTAAATTTCATGATAGATCTACCTGGGAAGTCTACTTTGGAATCAACCATTACATACAGACACTGTCTGGGATGAGCTTGCTGGTCTCGAGAGATAGCATGTAAGGAAATATGAGGATATTCCAGAGAAAATCCTTGTCGTGTGTCGTTGTTGACCCATGAAAGCAAGCTGTTGATGTTTTTACAAATATTTTAATTTTTGCATTCTTAGGAAGCTAAGAACGTATCGCAACTATCAATTAATGACTTAGTCTTTAAATTAAGTCTATAAGCAAGTACACTATGATGAATCTAATTCGACAAATTGTGTACACCAAATGAAAGCATTGTAAACAGAAAGCTCTTTTCCTATAATAAACGTACATGAAATCATAAAACCATTCAAACCTTTCTGTGATGTACAAAGTTCCCTTTCCGACCTCTCTATCATTAATATACAAAGTAGTCTCCTGTTCCTCGTGACGAATACCTTCTTGAGGGGTCAGGAAGTTGCTGAGCACAACCATGTTTAAAACTGCAATAAAAAGAGAAACAATGTATCAACTCCTCAAAGGCCCGGTAAAACAGCCCTAATCCCAAATAAAATGTCCTATTCACGATAAAAAATAAAAAATTCAAAAACAAAAAAAAATCAATTTAAAAATTAGCAGGTGTGCGTGCACGCGTATCGCGACTTCTAGAGCCGTCGACGGCGGCTCGTGCATAATTAAAAGCCGCTGAACGATCGCCGGGGATCCATAGGCCGGGCGGCGGTGCATCATTAATTCAGTCGCGGGGCGGCGAGGATCGTCGCCGCCGCGGAGTAATTGGCCACGGCGATAAAAGAAAGAAAAGGCAGGAGCGCGGATCGATTTCGGAGCGGCTCCGCTCTCACCTCGGTGCGGCGCGTTTGAAGGCGGCGGCGAGCCAGCCGACGACTCGGCGGAGCGGGCGACAGTAGGCGAGCCGGAGGCGGCTCGTGCACGGGCTGCTGACTGGACCTGCGGCGCTCACGGGACCCGGAACACCCCCTACGGCATCACCGGCTGATACGAGGCGCAACGGCTCTTCCACCGTGTGGCGTTGTAAACACAGACTCGCGCGGCGCTCCTATAACCTCTCGGGCACACTGCGGCGGTACCACCTTCGCAAGGTATACTCGCGGCCCTCTCTCTCCGCGAGCGGCACTTTGTTTTTTTTGCCACTCGCGCTGTAGTTTGCGCCTGCGCGCGATAAGGAGCCTCGCTTTTCGCTTCGTTACGTCACGGGGGGTTTATACATATGTGTATATCTGTATATGGCATGTATATAGATATAGCGGCGCGGGAAGCCGGCGTCCGCCATTTTGTTTCGAGTCAGAAGCGGCGGCGCGCTCGAGCAGAACGCGCGCGCTTATCACCGTGAGATTGGGGTGCAGTAGCGCTGAGAAACACGTTTTTTCGTTGCGGAGGTGGTAATGTCGTTGCGGGGAAAGCGAATTTTCATCGAAAGTTCAAGATGACACTGTTATTGAGGCGGTTGAATCTGATCCGGGGGCTCGTGTGCAGATACCCGCTTGTCGGCGTCGGGAGGATCAGACCCTCGGTAGCCGTTCACACAGCACCCGGTGAGTATTGGTTATTTGAGGTTCTTTTTTATCTTTTATTGCCTGTTTACATTTAGATAATTGGGCTTTGTTGGGCTTTGTGTGCTTGCAGGTTTGCTGCACGGGGAGTACGAGTATCAGGACCCGAAGTCTGAAGACGAAGTGTAGGTAACTTCGTTTTTCTTTTTACGTTGGGGGAGGCTAGATATCAGGGTTTTGACGTACAAATGTAAGGGAATAGACACAAAAAGAGTAGAATAATAGCATTGTTTGCTGTATCTATAAGTATAAGGAGTAAAAAGAGGATTTCTCTGTTCTTCGTATATATAGATATAGTATTAATGTTAACTATCTACGACTCTTATGTCTTCTTTTGACAGTTCTTGCCTCAGACGAAGCAAAAAGGAGTAAAAAATTGCATTGTATGTGAATTTATATATACAGAGAATAAGGTCTTACTAATATATATAGATATACAATGTAAATTCTTATCCTTTTTCGCATGTACCTTCATTTGACTCTGAGACATCTACGTCTTTATGTATATTTTTTGGGAATGGAGTCAAAATTAGAGAATAGCATTGTTTGCTGTATCTATAAGTATAAGGAGTAAAAAAAGGATTTCTTTGTTCTTCGTATATATAGATATAGTATCAACATTACTATCTATGACTCTTATGTCTATTCTTTTGACAGTTCTTGCCTCAGACGAAGCAAAAAGGAGTAAAAAATTACATTGTATGTGAATTTATATATACAGAGAATGTCTTACTAATATATATAGATATATAATGTAAATTCTTATCCTTTTTTTCGCATATACCTTTGTTCGACTCTGAGGCATCTACGTCTTTATGTATATTTTTTGGGAATGGAGTCAAGATTAAGAAAGTACATTTTGTTACAGTGTAAACATAACGTACATCGATAAAAATGGGAAAAAGATACCTATAAGGGGCAAAGTTGGTGACAATGTGTTATACTTGGCGCACAGACATAATATTGAAATGGAAGGAGCTTGTGAGGCTTCGCTAGCGTGCACAACTTGTCACGTCTATGTCAGCTTCGATTACTTGGATAAACTTCCAGAAGCTGAAGAAAAAGAGGAGGATTTGTTGGATTTGGCTCCGTTTCTCAAAGAAAATTCACGATTAGGTAACTGAATTAATTAAATTAATTAAATAATCATGACAAATATTAATATGACAAATTGTATATATATGTATATACATATATGTTTATTTTAATATAACACTACATCTAATTACACTAAAAATCAACATAAATATGAGGATTTACATTGATTTACATGTAAATGAGATCTAAAAAAAGGTGTTCTTCTTACATTTACATAAATATACAAATTTATGTGAATTTAAGGAGAATTTACAAAGATTTGTCTTCCTGTTTTCAAAGTAGTATTTTTCATGCTTGAAAAATTTACGTAGTGCAATAATATGTTAGTAATTAAATTGAGGACTGAAGAAAGCACAAGCGAAATGTAGTTTGCATATGCATCTAAGAGCCTGAATTCAACTAATAACTTCAATAATCCAATACCTCTGTATAAATAATGTGGTATTATTTTATATTTCTAATAATAAAAATAGTTTAATAATGATCTTATCATCATAATACTAGTGTATTTGGATTATTGAATATAAAGCACTAAATAACAAGAGTTCTTGACCAAAAATTTTCTTCATGAATGAATAAGTGAAATTGATTTATATTTAAAATAAAATTAATTTACATTAATTCACTCGATCTCAATTTTTTAGTCTTAATATTTTTAAAGAATATTGAATTGGAACTCAAATACTTATGAATTTGTAAAGCTTTAAGTTTAGGAAAAATTTTATACAGGAAGGTTAATTTCACTTTTTAAAGACACTATGTTATAATATGTATACATATATCTATATAAGAATATTGTACATAGATATTGCTAAATTTTAATAATACTTAACTTTGGTTTTAGGTTGTCAGATAATTTTAACTAAAGAAATGGAAGGTTTGGAGCTGGAACTACCCCAAGTGACTCGTAATTTCTATGTCGATGGACATAAACCTGCACCTCATTGAATAGAATTTTTACATTTTAGTGTAAATATCTATTTTATTTAAATAAGAAATTACTAAAAAATTAGTATTTAATAGGTTAATAATATGCAGATTTAAAATAAATCTGAATTTAATTTTATGCTTCAAAAAAAGTGAATAAATGTTTCAAAGTGTGTACATATAATGATGCAATATATTTATTCTCTTATGAATTAGAATTGTGATATATATAACTCATTTTCGATCTTCTAAAGTTAGATACAAGGATCATTGTGATAAAAATAACTTTTTCATACAGTTATAATGCTTGTATGGAAAAAAGAATTATCATACCTTATTTAGGAAAATGATTTTATTATATTTTATGAAAAGTTCTTCATATAAATATAGTTTATAGCTTTTTTTACTATAAATTAAAAACAAAGCTTTGTAAAATTATTTTGAATATGAAATTAATATACAAATACAGTAAAAAATGGTGTAATTATTGTCAGCCAAAATATTTTTTTTCTTGCATAAAAAAGCTTGTTTAATTTATTTGTAAACAAATTTTATTTTAATATTATTTGAATACAGTATGTCAAATTATTATTTGATAGATCCATATTTTATTAAACCCCAAACTTTAAATGGATTTTTAAAACACCTGAGAGCTAGACAGTATTCATTACCCTAATACCAAAAAATCTTCCCTTTCATAAAATGAGATCCATACGTTTTTCCATGTTTATACTTCATTTATTATATTTGTTTTTTATTAATTTTATTTTTGTTTTTTATTTCTTTTTTTATTAAAAAGCAATCGCAATTTTTTTTCAGATTTATCACCTAATCAAGTTAATTTTAATAAACACCGCACGAATCTCCCTGAGTTTAGTTTAAGTTATCCTGATTTTTCACCAAAGGAAAACGGTGAGTTCACTATTTTCTTACAACTATTCCTCCTAAACAAGCGCCAATCTAATACAAAAAAAACTCATAAATATCCATCAACAAAAACAGTTTTACCAAAATTACCCAATAAGTCGTCCGATTATTCGGCGATGTGCGGTATGAAAATTCATGAATATGCCGAAGGTGTTAATCGGCAGGAAAATTTTTTGGCAACCTCTCAATATCTTTTTGTAAATAAAAAATCGCCCCGTCAAAATTCGTGACAAAAGCGCACGCATGTTCAGGAATAATGGGCACGCGGCGTGGCATGGGAGGGGCGCGTCGCAATTTCCATACAATTTGAACGTGCCATCGTCAATCCTCGCGCCTGTTTTATCCAAATTCAGTTCGTTTCGCCGGAGCTTTTGTTGAATTTTAAATTGATCCTGTCAATGACACGATCAGCCGAGAATTAAGCTCGCGCGCGCAAAAAAAGCCGCCGCTTTAAGCGAGCCCTGCGATTTCGCATATCCACGGCGGATCGATTAACCGAGCGAACCATCGCCGACACTCCGCGCGAAACAAAGCGACCGGCTCATTTCGGCTTTCGGGTCGCGCGGGTCGTTGAAGGTAAGCGATGCGGAGTGCTCCGCAATCTCGGAGGGTCGGGCGCGACTCGCCGATGCAAAGGAAGTCGGATGCGCCGCGTCTGCGGTTGCGACTCGCAATTTTCCGGGATTTTCCCGAGCGATGCCCCTCCATCGGCTGCTCAAAGATGATGAGACGGACCGATGCCAGTTCAATCATACGCCCGGCGTGTATACACTCGGGCGCAATCGGGAAACGCGGCCGCGGGCTATGCGGAACGCCGATTGGTATATGTAAGGAAAAAAAGGAAAACGGCGCTGACTCCTCACTCCTCTGCCTAGTAGTATATGTAGCCTCCTTTTCTCCGTCTCAATGGGAGGAGGCAAATCAGCCCTGGCTAAATGCCTACGATGGGGCAGTTACGTGCGCGTTTCGTCTCGCTGCGAAATAAATTATCGGCCAGTAGGAGGGAAAAAAGCGACGGTAAAACACGCTAGAGCAGGGGGGCAGAAAGAGCAACAAAGCTCGCTTGGATGATTATTGGTGGTACACGCACAAAAATAGAGGAGGGTACACGGCGAAAGGAAGGAATCGGGGGGAGACGAGTATTCGCGAGATAAGCGAAAAGATATCAGCAGCGTGCTCAGCGGTTTCGGTCGGGCGGAGTTTGGGGATGATACGAGGGAGAGAGAGAGAGAGCCAAACGAATGGAAAAAGGGTACCGTGAGAGGGAGCTTGATGCTTCGCGGATCAAAGCATTCCATATTGCGAAATGTATTACTTTTATCTTTTGCCGGTTGTACACCGTGAATTTTTTATGAGATATATCCCGCGCGCACGCAAGCTGCGTTTTCCCCGAGCCGACCTTTCCCCCTTCAGCTCGTCTCGGGCGCCCTTTTTTTCTTTTATTTTATTTTACGCCTGCCTACTCGAGCGTGATAAAAAATACACTCGAGATTATGATGCGCGCTTATGTAAATATACTTTGATGCTCGGCGCGTATTAAATGCAATCTCCGCGTCGTTCACGAGTTAACTCAATTACGGGGTAAAAAAGATCGCGTTTCTGTTGTTGCTTGGTTTGAACTAAAGAAATCAAACGAGGTATAATTGAAAAATTCAAAAGCTATTGGATTCTTTGCAGTGAATCAGTTAAATAAGTCTTCTTTCATTACCTATAATTATATAATTTTCTCGTATAATTTATTAAATTTACCTTGGTATAATGTAGTTATGCTTTCATTGATGAATTATTTAACGGCTTCAATTTAATTTGGATTTTAATTTTCGTGTACTTAAATTATTGTTGTATCTCTTTGTGTAATAAAATATTTTATAATAAAGCGTATTGGTGATATAGTATTGCAAACTGAAATTAATTGTCTCAAAAATAAATACTTTAAAGTATTCTAAATTTATTATATACAATCAGTTTCAAATCAATACTATGATTTGTGTCAGAAATTTTTGTCTCCGTGTGCATATGTTGATATAGTTGTTTAAACTAATATTTAAAAGAAAAAAACAATCTATATAAACAATTTATCTTGTAAAAAAATTCAACTTGCTTCGGATTTTAATTAAATTATTATTTTATTTCCGAGAAGTAGAACTACAATTAAAACAAATTTAGAGTAGTTCCACCATGCAAAAATTATCCTCAGTGTATTTCCATACCGCATCCTATCGGAACTCGCTAGTTTAATAAATTAAGTTCCGCGAACCGTAGCACTGCAATCCTTTTCGAAAACGCAAACAAAAAAGAGCACGTAGAAGAAACGGCGGCTCCGCAATAGCTCATACCTTTATGCGAGGCGGCGGGGAGGGAGCACTGCACCGCAGCATGCACCCGACAGATAAAAGGGAAAAACGAGACCTTCCGCAAAGAAAGTGGGTAATAGTATACAGATCGAGCTTTTCCGGAAGCGACGCGGAAGTTTCGCGTGTACAAGCCGCGCCGCAGCCTTGCACAATGCACATTTAAATGTAACGCAGCGCGGCCCGCGCCGCCGGCGGATCCGCAGGGACGCCGTCGTTATTGCGGAATGCAAAGGAGCGAGCGGAATTCACGGATGATTGCTCGCCTTATACACGCGTGTATACACAAGCTCGCGTCCGAGGCATTCCGGAAAAAAAGGGAACGGCGAAAGCGTGGTAATACGGTTTGGGCGAGGGGCGCGCGGGCCTCGGAGGTATTTTTGGCCGGTCGCGGCGATTTATCGGGCGTGCAATATATACACTGGAGAGAAGGGCCGACTCCTCGAGGGGCCGTTTGCGTGCACGCGCGCGCGGCCTCGGCCGACGTCCAGATGGCCGGTGCGCGAGGCGGAGCTCGTGTTATGGCCATATCGATTGAGTTTGCGTTTCTTCGGACCGTTAAGAGCCGCGGCGGCTGGGGAGGAGGAGAGAAAACAAGCCGGGGTGCACCTTGGAAATTACGAAGATTAAGCGAATCGTTCGGCTCTGATTTGTACGGGCAGTCGCTTTCGGACATAAGTGTAATATGCATGAATTTTCTTTTCTCTTTCGAGCTGGTTTAAATTTTCTCGGGTGTTTTGATGAAAATTTTATTACCGCGCTGTCATTTCTTTTTATCTATTCCGCTAATCTGGTGTAATTAGAACATCATCCAGATAATCTTTCATTACTTTATAAACTATTTTTCTCCGCGCATTTGCAGATTTAACTAATATTACCGTGCATTTTAACCCAGGTACCAAAATGATGAAAAAAGTTGTAAATTAACGAACCCGAAATATCTGCTTTAAGAAAAATTAATATTTTCATTACTCCTCCGACAATAAAAAAAGGGGGGTCCTCTCCAACATTCCCATAGAAATCAAAAGCACAATAGAACCCCATGGAACGAGTCCTAAGGCGTTTGCCGCGCGACAGATCAATCGAAGCGACGGGCGCGCAAAAAGGAGCGCCCGGGGAGGCCGGCAAAAAGAGAGCGGCCGCGCGAGACGGCGATAATTACGCGCGGAGCTGAAACAGAGGCTCCGCGCCGGTTGAAAAGAAACGCGCCGGGTAGATGAAAAAGCGGAAGCGACGCCGCCTTTTGTCGAGTCCCGCGAGCGAAGATTTCCCATGGCCCGGGCGCCCACGCGCCGCGAATCATCGGCTCCCGATCCACGCCGGGCCCCACCCCTGCCTCCCTCCTTTTTGTTTTAACCGACGTGTCGCGAGACCCGCGAAACAATGCGAGGAAAGGGAGCCAATGGGGCGCGAAGAACGAGCGTAATTAGAGCGTGAACGGGGCGGCCGTCTGACGGTCCGGGACTTACACGTCCGCGGGTCTCTGAGGAGGGAAACGCGTCGACGACTGAATTCCGGTGGCTTTTTCTAAGGGTGATGGCTTGTTTTCTTTCCCTCTTTTTTTTTACGGCGATTTGTTGTTTCTACTGTTTCGGAGCATTTGTCGATTTTTTCCGATCGATGTGGTTATCAAGATTCTTTTGTTAAATTCTTGTCTACATTTTGTCAAGGTTTTCAATGAATTGAAATGTTGCAGTACTAGAGGAAAAATATTTTCTTTATGTTTGTTGTTACTTTTTTATTGTAACGTACTGCAAGCGCAAAAGTTTTTCCTACACATAAAAGACATTATTTTGTTAAAGTTTTGATTTTTTTTCATTTTTTCAATTGCACGCGAACTGCTCTATGTTAGCTGGACAGTATTTTTTGAAAAATTTTGAAATAAAATAGTTTTTTTATTGACCATCCTTTTGTAGAAATAAATCTATTTTGTCAGGTCGAAAGTTCGACTCGAGCGCAAGAAACTCGAAATCGCGAAAAAACACGTACAAAATCTCAATACAGTCCGGGCATTTCGATGGGGAGTTGTTCAGGAAATTTGTTTACGCGTGTAATCACCGAACGATTTATCGCGTGTCGGGGGCACGGGAGAGGAAAAAGCGACGCGCGAACTGGGCGTAGCTCCCCTCAATTTTCAGCCCCGCTCTTAACGAGAGGATGTCATGGGATATTGACTTTTCTTTATTTCGTTACGCCACTAACGCGCTACTGCATGGGAAAGGAATCAGGAGTTTTGGGTGAACTGGGACCGAGTATAGGGGGCCACTCCTTCAGGCTGCTCTCGAATTCATAAGATTTCAAACGTTTGTATGGATTTACTTTATCATTCATATAATGCATCGAATGATCTTGACGAATAAGCGACTTACGCGCTTGTTAATTGTTTTGTTAGAAAATTTTTATAAATCGTTTCTTTTTAAATAGGGAAATGAGTTTGATAAATCATCTCTTCTTGTGCTTTTCAATGCATAAATAAGTGGAATTATTGCTTAATTTTTCTTTTCATGTACTTTAAAGTATCAAATAGACTTATAAAATTTTGTGCGTCATGCATATTTTAAAAGTCCATTTAACCATGGCATTTTTTATTTTTATTTGATTAAATAAGTTGCTTCATTTTTTACTCTACAATTAATATAGTGATTGTCCTTGTTGCTCATTAGTCTATGAACGTTTGTATAAAGCCTATATCGGTTGAGTTGTGACACTTTCTATTTGATGATATTTCCTCGCTATCTGTATGAATAAATTACCAGCAATTATTGGTGTTCAAATTATTTAACAATAATTTCAAAATTCGTGATGCGCCCCAGTAAATAGAGATGCAATAAATTATTCAATATTCAAACTGGTTATTCATAACGCAATTCAAACTGCGCGCATCAGCAAAAGTTATTTAGTTAGATCTCGATCAGTAAACAATCGGGAACAGACTCCAGGCATTTAGCAGAACAACCCAAACAAAACGTCTCTTTCCACTCAAAAATCCGTAGGAGTCCTGGAGCGAGCGGGACATAAATTATTACTACCGCGTCCGTTTCGAATTTCGGGAGGTAAACACCTTTAAGAATTTTAAGTGTTCTCGAGTAAATGCTTTCGAGCGTCATTCGTCAGTGAAGACGCGTCCGAGGCTGTACGAGAGATGGTGTCGTGGATGCAGCGAAGACGATCGTGTCCCCTCCGACGCGATCGTCGGGCGAGATTGTCCCGGTCCCATTTTTTTTTCTTCTCCCCGCTGCCCTTTTCAGAGGCTCGGGCTCGCCACACGCAAGCGAGAACCGCAGCCGAGGGTCCGGGCAGATGAGCGGAGATTAACCTACGGGGGAGCCCGGGGGACGCAGGTATATAGCCGGAAAAACGACTGCGGTCGACGCGGCGCAAACGAAACGCCCTCGTCATTAGAAAACTTTTTAAACTCCAACTTCCTTTCTTAACTAACGCTCGGCAAATCTATTTTGCGATTTTATCTGGTTAAATTTCTCTTGCGGAGATGTCGGGTGATGTGTTTTGTCGAAGGTCGTGATTGTTTAAAAACTTTTTATTTTTCAAATGAATTACAATTCAATTTTATTGGTAGGTTTAATTTTATAAGTTATTTGTTGGAGCTGAATATAAAAAATTCCTATAATTATATAATGCATATTAATGAACTTTATTGCTGCAAAATAATTCTGATGAATCATGTATCATGTTAATTCGAGATGTAGAATAAGATTGATCAATCCCTGACTGAGCTCAGGAAAATTTAAATTTCAATTTAACCGCTTTAACTTCTAATATTAAACACTTCATCATAAAATTTGCTACATTTAGTCAATGTCTATATGTTTCTTGTGCGCGGTACATAATTCATGAACTAAAATTATCTGATATTAGAAAACACCCTGAATTCATAAAAAAATGGTAAAACCTGAGATGACGGACAAGTAAACAACAGCAAAATCAAATACACCTCCTCGGCAGGCGGAGCCCCTTAATACGATCGAAAATCAACTCCCAGCGAAGACATAAAAATCTCGATGGGATAAAAGTGGACCGCTTGCGAATCGAATCGGACGGCCGGCCTTTGCGCGATAAAGGCAGCTTTCGGTATAGGCAACGGGGGGTATATACACACTAGGTCTCAGCGGACTGCGGAGTGCGCGCGCACGTTGGACGTTGCGCGAATGCGTAGGGTATTGACGAGGCCGGGCTCACTGTTGGTTTAATCGACACCAGCGGCACTAAAGGCCACCGTAACTTACAGCCCTCGAACAATGCGTCGTCATCGCGCATTAACGCGCCGATAAACGATACTTTTACGTTCGGCGCGGCTCGACGGAGCGAGAATCGCGCGCCTCGTTGACCATCCCGTTGCCGAATTCGATACCGAGTTCGCCGGTGTACTCGCGAGCTTCGTTCGATTGCACTCGAGTCGAGAAAGTATAAGCTTTTTTTTGCTTCGCCAAGTTGATAAGTCAATATAATAATTTATATTGACGATTAATTTATTTGTAGAATCAATCGATTTTTATTATTGAATTTGGGCTTGTATAATAATAATTGACACTTGATTTAAATGAGTATCACTTTGGAATTTAAATTAATGCAATTTTATTAAAAGCAGAGATGTTCGAGATATTTATTCTGTTGGTATACTATATGACTGTAAATAATGTTGAATATTCATTGATTTTTATTGATCACGTACAATAATTTGATGCTTTAATTAATTCGAAAGGCGAATTAGTTTTTTATTAGTTGAAGGGAAAATACAGTGTTAAATATACACTAAAATGTATTTTCTTATTATTTTTTTTTTCAAAATTTCACGTGTAATAATTATTTATAACTAGTCCCAGATTGAAATTCCAAAACTCCCCAGTATCATTGCCCGGGTAAAAAATTAAATTTTTTTTGGGCAAACAAGAAAGCGTATGAAAAATAGTTGTTTACTTTAGAGAGCATTAAAAGTTTAATGAGCACGAAACCACCTGCTTTCTCGTATTCCCGCGCAAATTCACGCTCGAGCGAAAGAAGCGCAAAATTACCCACTGTAAAAAAAGCGTCCCACTCCGGCTGCAATTCCGCTCCTATGCGAAATCGTCATCGATTCCCATTATCTCTCCCCTCGCGCCCTCGTCCGCGCTCCCATCGAGTCCATAAAAGTAAACACGCCGCGCCGCCGCGTGGGTGGGTTATTGCTCGGGAGCATCGCCGGCTCGCACAAGAGTCATATGTCAAAAAAAAAATCCGGCTATTTGAAGAGCGTAATAAGCGCGACGGTGCTTTGAGTTTTGCTCCGATTGCAAGTGCGCGCCTATACGCGTATACGGACCGCCGGCGAGAGAGAGGGTCGATCCGGTAGCAGCCGCGGGGATTTAGGAGGATGCGTCCGTCGCCATAGCGACCGGAGCGGAGATAGAGAGAGTCGTGAGAGCACAGGCCTTGATCGCCTTGTGCGCGCGAGCCCCCTCCGAGGCGAACTCGCGTGCCCCGGGGCACCTCGGTCGTCCCCCTCCTTCGAATTAAGAGGTCCGAAGGCTCTTCGCACGCATCGAGCATAGGACTGCTATCGCGGACCCTCGGCTCACCTCTTGGCCCACTGTTGCGAAGGGAAAAGTGCATGTCCTCGTGCGGCGGGAAAAATCGGTTGGCGCGGCTTTTGCGAGCTTTGTAGGTGCTTTTATGATATTAAACAACGAGTTGCTTCGCTGCTAATGGTAATTAGAAGAGATTGCATCGTGCGGAGTTGGCTTATTATTGTCACTTCATGTAGTATTTTTTAAATTACGTTATTTATTTAAACGAGTGTTGAATATGGTATGATAGGTTTAATTGCACTCTTTAGTGCAGTTTGTTTTGATATTTTTTCATGGGTTTTATTTGTTCATTTGTAACCTTTAGAGCAATTTTGCGAAAAAACATTGCTTTTCTGAAAATGTTTGCACACATGCGCGTGTGCAATCAAATCCAATAAATTTAAAAAAGCGAAATAAAATAAAAAACACTTTGAAATAATTATGAAATAATGTAAATTTGCAGAAAAAAAGTTTCACAATTTGAAGAAACGTTAAACAGCCAATAATTCAATTTTCAAAGGGAAAAATTTAACAGAACAAATTTACTGATAGAAGGTAAAGCTAAAATAAAGCGTTCGATCAGGCAACAGCTAAAACAGAGAAAAAAACGCTTAAACAAGGAAGCCACTCAATCGCGTCGATATAAAATCTAATTTTTTGCCCGAACTCTCGGTCAAACTATATCGCTTAAAAAAAAAGCCGCGAAAGAAAGCTTTTAACCCGAGCAATTATTTCCGCTGTACGGGCTCCATCCTCTCGGCGGCTTCCCAAGCAAACAGCGAAATTCTTTTTCCATTTCACATCCACCTCCCCCGACTAATCCATCCATTTAACGTCTGCCTTTATAACGTCCGCGCCCGCGCCAATATTGACGCGCGCGCGCGCCCCGAGGGTCGCGGGAGCTTTCCCGAATTAAGATCGACGAATTGGTAAAGGTGAAAGTCGTAAAGTCCGCAATAAAGGCCGCGCCTCGAAAATAATAGCCGCGCGCTCGCATTGAGTTATTAATGCCTCACCCCTTCTCGCGGAGCGCTCAATTTTAGTTGCCGCGGGCACCCGGGGAGAAATATTAGCCGTAATAAGGCCGCGGCCGCCACGACGAAGCGCCGCCGTACATCAAGCCGCGAAAATTGCCCGGCCCCGAAGATGTTAATAACGGCGAACTTCATCGCTTGCTCGCGCGCGACGGTCACCGCGGTCCTCTGACGAATGTCGCCGCTGCTCGGGTGGCTGGTACCAGCTGACCCCTGCTTTATGATGCTACCGTCGACTTCTAGGTATAGACTGCTGGTGCTTTTATTCGGTGGAGGAAGCTGGATGATCGGTCGAGAGGGTAGTACTCGTTTTTATTTGGTTCAAAGAGTTATTTAGCCAGTCATTGCAGTAAAGCATTTTTCCAGAAATTGTATTCAATTTTTTTTATATTTGTTGTGAGATATAATTATGTATTTTTAATAATTATATTTCCACTTAATTAAATACTTTAACGATCATTCGGTTCGTTATCTTTCAGTTAATTATAATTCATATATCTATACATATAATTATACATATACGTTCAATATTTAAATTAAATAATATTCTATAATTTAATTAAATTCTGCAAACTTCTCAGAAGTCATTATGCATTTTAAAATAATGAAAATTTATAAATTCCTAAAAAATAAGTTGCATTAATTAAAATAAAATTTAAGCTACGAACAGTAACTCAGCAACTAACAAGGGGTAATGAATAAAGTTTTCCGCAACTACAAATACCAGCAGGGAATTTTTAAGAAAATAAATCAATGCTCCACAGAAGAAAGTTTAACCAGTCCACTCACTTAATTGACCCGATGCTCCCCTCAAGTTCGCGTTCAAAAAAATAAGAAAAGAAACTATATCAGTTTACGATTTCCGAAGCATGTCGCGCTAGTTACCATCGATTTCGCGAGTGCCGCGCTCGGCCAATTCGCCGTTTCAATTTAGTCCGCTCGTACTTTACGTCTTAAACTTAGAAACGGCCCCGTATATTGGATAATCGAAGTCCGATACCGGCGAGATTTGCCATTTTCCCGCCCAGCCTCCTCCCTTCCGCCTCTTTTTTTTTCGCGCGCGAGGGCGTAAAATCTGGACGGCGGTGATTCGCGGGGGGAGGCTCGCGCGCGAGAAGCTTGTTTATATCGCCTCGTAAAGCGAGGGAAGCGCCTTGGAAAGAGTCGCGCTGTTACTGCCGGCGCTGCAGCTGTTGTTACGCTGTTTTTTTTGCCCCTCCCTAGCAGGTCGATCGAAGCCGGGGCTCCTTTCCCTCGGTACGACCTCGGCGCGATCTTTACCCACGCAGTTTTTTTTTGCTCCTTGCGTGAGTATACATAGGTAGCTTGGAGAGAATTGAGAGATACGGTTTCGTACAAACTGCGCGTTGATGAGCGCCAGTACCTTAATTTGCCGTGACTATAAAATTTTCCTTTCGACTCCGGAGCTCGGATGCTTTATTTATGACTTTATCGGTGGGAGCGGTGATGGGGCTGCGTTGAGAAAAAAGTGCTTAGCGTGGCGCTGCGCGGAATGACGGTCCCTTTTTACGGGGCCATCAGATTTTGTACATATAACGCTGCTGATGCGACTGAGCGTTTAAAAAATCAAGCAATTTGCGGGCGATGTATTATCGCGTTATAAAAAGTTAAGATAAACTTTGTTGCTCGCTGTTATTATAGGTATTATTCCATTAAATCGCGAGGGAGTGTTCTTTGAAAATATTATTCGGGAAATATCCATCTTGGATGTTATTATAACTGCAATTGAAGGGGTACGAAGGAGTCTGTAAAAACTTTGGCTTAGCGACGATAAGCGATTGCATGCTTTAAAGAATATTTTAATGTAGTTTTTAATTTAGGATGTATAAAATTTTATGAAACTTCTAGCGGTGATTTGAATTTAATCATATCTTAAAAAATTTGTAGCGTTTGTTAGTACAAAATTCATTGGCTCATTTCGTTACCTTTGTTTAGCCTTAAATTTATAAAATTTTCAGCTGTAATGCTTTATTTTAATCGACAAACCATTTAAATTGTAATAAATCATTAAAGACCGTGTTAATTTTGGTTACAGATCTCATCTTATATACTTATCAACGTTCAACTACCTGATCAACAAAGCAGAAGTAGATGTCCGCGTCGAGGCAGAAAGACCATTGACAAATTACAGTGATGAATAAGGAACTTCGTTCCGTTAAAAAATCACTTGTAAGTTGGCTTTGGTTTTGGCTGTGTACCTTAGCTTGCGGTCTTCGGTGATAATTCGAGCTCAA
>UXGC01000242.1:0-199571 GCA_900480045.1 Eurytoma adleriae | reverse complement strand
AACTTCATTATTTCCTGCCTCAGTCTTTCCTTCTGTTTCATGAGATTGTTAAATTCGAAGTCTCCTTCCATTCTCTTCTGATGGTGATGATGGTGGTGCTTACCTCTACCGTCATTCTTCCTCCAGATCTTTTGGTCGCGACTGCGCCCCTGCTGAGGCGTACTCGACGTTTGGCAGTCGCAGCTGTTTTGTACTGATTTATGGCACTGTAAACGATGAAAAACATTCAATTAACAAACGAAGTCGTGCATTGAGAACTGTAACATTTTTTTAAAGTAAGAGCGTCATGAAAATCTATATTTTTCAACACTTTATGAAATTTAAGCAACATTTACCTTAAAAAAATTTACTTTATGTAATTACGCAAAACAAGAGAGTGATATTTTACTTAACAAACCTGTGGGCATTGCTGCATGGAACTGCTCTTAGGCTCGTTTTGAGCATCGGCTTTTGGAGAGCTGGTCCCGGCGGAGCTGCTGGGCCCGCACAGAGCCGTGTACAGATTAGGATACAGATTTTCCATCTGTTCGTCGGGGCATTGCACGCAAAAATCGGCGGACACGCGACTGGAGTTGGTAGCGCGTAACTTTTCGCGCAGCTCCTCGAGATCGCGTTCCCGTTTCTGGAGCTCACCTTGGGCCTCGAACCGCCACTTCTCGAACTCCGCCTCCAAGTCGTTGTACTGTTGCTCTAGGTTCACGCGCTCCTCGATCGGCGAGAGTCGACCGTCCCGCGACTTGTCCGGATTGAACTGCTCCTCGTACTCGGCCATCTTCGCGATAAGCTCGGTAAATTTCTCGTCGCTTATCTTTTGCTCCTGCTCGAACAGCTGACGCTCTTCCTCGAGTTTGGACGCCCAGTAGTCCTCGCATTGCTCGTATTCCGCCTTGAGCATTTCTAAACTTTTTTCCAGTTCGTTGCACCTAGAGAGCCAAGATTTCTTTAATGATTGCAACCCAATTAGAAGTAAAAGCG
Source organism: Eurytoma adleriae (assembly GCA_900480045.1). Classification (NCBI taxonomy): domain Eukaryota; kingdom Metazoa; phylum Arthropoda; class Insecta; order Hymenoptera; family Eurytomidae; genus Eurytoma; species Eurytoma adleriae. The sequence continues at coordinate 198,596 of UXGC01000242.1, read as the reverse complement.
CGTGCAATTAAAAAAAATTAAACATCAATAATGACATAAGTTTTAACAATAATTATATAAATTTTAACAAATAATGATATAAATTAAAAAAAATTCAATTGATGCTTTAATAACAATTACTTAAATATAAAAATAACAGCGGCAAAGAATTAAATTTAAGTTATTTCACTTGTATTTTAAAATTCATGAAAATATTTAAAAATACAATTACGGATCGTACCTGTCGAGCAACGCTTTCTTTTCTGCCTCGTGCTTCACCTCCTCCTCCTTTAATTCCTTCGATTCAGAATTCTTTTTCAAGTCTACTTTGTTTATGGCCTGTTTACTTTTATTGATCTCCTTCTCCGTGGGCTTGCGCGGCGGGTAATCTCTCAGTGTTTGCGGTTTCTTCGTAAAGCCCTTTAATATCGAGTTATCAAGATTTTCATCCAGAAGATCTTGTAACGTTTCGTCGCTTGTCGAAATCCTTTTGAATTGCTTCAACTTGTCGTTTTTGACAAGAACTAAGTCACGAGTGGTCTCAATTACCCGATCGTTGATCTTAGATTCAGCTTCTAATTGCAAAAAGAATTTATTTTATATTTAAATAAAATTACGTAAATTTAATAAAATATTTTAATTTAGTTTTATATTGGGCTACGCATTGTGTACACTTTCCAGATTAATCAAAATTAAGTTTTGAAGTGTTTCTAGCACTGCTATAGTTACCTAATTCATTGGCTAAATTTTTCAGCTGCTTCTTCCGTTTGTTATTGGAAGTCGTCGTCGCGATCGTCGGTACACTCGACTGGTACAATTCTAATTCGCTTATCAAGGATGAGACTTCGACCCGCAGGGGCGAACACTCGGCACAGAACTTCGCGCTTGTAAGGTAATTCCGGAACTCCTGGATGATCTCTGACAATTTGTTGATACTCTGGCCGTTACTGTTTTCGTCCGGCAACAACTTACTTCTCGTACCATTGCTGAGTTTGTTGACTTTGGAATGTTCCGAGTACTTCGACTGCTGCTGCTGTTTCTCGTCGTCCTCCGTGTCGCTTATTTCGGTCGTTGGCATACTTACTAACGCTGTAATTATTGCAAAAATTTTTTTTACAAAAATTGAAAAATATTACACCTTTATCAATTTTTTCTTAAACAACATTAATATTTAAACTTTAATACGCTTTTCAAAATAAAATAGAATAATAAAAGTCTTATTTTTCTGAAACGAGCGATACTGAATGAATAACGTCACTGTGAAATCTGTTTCTGTTTTTCAAGGAAAGCACAAATTCTTTTACTCACGTTCGTTTTCGTCCGACATTGTGGACCTAATGTCTATGCTAGATACTATACTCTTGGCGTCGTTATCCCTGTGCTTCGACATTTCCAATTCGGTCGTAAGTTCGTCATTGTGGTCCCTCAGAATTTTCATTTCCGACTGTAGTCGCTTGATGTGGTTCATCAAGTCCGACACTTGTTCATTTTCTCTGGTCTCGATACTCTCCACCTGAAAGGAATCGATGATTAATAATCATTAATAATTCATCGATTGTGTACTTTTTTGGGCGCTAATTTGAATTTTGTGAGTCACGCCAGATGTTTTAATATTTCAGATTAAATTCTTAAAATTAAAATTTGAACGTTTTGTTTCTGCTATATTTAAATCCTTTAATACTATTCATCGTACCACTAGAATAACAATAATTTAATTAACACAAATTACAATAGTTACGTAAACGACAACTTGACCTACTAAATTAAAACTATCGAAATTAAATTAATTAAATCCGATTAGAAGTAATAAAAACGTTATACTGTACTGAAACACTTTGAAAAGAAATGGGTAAATAAAAATAAGTAAAAAGTCACGTACAAATTCACGTGGCCACGTCTACGGGGTTTGCTTTCTCACTGAGCTTTCCGGGAGCATTGGACGGCCGGGTAAATGAAAACTTAGACGTAGGAACAAAAAGGCCTGTAGCCGTAATGTCCCTCTCCGGCTCCCCCGAATATAGAACGCACGGCGCGTTTATTCCGAGCACCACTCAGACGGCGTTAAATGGGTTTTGAATTTCCTCCCGGATTTATTGTCGCCTCGGTATTTCGCAAACGAACAGCTAACAAATTATTAAAGTGAGTTTTATCTAACCATCTAATCCTATTTAGTTTAATGCTTCTTTTGCGGTGCACGATTTAACTTGAGTATTTCATTTAGTAATGTTGCGTAACTTAGCATTTATTTAAAGTGAAACTTTGTTTCGACCGATTCATTTAACATTAAAATTGTGGTAAAATGTACTTTTTTTTAATATTAATAAGAAATAGTTAATTATTGCGAGTTTGATTTTTAACATTCTTACTTTCGTACGGAAACTTTGAGCGCAAAATCGATTTTAACACGTTTAAAGTACAACTAAAGCTGCACCTACAGAAGCTACAAAACTGCGACTTCAACACCTTCAATAATGCAACATCAGCACTGCATTGAGTATGAAAACTAGTGCACGAAACTTTAACTACCGTACAGTTCCTTAATTTTCAAAGAAAAAACTTATTTTTATAGCACACAAACTCAAAAGAATCATAAATTTTTTTTAAATAAAAATCAATAACTTCACTATTGCAATTCGAAATAAATTATAACGCCCTTAACGAAATTAATTTTTTTTCTTTTTTTTCAAATGATCTTTTACCTATTTGATTACTTCAACAAACGTGAATTAATAAAATTTAAGTATCTCGCATACAATGAAAGCCTTCACTTAATTAATCGCGGAAAAAATGCAACGGATACCATAAAAATTAAAACCCCGTTTTGTGCACACAAACGCAAACACGCAAATGCACCTGATCGTGTGCGGCAGCGAGCTCCTGCACCTGGCGCGCCAGCTGCGCGTTGCCGGCCTCGAGCCTGGCGATCTCCTCGGCCTGGCTCTGGTTCTCGGCCTCGAGGCTCCGCAGCTCGCGCAGCACCCCCGACAGCTCGGCCCTGATGCGCTGCTCCTCGTACTGCGAGGCGCGCAGCTCCTCCTCGAGGGAGCGGGTACCGGCGGCGTGCCGATCCCGCTCCAGCTGCAGCTGCTCCGTTAGCTCGCGCAGCGCCTCCGCGTGGCGCGCCTCCAGCTGGCGGAGCTGCTCCTCGCGCGCCCGGTCCATCTGCGCCTGGTGCTCGTCGATCTCCTGGGCGAGCACGTGCGCGCGCTCGTTCGCCTCGCCGATGTCCGAGCGCAGCTTGTCCCTCTCGCAGCTCAGGTGCTCCATCGACGTGCTGCGTAGGGGAGGTTGAAATAAACTTTGTTTTAGTGGATTTTTTTTATTTTTGTGGAGAGGGGAGAGACAATTAATTGATCGATTTTAATTTGTTCTGTGTTATTTTTCTCTACTTTTTCTTTGTGTCACTTGTATGTTGGTTTTGGCTGTTTGTTTTTTAAATTTAGTTCTTTTATTTTTAGTTTGGAATTTAAAGAAACGTTAAAGTAACAATGGAATGCACAGATATGCAAATGCGTTTTCAAGATAAGTGTTGAATCTTTATTGCAAATAGTTGGAAAACAATTGATTTGGAAGTGTGTTTTGTTCATTACAAATATACCATAAATAATACTTTATAATGAATCAATTAATAATGATTAATTTTTCAAGAAATTCCAACTGTCAACAATTCAATATCGTTGCTTTATTTTGACTTCAAATACTGTTTTTTCTTCTCTATAGTGTCACAGTGTAATTTAATCTTGTAATAAGTGTATAAACGTCACTTGTTAATTTAATCATGTTTGCTGTGCCTTTTAAGTTTATTGTTTGATCTACTTAATAAAAATTAGAAAAATAAATTTGATACTTCCATAGGAACAAAAATTGCTAATACGCGCTAACTAACAAACATTTTAAAGCAATGACGTTTTAATGTTATAGTAAATAATTGATGTTTAATGAACCATTACAATTATAATGATGATGTAACGTCCTACTGCGCATTAGGACATGACGCAAAAGTCTAATCTCTGCTAATTGTCGCAAAAATATACTTGAAGATAAGCAAAGTAGGCTCTTGTTCAATGTGCAATATTTCTATGGCACAGCAATGATGATTGTAATTTCGCAAATAAAAGTAGATCGGCACTTACTTCAAATTTCGAACTTCTTCTTGATAAAGCGTCAAAGCCGCCTTTAGCAAACGTACATACTCTCCTACACCTCCCGCGTGAGATATGTCGCGATGCATCTTAAGTTCGGACGATAAGGCATTTGATAAATCGATAAGATTAATTGTAGGTGCGTCGAAGCCCAAGTCCACCAGCAAGGAATTAGCTTCAGATACTCCAGCTACCTCCCACAAGTCGATAATAGAGCTTCTCGTAACGTAACTGTTTTTACGAAAAAAAGTGATAAAATGTAGTACGGCATTTTTATACTGTTTCATATATTGATTTTCAATTTGCAAGGTTTCTTACCCTGTTTGATGGTGTATAAAATCCTTGCCGCAATCAGATTTATTGCTATCCCTGTGTAAATGCATAGACCAGTTTAGATTGGAGTGTTCCATAATTTTGCTACTAGCACTCTGGAAAAAATGGGAGAACTCATCGCGATTTATTAAGCCGTCACAATCTATATCAAGTTTTTCGAAAATAAGCTCGATTGTCTGAAAAAGAAAATGAAACACAGTTAATAAATGTAAAGAAAAATTAAAAATTATATTTTGTAATTCTTTTTGTTATTATATTTACTTGTTTAGGAAGAACAGAACCTCTATTACAAAAACTATTTACATCCTCAATGGTGAGTGAGTTTTGATTACTCCATGTTTCTTGCAATCTTTGATCGAAAATCTTATCTGAAATAATAAAAGTGAACAATTAGTGCACCAATAAAAAGGAAATAGATCCTTACGAAAAAGAAAAAACGTTGAAAGGTTTGAATTATATGTTATCTTTCTCTAATCACACTTACATCTAAGACTCTCAGAGAATGTAAACAATAGATTTCACTACATACTTTTCTGTAATTGTTGACAACTAACAGCCTCTGGCTGTTTCGTCTCCAAAGGCTGCTGACTATGTACTGTACACATTGTGTTGTCCTTACACGTACCCTGTGATTCACCGTTAACTTCCTTCTCTGAATTATTGGATAGTCCCTCCTGACACTTTCCCAGTACGGCCAGAAAGCTGTCTCTGAACTGGTAAAATGACACAGATCGATCAGCTGTGTCAATCTCCAATAACTCGAGCACTGAATCCTTATGGTTTGACTCGAGTTCTAGCTTACTGCAAAGCATGAGTAGGCCTTCTTTATTGAGTCCACTTTTTCCCTCTGCTAGACAGCTCTTGAAGACGGCAAGGAGCTGCTGCTCATGAGGATCACTGGGCTCTTCCTCCATCTCATGCCGTTCACCAAATTCTAATGACTTTCAAAACTGCAAACTTTACAGCGTCTAAAATAACATAAATTATCATGAGTCTTTGAATAAAACAATATTTTTAAACATTTATTTCTGATTTCCTTGTTCTGACATTTCATATTCTAATTTGAAACTACAATGAGTTGGTAAAATCTACTGTTAACTAATAAGTATTGATGACTAAGCTGCTGAGAATTAATTAGATAAAGGTCAGACTGTTCATTGCAAAATTAGATCATAAAACGATTTTCCAAAGCATAAGATATAAACGACTAGGTCAAAGCAAACAAAAAGAAAAGACGACAAACTAATCCGGTAACAAGATAACAATGTTTTTTCAGTTATTACTCTTATCAAGATTTCATCGCTGCACCTCCACAATTTATTAAAAATACGTAGACTGTAAAAAAAGAAAGCTTACAGAAACAGAGGCCACTCTAAATTAACCAACGTAAGCAAACAACTGTTCACCGCACCATCACCCTTATGTAGCACAGATCAATCACGTTATTATTAACCATCTCAAGAACCGAAAAAAAGAGTCCGCCACTGTCAAGAGCAGCCTCGGTATCAGTAAACAATCTTCCAAACCACCACAAACCGCCTAACACCCAGGCTACCCATCCGGTCAAAACAAACACTCGGCCGTCAGCGGGCCCCCTCGTCCCGCGCACCAGCTCCTCGCCGCGGCACCTGCACCCCGCGGACGCGCACCGCTCCGAAACGAGGAGAGAAAAGAGCAGAGCGTAATCGCGGCGCGCAGCTGCGAAACTGCGGTGCGGCTCGAACTGGCTCTCTGAAAGTTAATTGAAGGACGTCGGGGGGGCCCGCGGACGCCAAGGCCAAAAGTGTCGCCCACGCGAGCGCCCGTACCCACGGACTGCGGTTCCCCCCGCTGCCAGGAGCATCAGCTGATCCCACGCGGCCGAGGCTACGACGCCGAGGAAGACACACACGACGGCTGCTGCGCTGATCCGCTGTGCGGGTGAGCTCCCCTCCCGGATGGCGCGTGTACGCTGCACCTATGTACAATGTGTGCGGCAGCACGCGCGGAGTCACTCTCGCCTTCTCGGTCTCTCTTGCGCGCTTTTCGACCGTCCGGCACTCACATGCGTGTAACGTTCGTCGCGCGCGCGCCGAGTAAAAGTAAAAGAGTGTGACGTTCTCTGGACACGCACACGCGGCCGATCGGGCACTGCCGTCAGGTAATACAGTCGGAGGTGTCTGTACAGTGTTATCGGGTATATTATCCTCGTGTACTCGCGAAGTCGCGACTCGCGCGACCGTTGCGTATGTTACTGCGCTTTAGGGGTATATTACACGTGTAATTTAAGAGGGCATGTTGCTGCAGTTTTTACATTGTTGCTCCGTCTAATGTTTCGTTTTTTTTTATTCGTTTATGCCTTATTATTATTTATTAGTTTATAGCACTTAGTAAAATTTAAAATATGTTGAATTTAATTGCTTGGAGTTTCAAAACGAATTTCTCGCATCTAGAAATCAATGAGTGTGTATAAAATCAATAGCTCCTTTACAATACTCCTTTATTTAGGAAAAAGTTTTAAATGCTTGGAGAGGATAGAAGCAATGGAAATTAAATAAAAGATTCATGTATCGATTAAAATACTTGCAAGAATAATTTATATATTTCCAAAAATTTTTTAAGTATTTCTAAAATACAAATACTGACCGATAACAATTTTTATAACGATAACACTTTTCTCAAAAAATTTATAATGAAATTGTTAATTTTTTATTAACTCTACCGGTTTAAGTATTTAGAACTAACTGAAAAATTAAATAATTATAAAGATATCGTTCTAATATGTCACCAACTGAGTGAACAATATTATTGTTTATTTGTACGGTGTACAATAATACTGTTTTCTTTAATAACAAATTTTCTGAGCATTTATTAAATACATTATATTACCGTATGTACGTATACTTTTTAATTTACTTTTAATTTAATGACTATAGTAATACAAAAGGCTGAAAAAATTATTTAAATGATTTGGCCAAAAGTAAAATTATTTCAATAACTTCATTGTTTTAACAAAATACAACAGTATAAGATCGACCAACTGCGAATTAGTTGCAAAATGATTAAAATTAGTTTTAATACTAGTTTTCCACTTTGGAATGATTTTTCTAATAATATTTTCCCTCCCCTACCCGCCTCGCCCATAATGTGTGACAAAATAGATTTAAAGAATAACTATAATCATGTGCTTATTAGTAATCACAAAAGGCAGTAATGTGCCTTTCAAATTTATCCCATTTTTATCTTTGATACTCTTATATTTTAGCATCATAGATGGAAAATAACAAAAAATCTGCATTATTTAAGTAACCACAATCATGCAGTGACGATTTACGCTCACTTCGTCATCAACGATTTAAATCAAAACAAATTTAAAACAAATATGTGGATGATTGCAGAAAAAAAATTGAAATGCCAAACGCAATAATGTATCCAAAACACCATCAAATAGCAGAGTACAAACTGACGTACAAATTAAACGATTAACACCCGCGCCGCGTGCGTTCTAGGAATAATAAAGCTTGCGCAAGCGCGAATTCCCGCTATACATTTAATTTAAACAAATAAATCGTATCCCAATTGAGTGACGACCCCATGTCACCCGTCCACGACACAACAGCCCGATAAACGATTGAAAAGCCGTAAATAGTCCCACGGCAGGCGCCTCCTCGCCGTAGTATCGCGCGCACTTTTTGCCCTCCGCGATGACGTTAGCACCTCATCACCGCCGGATAAGCCCGCGCGCGATAAGGGGCGTACGCGCGTAAGTGTGTACGCGATTTCCGCGCGCGTCACTTTATCCGCGCCCCGCCGGGAAAGCAACGGGAGCGCGCGCGGGAAATAAGCGCGACGCCTCCGGCCGCGCGCGAAAATTTTCAAACGAAGAATATCGCGAGATCAACGCGCGCTGATGGAATAAGTAGGCTGACCCCGATAATAACTGGTTTCGATGAAAACTTCGCATTGACAGTCCGTGCGGGGCTGATCGTTTAGTGCACGCTGAATTTAGGTGAATTGACTTGGAAAATATAGTCGCGTCGCGCCGAGCGGAAGCTCTCATTTTTTTGAATTATAATTATTGCGATTAATTTTCTATTTATTGATATTATTCGTTTGTGTTAATATTAATATACATGAATTAAAGGGATATTATTTTGCCGTTAGTTTTACTAATTATAAGATGGAAGTTATTCGTTTTTGTGAGTGTAGATAAAAAATTAATTCAAACTTGAATAGTAGCTTATTGAACGATCATATTAATAATTTTTAATTAAATTTTCGATACATTTTTATTACTATGCTGAATTCACTAAATCAAATTGTATTTTTCAAGAGTTACTATGTTTTCGCGTAAATTAATCGTATTTTTTTTCAAAGTAAACGTTAGAATGTCCATCGTCACGTCAGACCGGAGCAGTTACCCTTATAAATGGTACGGCAATAAGTCACGTTTTGCAGCTGCAGCTTTACAATAGCAGCACGTGAATTGATGCTATAACACTATATTAGATATTACCGGGTGTAATAAACGCCACGTAGTGCATACCATTCAATAAATCGCGAAAATCCGTATCTTATCGAAATTTTAATTTCTCTACGTAAATTGGCATCTGGAATCAATGAAAATTTTATTGCGCACTTTCTCTGTGACAGATGATGAAAAAAATCCGGATCGAAACTAGGATACCAGTGATCCATCTCGTTTTTTCTACTATACGGTTTCAGTGATAACGATAAAGTGAAAATTCTGCGTTTTTTTTTTCAAAAATGAAAAGTTAATTTTCGTAATTTACTCTTGAGAGCTTTTTGACGACCTTGGACATTTTATGTAAAAATTGATATAAGCAATCTCATTTTAAACATCTGAAATCAAGTTCGAGTTGTATAATATACAAATATTTTTAAAAAACATTGATACTCTTGCATGTCAAGGCTAAGACACTATTTCACACCAGTCCCTTTTTTTATAGTGAAAGATTACGTAGGTGCAATTATTTTATTTTTAAGTGAAAATTTGAATAAGGCATGCAGCCTAAAGCGCATTAAGATTGAAGTCGTAAATTTCGACGATTTCTTAGAATATTTTAATTATTCAAATTTGGAATTGCGAAATGCCAATGGGACACGTGTGCGTATCAAACGAAGAAAGATCACCGATTCTATAAACAAGTTGATAGTAGTATGGGGAATTTTATGAGATTTAATGATGATATAACGAATTAAGATCACAGTTTTATTTTCATTGTAGAAAAATGTCGAGTCACTTGTGATTAGGACTGTAAGGAAATTGGTCTATCAATAAGTCGAAAACACAATAAGAGAGAAAAATAATTTGTTTTCTCATATAACGAAATTTAAAAAATTAGGAATCTTAACAATTTATTTAAGGCATGAGGCCGAACAGCATCGAAATCACGGTATGCCCAAGCCTCGCAAAATAGAAGAAAAATGTCACAATCTCAACTAAAATTTTTGTAAAATTCCAAAAAGGAAGTCAAGGTCAGCCTTTCATCTCGTTAAATAAAACTGCCATCAAATCATTAGAAATCCCGATCTCCCATCCGAGCCGCATCGATAACAGCCTCCAGAAGCTCAAATCAAAAATCACGCCGACGTCTTTATCCCCGACCTTCCTCCAAAAAGAAAAACCACCACCACTCCTCCTCTCACCTTCCGCCGAAATTCGATTACAACCGCGAAACGTCGAAACGTCGAATCCACGAAAGCGATCGAACCGCGCGATTGTGCCCGCGCGCGGGGTCAGATCGTATATAAAAGGGCCGGCGGCCGGCGGGGCGCTCGACACTCCTCGCGTAGCATGAGCCGGCGACGCCGCCGGAGGGACGGATGAGGGATCGGCGCGGTGCTCGATTCGCGCGCAGATGAGGCCGATCGCCGCCGTCGCGATGCTGCTGCTGCCGTCGCTGCTGCTGCTCGTGCTGCTGGCCGTCGCCCTGACCGCGCCGCCGGGCACCGAGCGCCCCGACCGCGACTGGCTGCAGTTCAAAGTAAGAGGCTGGATCGGACGGACCACCAGCGGCGCCGGTCCGACGATTTTTTTCAACTCGGTCCAGATGTTTTTTTCGCTTTTCGATGTACATCGTCGATTGACGGACTCGGGTGGAGGAAGTGCGTCATGCGCGGGTGAAGTGACGCGAGCGATCTCGCGACGGTGATTTTTTTTAACGGGAGTATTTGGGATTTCTTTTTTTTTTTTTAAAGAGTAAGATTTTGTTGATGTTGTGTTTGTACATTGGAGTGTACGCGTGTGATAATTGTATAATTTGAAGGGTCTATTTATAGAGGGGATAGTGAATTAGAGCTTTGTGCGATGGTGAGAAAGGATAATGGTGTTTTTTTTTGCGGATGAATAGGTAGCGATGAAATATACGCGTGCGAAAAAAATTTTAATGCGTGACCGAAAGATTGTCTGCTCGGTCGGGATGGAACGGAAAAATTGAACTTGTTGATAACAGTATTACAAATTTATATAATCTTTAAACATTTCTTTATGTAATATATCAATTACATCTTTTTTACCTTGAGCAAGTATTTTTTTATTTATTAAAAATTATAAGTAAATTAGATCTATTTTAATTATTGCAATAATTTGTTTTACTAAATTAAATAACATCCGATACTTTTTACTAATTTATTGAGAAAAAATATCAAATTACTTTAGTGAATATATTTTAGGATAAGAGTGGGTAATAGTTATGTAAAAACATTATTTTAATCAAATATTGAAATATCTAAATAATCAAACACTATATGGAAATTCACTGGTTTTCAAAAATAAATATTAATTTAATGAAAAAATAATAATACAAGAAATAATTTGCCCTTAGCTTCAGCATAACAAGAGTTACGCTAGCGATGTCGAAGAAAACTTCAGGAGATCGGTGTTCCACGACAACCAGCGTAAAATCAACGAGCACAACGAAAAATACGACTCGGGCCATTTTAAGTACAGGATTAAAATGAATCAATTTGGCGATATGGTGAGTTCATTATAACATAAATTATCACGTGAAATGAGAATAAGATATAACGAAGTCAGGATGTATTTCTTTTCGTTGCAAAATCTTAAACATTTCCTTATTAAACGGAGATAAATTAGTAATCTAACTTGATAATTTTAATTGCATTTTACTCAGCATTTACTTCGTGATAATCTACTCCAAGTTACTTGAAATATTTTTTCGCAAAAGGTCAAGTTCAAAATGTAGTTTAAAATATCCTAAAACATCAGCTTAAAATTAGAAAATAATGTTTTGCAAGTGTAAAACATTATTTAATTTGTGCGTAAAGCAGTGCTTCACGCACACTTGCGCATTCTTGGCTGAGCTAAGTCAGCACTTTCCGCCGTCGTTGCACAAAATATTGTTCGATACTCGAGTCAGAAGTGATTTTCGGACTCGTGTGAATTATCACCCCCGCTTCGCTTGAGCGCTAAACTCACACTCGTCCAAAAATCACCTCTGACGCACTAGTATTGAAAACTACTGTAATACAAGTAATACGTGTATTATTAATCAAATAATAGTTTTTAAAACTACCTTTAATCACTAATTATTAATCATAAAGTGAATAATCAACGAACCTCCAATCCACAGCTGTACGACGAGTACAACAGTTACATGCACGCGGATAACCAGACGATAATGATCACGAACATAAGGCGGATGCCGCGGGGGCGGGAGTTCGTGCGCCCGAACGACACCGCCGAGGTGCCGGTCACATTCGACTGGCGCAAAAAGGGCGCGGTGACACCCGTCCAAGATCAAGGACTCACCTGCGGTTCCTGCTGGGCCTTCTCTGCCGTAAGTTTGTCCATCGTTATATCCGCGCTTACGGCAACGTTCGAGTCATCGCGGAAGAAAGAGGCGGGCATTTTATTGATCGATTATCCATTTTCGGGATGTTTTGTGTAAGGTTTTTACAAAAATAGACTTTGTGTCAAACGGTGACTCAAGCGGGTTTTTTATTTTTCGATGGATGAAATTTATGCATAACTACTTTTTAATTCAGGCGTAATTTGAAAATAATTGAAAATAAAAGTAGTGACCGGTATTAATGCGCGGCAATTAGATGCTTTTGAAATTTGAATATAAATCTAGCAGGCTTTACATAAAAACATACTTTGTGCAATAATACAGGTTTATTCATATAACAAAGTATAGTTCTGAACACTCAGTGCGTATAAAAACACCGCTTTTTATATTGATCCTCAGTAAGTAAAGTGCAAATGTTATTTATTTATTATAGTGGATTTTACTCACATCCGTGTAAAAAAATGCCTGCAACTATAGTGTAGTAGTGTCAGTAACGTATCTGTTATTTTATTCAGACTAAGCCTTATACATTTTCAGCAAAGTAAAATTCGCGAAAAATCATATAAACTACATGCACATTCGTAACACATATAACAAAAAATCCAAGATTTTAAACAAATTTTTACTTAAAAAAAATAAATAATCGAAAATAATAACTAAAAATTGATAATGTTTTGCTTAAAAAAGACGGGTGCACTGGAGGGCCAGTACTTCATGAAGACGGGCGTGCTGACGGAGCTGAGCGCCCAGTGTCTGATCGACTGCACGCAGGACTACGGGAACATGGGCTGCGGGGGCGGCAGCACCGCGATCTCCTTCCAGTACGTGCTGGACCGCCAGGGCCTGGAGAAGGCGGCGGGCTACGCGTACGAGGGCCGCACCAAGTCCTGCCCGTTCGACGAGCCCGTCGACGACAAGGACGAGGTCGCCGACGCCAGCAGCTTCGTGTACATCGCCGGCCTCGACGAGGAGATGCTCAAGGTCGCCGTGGCCACCGCCGGACCCATCTCCACCGCCATCGACGGCTCCCACGACACATTCAGGTTTTACTCGGAAGGTGAGCCAGGCGGAGGGAAGAACAGCGAAAAAATTTTTTCAACTTACGCGCGCAATACGTTTGATAAAACGAATTGCGCGCGTAAGTTGAAATTGCGTGGGGTGATGCGATTCTATACTATGTATAGATAAATTCTAAAGAAACGTCACGATCGAAATTTATTTAAACTCGCGATATCTTTGTTTGTGATGATTAAATTAAAAAAAAGAAAAGAAGGCGTGTCGATTGTTTTTTGATATCCTACTATAATGCAATGGAATTTTTTTATGAAGATAATCCAATTTAAGGGAATGTAACTTAAAAAATGAGAGATATACTTTGCACCATTTTGGTTATTTAAGTAATAAAAAAAGTGCCGAAGCCGGTATGGTAGGTTCCTACATTAATTACTAACAATAAATTCCTTTATAAATTACTAATAATTAAACATTTAGGTATAGATAAATAAAGTGATGAATGGTACCTTTTATAGAAAGAAATTGATGCGGTGACTGTGCAGGTTGCATACTTTTTCATGCCATTGAGATAAAGCATATAAATCTTTACAAATACTAAACGCAAACTATAAAACTATACCTGCTTTTGATTTTTAATAGTTTTTAATTAAAGTTAATTTTAATTAAAAGTTTTTAATTAAAGAACTGGGCGTTAATGAATGGAGAAAAACTTTAATCCTATTTTAACGTGCCCTGAATGGCCAACAAATTTAATAATTAATTTCCGAACTACATATGAAATTAGAATATTTAGTCATTTATATACAATCAAATAAGTTCTTAATTCCGCGATTTTAAAGCAACGATCGAACCAATAAACGATCTATCGGCAAATTGCAGTCGCCCCATTTTCCTTCGGTCTCAATCGTTAAATTACCGATCGATTTGATCAATCAATCGTTTGCAGGCGTCTACTACCAGCCGGAGTGCAACGAGGAGGACCTGGACCACGCGGTGCTGATCGTCGGCTACGGTAACGACCCGAAGCACGGCGACTACTGGCTGGTGAAGAACAGCTGGGGCGAGCAGTGGGGCGAGGCCGGCTACTTCCGTATTGCCCGCAATCGGGACAATCACTGCGGCATCGCGGCCGCCGCTATTTATCCGGACGTCTGACGCCGCTCGATCATCGCGCCGCATTCGACGGCTATTGCGCGCCGTCACGACCCCTACTTCGCGAGCCGATGCAGGAAAATCGTTATCTCGACGTTTCGCTGAAGATTTTTAAAAGATATGTAAATTACGCGGCTCTTTAAATTTGATTCGGTGAGAAATGTGCACAACTAGAATTCGAATTGGTCTGTGTGCACTGCAGAATAAGTGAGTGTTGCTTATTACATATAGTGAAATTAAATTCATTTATATTTTACAAGTGAATATTCACTTATTTTGCAGAGTATATGCACTTGTTCGAATTAGTTGCGCACTTGTCACTGAATTAATTTTAGAGGGTGGGATATTTTCTTTATTACAATGCTTTTTATTTTAAGAAACTTTTGTGATTCGCTTTTGCTTGCATCGATGGAGTAGTAGGAACATTCGCTCTAAATTTGAATAAGTTAAATTCATATGGATGCACGTAATTTATTATACATAATAGTCGTTCACTTATTCGAATAAATGAACAACTATGCCCATTAAGTGCACAAAGATGAATTTCACTCGTAAATAAGGCCCCAATGGAGTCGCATCGTACACCCTCCGACAAACAATTATAATTATAATAACTTCCGTTCCGCTTGTCGGGTTTGTGAGACATTTTCACTGTGACATCTAGATTGGTCGATGAGCTATAGACAGTGGAACAGATTAACTTAAATATATGTTTGTATTATATACAATGTCAAATGAAATTATTTATACTCACAACGAAATTTATTTATAAAAAATAATTACTGGCAACTAATTACTTTACAGTACATTATTGCATATCATATTTTTTCGTAAAAATATAAATCCTACGAACTGATTATATAAAATATAGAAAGAAATTAGAGATTCATGTGTATTTTCACGAATAAGTGAATACAATGACGCACTAATTTATAGCAGTCAAAAAGTTTTGGTAATGTTTTAAAAGGAACGAAACTTATTATACAAATAAAAGGTACAATTGTACATTAATTAAACGCTGTAAGTCAAACTTAAAAAAATGTATTAAGTTATTAAAAACTTGAATGATCACGTCAAGCAAAAGTTTCATTGCTTCCACCGAATCCCATTTTGTAGGTGGACCTAACAGGAGACTGTATCCAATGTGGGAGACTGTATCCAAGGGGGATCGAACTATTCGGATCTCAAATTTACGCGCGCTACAACCGTGCCGCGATGCGGCATTATGCTGAACTGATGAAAGTTACAAAAGTTTAAATATCATCCCAGAAGGCGAAATCTGCTTTGCAACAATCCTTTTGAGCGTCGGACAAGTGAATCTCTTTACTTTTCGAAGTTTTTTTTATGTAAGTATGTATCCTTTCAGCCTATTGTTTCTAAAACGAAAGCTTTTATATGCGATTCAATTTATCGTCTATCAATCTTTTAGTTATACGCAATACGAGACTTTAAAAAATCGATAATAAACAATGAATAAACGTAAGTATATTTATTTCGTTCTAGTTATGAATTTATGTCGTATAGCTAGCTACATTTAATAGATCGTGCCAGGACTCATTTTAAAACTATCTTACTTAAAATTTACATATTAAAAATTTTTCAGAACTGAATCACGCGCTTATAAATAAGATGCATTTGCCATCTTCAGTCATGTGAACCTGCAAATGATATCATTATGCGTCGCTGTTTTAGCATTTCTTTATTTCTGTTATTCTCAATTAAAGACTTTCGTTTAGTCATCCACAGTCTACTCATTTGCAAGTGTTAAAAAATTGTTTGTAGATAAAATCATTCGCGTTGATTCAAAAAATCAACAATTAAAAGCACGCGTGATAAACATCACAAGTATAGGTAAAACAAATTTAAAACAATCTCTTTTAATTCGATTACAAGTGTAACAAAATTTTTTAACGATAAAGTCATTCGCTTCGATTAAAAATGTCAAGAATTAAATAGTCACGCGTTAATCTTTGCCGCGGAGTAATACA
The DNA here is from genome assembly GCA_900480045.1 of Eurytoma adleriae. NCBI lineage: Eukaryota > Metazoa > Arthropoda > Insecta > Hymenoptera > Eurytomidae > Eurytoma > Eurytoma adleriae. Next base: position 182,174 of record UXGC01000242.1, on the reverse strand, counting down.
AATTTAAACTTTCTTTTCATACCAGGCATATAGCCGCTTACACACGGATTTGTCATATGTTATCTTAATACACTATTCTGCTTCAAATATCAGATGAAAAAAAGATGTGCAAGGTTAATAGTTGTGCAGTTTAAAAATTAAACGGCAATTTTTACGCGAAAAATTATTTTGAATGTGCGGAGATAAAAAAAAAATTAGCGCGATGAATTACGTGACGACAATTGGACTTATATAAGAAACTTTAAAACAACTGTGTGATAGTTCATGTTTGCGAAAGATGTATTTTTCTTAACAAAATTGATGATGTATCAAGTAAATTTTTTGTTTTATACTTTTAAAATATTGAAGAGTAAAATAACACTGCAGATTCGAGTGACTTTCCGAATTTTTTCACTCTTTCTGATCTATTCTTAAAACTGAATGAAAATGTTCAATAATTCCTTTATTTATAACTTACCAAATAATTTAGAATTTCAATTTAGAATTTCTTACCCATCTCTCAAAAATGTTTTTCTATACTTTTGTCAAATTTAATTAGTACAATATTAATGCATGGGAAAATAAAACACGAGGTTTCCAAAATTTTAGCGATACTGTATGTGCTTCCTCCAAAACTAAGCTATACGCAAAATTTTGTATGCGCTCCTGTAAAAACATTACATATATATCATTCGCCACTATACCAGGCTTTCCTAAACTTCCCAGGCAAGCCCTCAAACCAAGCATCCGGCCCCCCAAACTCTCAAAACCCACATTATGCAAGTGCACGCTAGCACTCGGAGCTTTTAAATCGTCGCGTCATCGGAGGTCGAAATCGCGCTCGGCCGAACGGGGTTACCCGATATACCCGCATTTTTCCCCCGCACTAGTCACATGGCTGTACAGCGCGATAGATAGTAACAACGAAAAAAAAAAGACCGGCCGGAGTGATCGCGGCGCGGTCATATGACCGCGGCATTGAGTCATCGCCGCGACGATCTCTCTCGTTTTATCAACGCGCCTCCTCGCATTATCCGAGGCACGTGCTCGCCGCGAAATCGCATTCAAAGCCGATGCGCGCCCGGGATGCTGCCGTTTATTGCCTGAGGATTTCGGATTGCTGCCTGTCATGGGTAATTCCGCCGGGTTCTTTCCCGTTTGTTTTCGGCCGGGATACCTTTTGTTTTGTGCGTCTTTTCGATACTCGCGTGTTTGTAAACATTTAAGTTTTTTTTCAATTACCTTATATGGTAATTGATTAGGAAGAGTTAAAATGTTTATATTTTAAATGTGGCACGAATTAAGACTTTGAGATGCTATAAATGTTAGTTTAACATGATTTTAAATACATTACTTTACTATGACGACTAAAAAATGTAGTAAACTTTTTTTATAATATTCTTGCGGTTGGTAAATTTTAACCTTTGACCTTATAGCTATTATAATCTGTTTAATAAATAACGTCTTTATAGCTATGCAGCAAGTACGTACTTTCATTCAAACTTGATAAGGAACATAAAGATTCTTTCAAAAAATATCTCTTATAAATATAGAAATTTCTTTTTATATTTGTTCTAGGTAAATGTCGATTAGATAAAAAATTCGTGTAACATAAAATTTTTAATGGTTGGCATGATCGGACAAAAATTAGTCACCTTTATTTACACTTACTCAAAATATTAAACCCACATCGCAAAAACAATTTGTTTCTGCACAAACGAAATATTTTCCCTCGAGACGTGGAAAAAATTTTGTTTATTTACAATTTATCGTTTGTTCGAGATACTTTTTCGCATATCAATGCGCCGAGATTGAACCATCGGAACTATTTATCAGTGCGCGAGCTCAACCTTGCGAAAAATATTTACTGAAATGCGACTTAATTATTTTCCGCCTCTATAAATAATCGGACGGTCAAACGCAATTCTAGAGCAACGTTGCCCATAAGTCGCAGTTGCTGATATTTTTCGAACAAGACTACTTACTGTCGCAATTCGTTTTTGGAGCGGGATTTTATTTTATTTGCCTTGCCCGAGACGCAATAGATACACGGCTATCGGACAGTCAATAAACCAACTGCGATTTTAAAAGAAAAATTGCTTTATAGTCATACTGAAATTTATCGAACTTTTATAGGGACATCTATTATATTTATGTTTATATCTGCTCGAATAAAAATGTCTGAATAAAGAGAAAGTTTTGTAAAATTTACACGAATTTTACAGCAAAGATTAAGGAAAAAATGTGAACTGATAAAAATGAAATTTTTACCGCAAATCTCGTGAAAATTACGGTAACTTCTGGTAGATATTTTCAGCTTACGTTTTTTTCGTAATTATTTTTCTTATGGATTTAACACGAAAAAGTTTAATATGTTTTTTATGTTGCGTTTCTTTTCGAATGCGTGCCTCGTTCATTAAAAAATTACCATGTTTCCAGAATAAATTTTATTTACCGATAATTTTGAATCCTTTATCACGATCAACGAAAAAAAAAGAAAAATTTTTCAAATCAGCGCTTCTACGAGTACGTAATAAAATATCAAATTAATCCAAACAAACATCGATCTAAAAATTCCGGATTTACAGTTGAAAAGAAGCGATGGCGGAAGAGGAGCGAGAAAAATCTAATCGGCGTTTCACAGGCACCCTTTCATGCCCGATAAGCGCGCCGAGCGGACGAGCGACGGAAAAAAGGCGATATAGTCGCGAGACCCTCTCCGCATGTGACCGAGGCAACAAAGGAATGCCCAGAGTCGCGTGCTCGTCGTTTATCGAACGCGGGAATTACGTTTCCGTCTTCGCCTATACTGTAAGTGGACGTACACCTGTGGTCAGTACAACAGTTGCTTTCAAGCGGTGCTGTAGAGGAGATTGCGAACGGAGCTTTCGGCTCGAATTTTTATTTGCTCACGTGCGGTGATTTTTAATGTTTCCTGATTTCGTAGGATTTGTTGTTTTTCAGTTCGGTTTCGTTATGTAGAAAAAGAATGAGAATACATTTTAGCGCAATTTTCCTTAATCTTGCGCTAAACGAATAGTTATTAATCTTCAAAGGTTCTTAAAAAAGACGAATGGTATTTACTTTAAATTAATAATGAAACTTTGTTTATGTAAACTATGTAACTAGTCTGCAACTCAATCTACTAAATCAACTTTAGAGAAATATCCATTGTTATATTACAAAAATTTAAAATGTGTGAAGGTATACAAATGCGGATTATCCGGAAAACCCCGGGTCACTCGGATTCCCAATTTGCAAAATTATTCATTCAGAACAGAGACTGCATGAAATTTCGAACGTGTAACTTAAACGCCATTAACATTTACCTCAAGGTTATTTATTAAAATTATTTCTCAAAGCGACGACAGCATCTAAATTTTAATGACTTGAGCGTCGAAAAGTGTATTGATGAATTTCAATCAATTTTATACCGTGTGTTTCGGTAATGTATTTTCAATTGGTTGATTAATGTTCGAGAAAACGGGCTTATTGGCTAAAGTGACACTTATGTTGATGCTTTTATACTCCTGCACTCAGGCATGCAGTAAAACGAGCCGGCAAAATTTGAAAATTTAGTAAATGTGAATAGCGTCATCTTACATGACGCTAATGAATAAGTGAATGACTTTTCACATGAAATACCTTATTCACATTTTCTAACATTTATTTCTGACTTGGAGAGTATAAATGACTTTATTGATTTTTAATATAGTATTTACTTTCGAAAGATAAACTAATGAATTTATCAAATTTTAAATTTGATCTTTTGTGGCAATGGCTAAAAATAACAAAACTATATGAATATGTAAATATTTTAATTATCAGAAGATTAACAAATTTTCCTTATTCACCTGATAGTATTGTTAATTGTGATTCATCCGTAAAAGTAGAAAAATAAAAATTCAATCTTGACACCCGGTTGTTTAGAATGAGAAACAACTTTTATATATTTTTTTATTGCAAGGATAATCATGGCGTACAGATTCTTTCATGATTTTTCAATGTTTATTAATTTTTGAAATTAAAATGTTTAAAAAATAAGGATTGCTCGATAATTATATGCAATAAAAATGTATTTAAACAAATTAATAAATGTTACTAAAATGCAACATGTAAACAATTCTAGCATCTTCACCTAAACTTATAAATGTATACATATTTCAACAAATTATCAGCTAATGCTCATTATTCACTTGTCGTTAATTTAAAGGCAAAAACTTTAAAGCTAAATTAAAATAATTTTCTAATAACTACAACGTGTTTATATTACAAATAATTTTGTTATCACATACTGTGCAAAACGAACGTAACGATTCATTTGTAAACATGAAATTGTTAGTACTAAATTTTAGGCAAATAACTTTCGCATTCGATTGTGTAAATGAATTGTCCCCATAAATAACACAATAAAAATTGGAATTTCAAGAAAGTGAAGTATGAAATATTTATAAATTTGTAAATTCATCGGTTCATTTTGCATATCCTCGGTTCCTAAGCGCTTTTGTTAAAATTGATTCTCAAGTCATTGACATACATTGAAATGCAAAGTCTGCTTTTGAGGCTTTTGTTATCAAAACAACGAATACTCGATAAAACGACTCTTGCGCAGGACAAAACAATGAGATAAAGATTATACCTTGTGGTATCAGTGTCTTTATGGTGGTCGATGTATACAAAATATATAAACTCATGCGTTCGAGCTTAGTACTTTGTTAAACCTTTTTTATCGTGATTATACGGAGTTTTGTTTATTGAATTGCTATAAATGTAATTTAATGTTCTTTAAATAATTGACGCAATTTCACTTTTAACTTTTTAAATTTTTTATCTAAAACTCAATATTATTATTCGATAATACAACTGAGTAATATATTCTCGTGAAGAACAGTCGACGCGTTTTCGAAAAGCTATTAATTTCTAATAACGCGCATTACAACTAAAAAATTTAGATTATAATATTGTGACAGTAATTAAGCTATTGCATAATACAACAATTACAAAAAATTTCGGAGCAAAACAAATTTTGTACACAATCCATTCAAAAAAGTAAAAAAGAAAAGTAACAAAAATTCAAATCACGTACGCATCCCTAAATTTCCTATAACAAAAAAAAGTGAACTCTAGGAGTGCAATGATCCTTATAAATAACCAAAAATCATGACGCTCCAGATACAGTGTATCGTACAGCGGTACAGCGTCGTACGGTGATTCAACTTCCCATGTTGTTGCCTCTCTCTCCCTCGTTCTATCCCTCTCTCTCTATCTCCCCGCGGCATCACGTGATGGCAAAGGGGGGAGGACGTAAACACATAAAGCGATCGCATCGTACCTCCGACGCAGCAGTTTGCGAGCACGACTCCTAGCGTACGGTGTTTCTCTCGTTCCTCCGATTTCACTTAGGTAAGTCCGAAAATTCCTGGCTCTTTCTCCTCGGTCATCGACGCCGCGCGTCTCCTACGTACGAAATTAGCCTCGTCGAGTCCAGCGTATATAGCCTCTGGCGCGCATATACCGCAAGCTTCCGAATTTCTGACGCGTTGACGCGGAGAATCGACAACAGGATCGAATTGTTCGTCGCGTTTTTTGAAGCCTAGGACGGTAACATCACGCGACGCCTTTGTCCCGTTAGTTGTCATATCGAAATTCGCGGCTTGTCCTACTTGCGGGAGGCTCCTTCATAGAGAGTGACGCAACCAGTAGCGCGCAGTTGCGAACCTATTATATCGTGCATATACGACGCCTTGGCAAGAGGGAAATTCCGTGGCTCTCGCCTAGTTCCTTGATTTTCTCTTATGTGCACACATAATTTACGGGGTAATTTTGTGATTTTTTTTTAAACGAATACAGCGTCTCTGTTTTTGTTTTCGGGAGGGCGAGGATTCCCACGGGGAAAGTCCCTGACCCCTTTTGTTGTTGCTGCGCGCGCACCAGCGTCAATGTCATGGCGAGGAAGAGAGATAGAGAAAGAGAGCGGAGCGGAGCAGCTGTGCGGTAGGCCTTGGCGAGGCGCACAAAGGAGACGCGCTCGCCGTTAGAACGCCTTAATCTTTTTTTTTTTCCTCTTGAGATTTATGCGCGTGGATCGCGAGCGAAGACGCAGTTGGCGTCCCCCGAGAAACTAGTTTTTCCCAGTGTTCTTGCTATCTGCGCTTGACGCTCTCGCTGCGTTCGATTGCGCTTTTTTTTGTTTTTGGAGTCGCTTTGTTGGGAAATCGGATTCACGTGTTTTTGTTTTGGAAGCTTTGAAGCTGACGCAAGGTTGCAGTGGGTGTAGCTATTTATCTTTTGAATAGTTGGTTTTTGCTGTCTACATAATTTCGTATGAATAGTTTTATTATGTATTTTTGTTTTTATTTTATGACAGTTTTAATTATATGAATTTTGTATTTTGTTTTTTTAATCAACTTAAATCTGAATCTTGGAAAGGAAAACTAACTTGTTTGTAATTGTTTCATTCATTGAAAATTGGTTTCAGGAATTGCGATAGTTAAATGCATATTATTCACTTATCGTGAATGGTTATGACTAATTCTTGTAAAAGTGTTAAAGTGTTGTAGCGTCAGGTGTCTTTATCACAAAGACTGATTTCCTTTAGTAAGACTTGTTTTTTTAACTAATATTGTATCTTTTTTTCCAGGTAAATCAACCAATCATGAAGATATTCCTTGTGTTACTTGTGGCGGTAGTTGCCGTTTCACAAGCTGTATCTTTAATCGATCTTGTTATGGAGGAATGGAAAACCTTCAAGGTAATAATGAATGAATATTTAAATAATCTAAATAATTATAGATAGCAAAAAAGCTTGTAAAACTGCATATTTAAATTTATTTATTTTTTTTTCTATTATGTATTTTATATTTAAAGTACATTTTATACATGGTTAAATAATCTGATGATCTTTGGGTATAAAAAAATTATTGACATGACTAGCTAAGAAAGAATTTTTAAAAAAGTATGCGTCAGCAAAAAGGAGTCATTCATAACTCTTAATTGAAGGTTAAGAACAAAGTAAATTATATGAAATTATGTGGCAAATTCCAAAAAACGCAACTGATTTTATCAGAGATATAAATTATTTTTTTTTTGTAGATTCAACATAAGAAGGGTTATGGCAGCGACATTGAAGAAAAGTTCAGGATGAAGATCTTCATGGAGAACAAACACAAAATTGCGAAACACAATGCCAAGTATGAAATGGGATTAGTTCCCTACAAATTACAAGTAAATAAATATGCTGACATGGTAAGAATAATCCACAAAATAATAAACATTAAACTTTTTTTGTCATTTATTGTTTTTATTGACAAATTTTATTTGTTTCATTTTCACAGCTTCATCATGAGTTTGTCAATACCCTTAATGGATTCAACAAAACTAAACCAGGATTGCTCCAAAGCTATGAAAAACCTGTTGGAGCTAAATTTATTGAGCCTGCCAATGTTCAACTGCCAGAAGCTGTAGACTGGAGGAACGAGGGTGCCGTTACTCCCATCAAGGATCAGGGACACTGTGGATCTTGCTGGTCTTTCTCTGCTGTATGTATACTTTTAATATTTATTTTATTGTTTTTATAAACATCGTTTAAAATGTTTCTTTATGACTTAACTGTATAAAAATTCAAAACTACTATTTTCTATTTTAGACTGGTGCATTGGAAGGTCAACATTACAGACAAACTGGCAAGCTGGTTTCTCTCAGTGAACAGAACTTGATCGATTGCTCTGGCAAATACGGCAACAACGGTTGCAACGGTGGTCTCATGGACAACGCTTTCAAATACATCAAAGACAACAAAGGTCTGGATACCGAAAACACTTACCCCTACGAAGCTGAAGATGATACCTGCCGTTACAACCCCGCCAACAGTGGTGCTGAGGATGTTGGTTTTGTTGACATTCCCGAGGGTAGCGAGAATAAGCTGAAAGCTGCCGTTGCTACCATTGGCCCAGTTTCTGTTGCCATTGATGCCTCCCATCAAACATTCCAGTTCTACTCTGAAGGTAAATTAACTTAAAAAGTGACCTTTTGATGATTACGAACTTGATACATATTCATACAAAATTTTATCTGTAAAGAAAATTCAGAATCTTTTAAATTTAAACATAAGATGACTAAATGTTACTATGTTACTATGCTTGTGCGATTTAAGAATTAAAATTGAAGAAAATGGTTTACTTTTAGTAAAAAATGATGAAAATTAATAAAACAATTTTAATCTCAGGCGTCTACTACGAGCCAGAGTGTTCATCGACCGAGCTCGACCACGGCGTTCTGGTCGTCGGCTACGGCACCGACGAGAGTGGTAAAGACTACTGGCTGGTGAAGAACAGCTGGGGCGAGACTTGGGGAGACAAGGGATACATCAAGATGGCCCGTAACAAGGATAATCACTGTGGTATCGCCAGCTCGGCCAGCTACCCGCTCGTTTAAATCGCCGCGTTCCATGGAGAGTCAACAGCCGAACGAGCCTAAGCCGAGGTGTCACCGGCCACCGTCCGGTGCCCTTTACCCTGTACATACACGCGCATAGAAGCAATTCGAAGTCGTTCGAACAACAAACGCGCGACGCGCCTCTCTCATCTCGCGTCGAGCGCGAGATCCAAGCTTAGAAAACGGATGATGAATATCTCAAGCATTTAATTGTGATGATTTACTTCTCGACTTTAATCTCATTTTATTTTAATTTTTTTTTATTATTACGCGTATAAGTGCGACATTATTTTTTTAGGAAAGTAATTGTAAGTGCGGACACTGCTTCGCGCCCTGCGCGTGTGAATACACCGAACTCATTGTTTCACTTTCGTTACTAGCGCTAAAGGAGAATGATCGAAAGGAGCATTTCCTTTGTATTCTGAGATATTTTTTACTATGTGAAATAAAAGTCTATTGGAAATTTTTAAATCTGAGCAGATATGTCTTTTCGATGTACCCTTTACATGATAGCTGTAAGTGTATTCTTATCTGTTTTTACTCACGAAATGTAATATTATATCTCCTGTTTTTTCAACCAAAGTTCAGATAGCGATTTTATTTGGATTTTGTCAGTCATGGCAAGCGTATACACGTCAAAGAATTCTTGCTAAGCGATAATCAGTGAACTGTCGTCCGGTTTATTTTGAAGAATTGGATGGCAAAATTTCTTAGCCTTAAGAGTCTACTTCTCTCAAAACAATTACGTTAATTTAGATTTCTTATACGTTATAATAGTAAATTATTAATACTTAGAACAATTTTTTTATTGAAAATCAAACTTTGTTTTTTGTTTTTCGCTTATTTCTTTATTACTTTTTAATTTATCGTTTATAAATATTATTTAATTTTATACATGATTCGTTTAAAATTGAATTATATTATTTCTGTTTGAAATTTACTTTACGACTTCAGGGTATAACGACTTAATTCCATTTTTGGAATATTAGATTTTCATGTTTTTTTATTGTTTGAGATCGCATTGCGAAAGATGTAGCTTTGTATCATAATATCTATTATTAGTCATTGTATGATGATAATCACTTAATTCAATTTCGGAAGTAGTTTATCTATTCTCTGTAAATGATAAAAAAAATTGTTCAGTGTTTTTAACGAAAGCGTTTTAAACTGAAATTAACAAATTCGGAACTAGTGCATCGCGAATTAAATGCAATGGATTTAAGATTATTTATTTTACGCTTCAGCACAATATAGTTAGATGATCGCAGCACGTTAAACTGACGATGCCGGCATAAGGACTTGTTTGCACCATGTTTTCGGTTTAGCATTGCAATTATAATTTGATTATAATTATTGTTTAATGTGTGTTAACATTTCGAATTGCAAATTGGACTAAATACAATATTTGAATTTGTTTAATAGCGACTTAATAATAAACCGAATACATTTTCAATTAAAAAAAATAACATTGTTTACGGTAATTACCACTGAGTAAAAATTAGTCTAAAATCAAATTGATTCAAATAAAGTGCATAATACAGTGTAAAAATAGTTAACAATTATAACTGTCCTTTTTTAACGAATTGCATTTTCTCCGAACTGGTTATCAGACGATTCGCATGTGGACGAATGTAACATGAAGTTCATCGGTTCATTTTTGTTTTTGGATCCCCCACTACGGGATTCACATCCTCTTCCCTTTGTAACGCGAAGAAATAAAAAGGCCTCTGGGGCATCCGAACCCCTCAGTTACTCCAGGCTCTTGAAGAGACTAACCGCTGTAGTAAATTTTAAAATTTTCGTATTTAATTTTTTTTCGTAATAATACAATCGCTACTTTAAAAGTTTACTCTATTATAAATCAGTCGATTTTCAAGATGAAATTTGCGATCGCATTTTTAATTGTTACAATCGTTTACGCTGCCAATTCGGTATCGCTTTATTCAACCTTTAATGAAGAGTGGGGAGAGTTCAAAGTAAATTTATCATTTCTTAACAAATTTTAATTAATTAAATAAATCTTTTTTTAAGTGCTTGAGTTGCGTACTATTCATTTTATTTATTTTTTGTGTTAAGCTGAAGTACCATAAAAAGTACCAGACAGAGTACGAAGAAAAGCTGCACTTCGGCGTGTACCTGGACAATCGGCAAAAAATTGCGAAGCACAATGCCAAGTTCCAATTGGGGATGGTTAGCTTCACCCTTGGGATGAACCAATTTGGAGATTTGGTAAGTCACCCTTAATCCAAAATCTCTTATCTTAATTTTTAGTTACACAAAATTCTACATAATCTGCGACAAGCCGATAAAGTATTCAAAAAATTTTAATTTTAAGTAGTCAATAATTAAAATTTAATTTTTTTCGCTTATTTACTATTGTTCAAACGTGTCCGACGTAAAACCAAAAAATGAAAAAGAAAATTGAAATTTCAGACGCAGGGCGAATTTGCCGACAGGATGAATCGTTACAACAAGAGTATAAGGGCGACAAATGAGGTGAGAAAGAACTCAAACTTGCAACTGGATGAATTCGAGGGCAAGATTACGAATTGCCTGGAGCCGGCGAACGTCCAAATACCCGACGAGATCGATTGGCGGAAGCTGGGGGCCGTCACTCCTGTCAAGGACCAAGGGATGTGCGGATCCTGTTGGGCCTTCTCCGCTGTGAGTTAACTTCACTAGTTTTAATAACAATTTATTTGTTAATTTTTGAATTAACGAAGTTGACAATGTCATACTCGTATACTGCAATTTTCTAAAAATAAACTTTTGATTCATCATTTTGGTACGAAAGAAGATAAGTTCAGATTCGGAAGTGAGAAGTTGATAAATGTAAATAAAAAAAGAAGATGCGAAGTAAAGAAATGATGAAGGTGTCAATGCTCGCGAAAAATGATTGCTTAAATAAAATTCGCTTGTTCATGCGAAGTGAGTCATGCAAACATTTTATTCCTAAGATAACATATTTATTTCTAAGATAACAGCTACACAGATTTCTCAATTATGATTTTTCCGATTTTAATTTCATATTCTTTTTATTATTTCAAAATCAAAAGAACAGTTTAATCTCAATTTCAAACATTATTCGTTTGTTTAAATTTTTCAAATCACTTCTCTTTAATAAGTATTCCAATGAGTTTGAAACAAAATCATTTTTACACTACAATCTGCTCTATCGCCGAGGACACTAGCAAAAATCCGTAATCACGATTAAACGAATAAATAAATAAATAAATAAACCAATAAAACGAATCGATAAACTTACAGACCGGCGCGCTGGAGGGCCAGCACTTCCGTCGCAACGGCACTCTGGTCTCGCTGAGCGAGCAGAACCTGGTGGACTGCTCGGGCCGCTTCGGCAACGAGGGATGCGAGGGCGGCCTGATGGACTACGCGTTCACCTACGTCAAGGCGAACCACGGCATCGACACCGAGAAGTCGTACCCCTACCGGGCGGAGGACGAGCGCTGCGCGTACAAGCCGGCGAACCGCGGCGCCGACGATGCCGGCTACGTCGATCTGCCCAGCGGCGACGAGGCGAAACTGCAGACGGCCGTAGCCACCGTCGGCCCCATCTCCGTTGCCATCGACGCCAGCAGCGACAGCTTCCAGTTTTATAAAAGCGGTGAGTTGGTGATTCTTTGTCTTTCGTATACGCTATAGCGGCAGCACAGATGTATCGTGGAAAAGTATGCAAGCACTGCGTAAAAATGTTTAAAAATATTTTTGTTACTATTTATATAGTATTTAGGGTAGAAAAAATTGTGATTAGTTTGCAATCAAATTTTTTACAACGTTATAACTATTAGTATTGCTTTTATAGAAACATTCTAAAAGTAAGTTTAATTATGAAGAAATTATTAGAAACTTTTCATTTTTCAATTGTAGATTTTTTGAAGATAAAAATCTTAAATGTCTTTAAATCTCAAAAATAGGTGATACAGGTGATGTACGAATACTTTTACTGCTAAAAAATTAATTTCACTTATTTATTTTTACCATAGAATTTGTTGTTTAGATAAACAATTTTATTTAGACACTGAAGAGTTATACCGTCAATTTTATCTTGGGAATAACAATGAATAAAAAATTATAGATATCTACTTTAAAAATGAATAAAATTGAAGACAAAGTGGCAAATAAAATTTTCTATATTCAACAGGTATCTATTACGAGCCGAAGTGCTCGTCAACATTCTTAGACCACGGAGTACTGGCAGTGGGTTACGGCAAAGACAACAAAACCAACCAGCAGTACTGGCTGGTGAAGAACAGCTGGGGATCCGATTGGGGAGAGCAGGGCTACATCCGCATGTCCCGCAATCGTCACAACAACTGCGGAATCGCGACAAAGGCCAGCTACCCGCTGGTCAAGTAGAATAAGCATGTTTACTTTAAGGCACTGATGTCGGTTTACTATTTTTATTACCCTTTGATAGAATAAGAATTTTTTGTATTTTTTATAAACAATTAAGTGTACTTGTGTATAATTTTTAAATAAATAATGAATAAAATCGTGAACGTAATTTAAAAATCAATGAAATTAATTGTTGTGATGGAATGTCTATTCCTAACGATGTTAAAAATTATCACACTTTAGTTCTTAAGTTGTAAGTAAATGCTTCTGAAATTAAAAATACTCGTCATTGCTGACCAGTGAAATTTTTGCTTTTTTTAACGATTAAATGATGTTAATAATAAACATACTAGTCAACTGTTATTATTAAACAATAGTAACTGACTTTTTAGCTGCATATCAGACAGATGCAATGGAATTTTAAATTTTATTTGTGCAGAAGTATTTCACAATCTGTTATTAACCTTCTATTTTCTGATAATTTTAAATTTTACTTATTTCTGATAAATTTTTAGGTATTTTTTACGATCGCCACTGCAATTCCACAAACCTGGGGCAGGAAGTATTGGCGATGAGCTAAGGTGTCGATAGGGGCCTTCTGGCTGGTAATGAACAGCTGGAGCCGGATGTGGAGCGAGGGTGGTTACACACGCACGTAAAAAAGGCAGTAGCTGCGGCATCGCTTCCTTTCCCTTCTACCCTCTCGTCAAGTGATGCAACAGTTGATTCTTGATATGTACTTGTAACTGCGGTACCAGACTCTGTCTCACTGAAAAGTTTGTTTTCCTCGTTTAAATCTGCAGAACAGAAAGATTTGCTAGTATCACTGATCATTAAAACGGTACTGCGCATTCTTGCAAAAACACCGAATCAGACTTTTTATAACACGGTGTTAATTTAACATAAAGATAATGAATATCTAATCTTTAAACATCCGCACACATATCAATATCCCCTTTATAATAGGCATCCGTAGTTAGTAAATTGTTGAAAGTTATAACGAAATAAACCCAGTGGACGAGCTTAGTTTTTCATTTCCTAGTTTGAATCATGAATTTTTCGGACGATAATGATGATAACAACTATTCGCATCTTGATGGCTTACCACCATACGAATATGTCCTCATAGTGACCATTGTTCATTCGTGCATCTGTGCAGTTGGTTATACGGGAAATATAATTATCTGCATTGTCATCGCCAGTAATAAATCCATGCACACGACCACCAATATCTACCTGTTTAATTTAGCTATTGCGGACTTAATGATGCTGTCTTCAGGGTTAACGAGATTTACAATATCGAACTGGTATCCGTACGATGTAATTATATTTTGCATTTATATACGGCGTTTAAAAAGATTGTATTTACAATTCTATTTTTAAAACAACGCAAAACTGAAAACTTTGTCCGTAGATTTATGGACTGTACGGGAAGCATGGCTGCTTCGTCATCAGTTGGATTTCGAATACTGCAGTCAACACGTCGATTATGACTATAACGGCCTTTACAATCGAGAGGTACTTAGCAATATGTCGTCCTTTTCTCGCGCGGATGATATCGTCAATATCCAAAGCCGTTAAGGTGATTTTCCTTATTTGGGTAATTTGGATTACTTTCGGATATTTAATTGGCTCGCAGCAGAAACTAAAGCTTCTGCCGAATGAATCGCTGTGCATTCATGATAATACTATTCCGTACATCGTGGAAGTGGAGTCCGTTATCTTCTTTGCCTTGCCATTCACACTTATAGCGGTGTTGTACATTCTGATTGGAAAAAAATTGTCAGATTCCACTAAGATTCAGAAAAATCAGGGTTCAAGTAACACTGCGAATGGTCGCTCAGAAATGCGGAATGATGAAGGTTCCAACAGACAAATCTTCAAAATGTTAGGTAAGATTTAATGTTTGCATCAAATTCATTTACACGGAAGCAATTAAATTTTGTCATCTTTTTTTATTACATATATCAATTTCTAATGTATTTTATTTTAAAGATTGCAAGAGTATTTTTCTCTTAAGTGCATGCAAGTGTTTACCTATTCGGTAGAGATTAAACTTCGTAGATACAATTTATATATGTCTACAACGTTTATATTTTCAATAAATTAATGAAATTTTATTATGTTTCAGTAACGGTAGTTGCTGTATTCTTTGTGTGTTGGGCTCCATTTTACATTAGAAGATTGTTCTGGCTTCATGCGGCGGAATGGGTACCAGATAGTTTTTTAGAAGATATAGATAGCATTGAATTTGTTTTAACAGAAATTATTTGTATTGCTTATTTTTTATCGTCGGCTATAAATCCAGTTATTTACAGTGTTATGTCCAATAAATTTCGAGATGCTTTCAAGGTATTATATACCTTTGCTTACATATGAGTAATGATGTAACTATTTTGTGAAAAATGAAACATAAAATTGTTTTACTTTCAGGAACTGTTTAAATGTCGGAACACATGTCGACAAGAGCAAACGAGGAAAACTATTAAAATCAAAAGCACCGCTACTACGACAGTCTAAAGTATTTAGTACTCTTGAAGAATATTTTATAAGTATATTAGGAAATTAGTGTATATAGTTGGTAGGAACAGTATATAATTAATTTTAAAAGAAATTATTTTAAAAATTATCTTTAGTTCTTAAGTTGTTGTCAGTAAATATTTTTGAAATTAAACATACTCATTGCTGCTGTCCAGTGAATCATAATAATAAATTTTTGCCTTTTTTAAATGATTAAATGGTTTTAATAATAAACATACCAGTCAATTATTATTATTACGCAATAATGACTAAGATGGTAAAACAATAAAATTATAAATTACTTTCCTTTTCTTTCCATGGGTATAGTATTTTGACGTTTACATTATAATGTTAGGGGTTTCTTCGGTATAAAAACAACTGCAACATTTTAATAATAATAATCCATTTATTTTTCGTAAGGATACACATTGCACAATCGAGTGCTGATTTCTACTTTCCACAACGCTGACAGTCGCGGCGATTCTATTAAAAAAAAAGGACACAATCGACATCCGACCTCTCACCCTCTAGATACACATTTTTCACGACTAAAAACACATACCTAAATTACGCATATTTTTTTTATAGAATATTTTCCCCGATCGCCCTAAATAATCACCTTATCGCGCGAGCAATGCCACCGGCGAAATTCGCAACAACGCAACAACTTGAAATTTCGCGGCTGTCACTTTCGCGCACGCAAAGTACCTGTAGGCCCTAGCGGGTAAATTAATGATTATTGCTTAATTTTTCATTCTCTTAGGTCTTACTCTCCGTACCTTCTTCTTTTTACGCGTGAATTAATTTCACAGTTCACTCATACCAGAATGCGGTTGCTCTGTTTTGCGTGATCGACGATCAAATGATGCCTTTAAAAAATATGCTCACTTTTATACATTTTCTCTTTTGATTTGTGCGTTAAGTTTGATTTTTTTCATCGTAGCGACGTGGAGTACGAATTTTTGATTGGTATTATAAACTGCTAGTTGCGCTATTCTCAGTTAAACTGAAAAAGTTAAAGATCAATTTTTCATCGGAGTCTCGGTACACACGTGTTAACGAGTAAAGCTTTTTTGCAACGAGTTTATCGTGTATATGCGACACTTAGATTTTCAATTTTTCTTATGTACAGAGCCGCGCCTACGGCGATGACTCTACGCATTTGCGGTAGCTGCCTTTACAATCGCCTCTTTTTCTTTTACTTCATTTACTCGTGGGAAGTCAAAGTATAATTATTTCTATATTTAAACAGGGCGAGGTTGAATCGTAACTTCACAGTTATTGAACACTTCATTGATCTTGCGATCAATATCGATCGCAAATTTTAGTTAAAAATTGTATAAAATTTTCTCAGCTAAATGAAGTTCGCTTAGACACTCAAAGTTGCGCGACAAACAATAAAAATTTTCTAGACACTTCACGCCACTTTCTCGAGAAATCTTTTAGATGCTTAATATCTTCTTCAATTTTAAGGACTAATTCTTCGAACCTCCTGCCTTGTACAAAGTAGTGACATTAGTGAATTGTGTTAGTAAGACGGTACACGCGTGTTCGTAAAACATAAATAAAAGATCAATGCGACGATCTGTGGAAGAAAACTTTATTAAGAGTAACAAATTTTACATGAACTGTTAACCAAACTAAAGCTATCCATCATTCGCTGGTAGGCCCGTCCCGCTAGCGGGCGAGCTCGATACTCTATTTTTTTTTACACAATTGTAGTCGAAGTTCGCGATGCGACAGCGCGGCTTTTTATTCAAATTCTCCGAGATCGAAGAAACGGAAAATAAAAGAGACAAACGCAAATTTGGTGTTCGCAGGTTTTTTACTCTCTCTCTCTCTTCCCGATACTCACTTCTCACACTCATTTCCTTTTGTTTTTGTTTTTTAGGCACAGATTCGAGATATTTTTTTTTTATTTTTATTATGCATTACTATTATAGTACAAAACTAACCTATCTATGTACAAAATATTTCGACGCAGGGCAAGGCGACGGAAGAGTCCCTTGATCGTCCTCTATATAGGAGTCGGAATTTTTTTTTCATTCAACGGAGATCCACGCGGGTGGGAGGAAGAAAATCGTCAAAGTACATACGTCGATGAAGGAAGAAGCGGAGGTTTTGGTATATATTTTATTTTTGTCTTTGCGCGTCGTCTGTATTACTTTCTTTGCGTTTTTTTTTCCGTTGCCGTGCCCATCGAGTAGTAGAACAAACAAGATATCCATATACAACAATTGCTTGCATGCTGTTTCAATTGATGGCTCGCGCATTTACCGTAATTATTTTTTTGTTTTACTTTTTTTTTCTTTATCATCGTTAGTTTTTATGTACAAAAAATCGATGGTGTTCTCTCACTTTGGTGTGTGCCAGTTCTCTTTGTCGCTCTATGATGCTTTGTTTTTTTTTATATCAGTTCTAATTGATATGTACTAATACATTACAGCCACTTGGGTTTTTCTTTTAACATCAGGTTTGTGCTTCGATTAACATGTTGTGCTTCTTTCGTTGTTCGCATAGAATGGTGATTGTCTACTCTCTGTTTGAGTCTGCCTCGCGCATTTCGCTAGGTATGCAGCTTCTCGATTTAAAACTTATTCTCTGTTTACGTTAAAATTTCAATTAACATTAAAATAAAGTACTTTTAAATATTCTACATTAAAAAAATTCCGCGAAGTGTACTTTGTTCCCGACTCTCAACAAAAACAGTCGTAGCTGCAACGATATTAGAAAAAAAAACAGTAAAAAATGCTGAAACTTCGAACGATCCCTGCCAGTGTATAAAAAACGCCTTGAGCACACAATAGAGCAAAAGCACGAACACCGACACGAGATTGACATATTTCGTATCGAGGCGCTTCATTAAAAGTTAAAAAATAATAATAATAATAAACAATTTGTCGGCTTCTCTTCTGCACTCTCCAGTATCTTTTAACGGGAAATTAAAGTTCGGCGCCGAAACGATAAAACAACGAAAAGTACATCGATTTGCAGTACGCCGATTGCACGATGCAATTTCATTGCGTGAACTTCGGGCGAGCAGTCGCGCGCTCGGCGATACCGTCACTCTCATCGCGGGCAGTACGTGGAACGTACGTTAAGTACTTGTTCATTAAGAATTTCTTAAAATACTTCGTCGTTTTGGTACAGCGTAACTCGCCCAGCGCGTTAACCGCTCGCCGCAGCGGTTGTTTTCGGTTTCTTGTTTTTAACTTCTGAAAATCGACGACTCGTCCTCTCGGCGGAGACGTTTCATTTTTGTTTGCGTTTCGCGAGCGCAGGTGAAAACACGATCGGAAGCTCGCCGCGGCGATCGAATCGAGCCGGTATCACAGGTTTCGCGATGATTAGCAAAAATGTTCCACCTCGCGGCGACTTCGGTGTTGTTATCGTCCCGCCGGAGCCTCGCCACTCGGACGAGCTGAACGAAGAGAAACTCCGAGGACCTCGATGTGCACTTCTCGTTTGAATTCTAAATTAAACGGTATTCGCTCCTAAGTGAAGAATGAATTTGCGCGATTAACAACATCACCTATAAAATAGAAGAACCACTTGTTTGAATATATTGCACAGGACAAGCGATGATCTCTAAACTTCTGTCTCTTAGTTTCTATTTACAAATAATCGTTTCGCTTTGTTTACTCCTTTTTTTTCTGAATGAGCGACGAGCGGTGCGACGAGTGTCCCGCGCGGAAATTGTGTTTTTTTTCTCTCTCACGTGGTAAAAAAAAATGCAAAATTCTCGGGCGATTTAAAAAAAAAAAGAACAAATGCGTGGAATGACAAAAAGAAAGAATGAATTTCCTACTTTCGTCTGAGATTTCTCCTGCTACCCCTAAATCATTCGCCTCTTTTTTTCGATAAAAATCTACGCTCCGAAGAGCTTCCCTTTTTTTGTTCCGAGGAAAGTTAACTTAGCAACTGGATTACAGTGTGTCGGTTATCGTTTCACTCGGAGGACGTGCAGGTGAGCGTACGAGATGCCGCGGGACTCGCATTTTCGCTGCGTGCATTACAGTAGGTTAAAAAAAAAAGAAGAGCTCAGAAAAAGCCTCACGAAAGAAAATAAAGACAGAAATTAACATTACGAATAAGATAACCGATGAAGACGTTACGTTCTTTTTGTACAGTGGAGTTGACGAGGCTCACGTGCACGCTCCTCCTCTACATTGGCACATTTCGTCATTTATTTTTCACGAGAGCAGTCATTTCCCTCGTTATTTACACCATATTCTTTCCTCACGATCGGTTGTACTGTACAACGAACACACTTACTTTTGTACTCAATCACAAGGAAGAACATCACAGAGACACCTCTCCCCGCTCCCTTCGTTTCTCACCGACCAAACAAACGGAAAAGAAGCCTCTTCTTCCCCTTTACAAACAAACAAAAAAAAACGAAAAAAAAAATCGTCTCCGCTTGCGATTCACTACAAAACTAAGCCCACGGTCGCGGCGACGGTGTCCGTCGAGTTCGTTACGGAGTACGGCGTAAACGGGCGCGCGAAAACGAGGAAGCGGCTCCGGCCGCCGCCCGCTGGACGGGGGCGGCTGCGCGCGTTCCCCGCGTCCCGGCGCTGCTGCTGCGGATGGTGCACGCGCTGAGGGGGTGTGCGACGTCGCGTCGGGGCCGAGTCGACCTAGTCGCTGGCCGCGGCGGCCGCGGCGAACGCCGGCTTCCGCAGGTGCAGCTCCGACGCCGCGATGCTGTCGCCCTTCACGTAGTAGTCGGCCGCCTCGCGCCGCCTCGTGCCGTTCTGGTGCTCCGTCGCGCTGCCGTTCGCCAGCTTGCCGTTCGCCGCCGCTGCTGACGCTGCCGCCGCCGCTGCTGCCGCCGCTGCAAGGGAGGACAATCGTTATTAAATCGTTTTCTTTTTACAGAATGAAAAAAATGTATGTAGGTTTTAAATCATTTATTTTTTAGGTACTTTTTTTTATTTTTTATGCAATTTTTTTTTGTGCAATGAAGATCTCTAGGGAGGTTCTATGCTTTTTAATGACTGGTTCGAGATTTGTTTCAAAGCTTTTACAAAAATAGAGAAATACTGGATGAGAAAGTATCTATTATAATGTAAACAAAAACTTGGACAATTTAATAATTTTAAAAAGAAGAGAATTACTTTTTTCAAAATACTCAGTTCCATAAATTACAAAAATAATTTGCAACATTAGTAACATTCTGGAAATAAAATTGTTCGCTGACAATTATTATTAAAAATTTTAGTTGTTTTATAGTGAATAGTAATGAGTGAAGTAATTGTCTTCTTACTAAAATAAACAAATAAATACTTTTGCAAATAGTAGTTTCGATATTTCAGTGACTTAGCTTGTCTGAACAGACCCTAGCATCTTACTACTGAAAATGCACTATACATTGAGATTCGTACTTAAATTTGTTTTTATTAAATATTATTCGAAAGTGTAAAATATTCACAATGCATAATTTGAGTATTTAATTTGAAAATTTCAGAATTTTGGAAATCTCAAAATATTTACCCAGTAAACACCCGAAACTCATACGCTGGCATTTCAGAAATTATGTCACATGTAATAAAATGAGATAACTTATAAGTCATTGAATAGTGCAATTTTCCAGTTTTTTTGTACAAACCGAGTAATTAAAGTTTACTGGGGCACAGGATATTTTGTAAACGAAACCTATAGATCAGGTCGGTTACATAAAGGTGGTTCTTTTAAGTAGTAACAGCCGAGTTCAAACGGCCAACGACTAAAGCAACGGGGAGAAAGAATTTCAATTCATTTTATAGTTGAAAGTTTCTCAAGTTTCTTACGAATTCCTAAGCAACATTTATTTAAATACTAAGAAATTTACTCTAATTACAATTCGCGCGACTTTTTTTTTAACAGGTAAATATCTCATTTTTTATTCTCCAAACATTATTCCCTATTTCTTGTATCAGAGGAAATTTTATAATTTTAGTTTATAAAAAAAGTCGATTAAAAAATAAGGAGCTTTTCAGTTTTAAACAGAAATGCAGTATTAAATAGAAGTTGATATTACTTCAAAATTTTTACGAATAAACTTGGTACTTGAAAAATTCTCAAAAAGATAGACAAAAATAACACCGTAAAATTGTCTTTTTCAGCATCACATTACTTGCGAGCCAAGCCGCTAAAGAAAAGCGCGCGGGGAAATTGAGGCGTCGACTCACCGGCAGCCTTCTTGGTCTTGTAGCTCTGCTGGTAGAACTCGTTGAAGAGGAAGAAGAACATGACGGCGTGCATGCCGATCCACCAGACGAAGGCCTTGGGGTAGTTGCACTCGATGAAGAGCAGCTGGAACGCGTGCACCATGATGGCGACGAACTGGAGCATCTGGAAGGCGGTAAGGTACTTCTTCCACCAGAGGTACGGCTGGACCCGCGGTCCGAGCGCCGCCAGCAGGTAGTACGTGTACATGATTATGTGCACGAACGTGTTCAGCAGCCCGAAGAAGGTCGAGTGACCGCCTGTCAACGATTTGTGTGTTACTTTTTTATTAATTTTTTTTTCAGGGACTTAAATTACCAGTCGGTTCACGAAGGAAAGATTGAACGATCGGTTCTTCTGTATTTGTATTTTATATGTTAAACAATAAGTGAATGACTTTTGGGTTTACCCTGATAGAAATCGTCAATTTTTAAGTAATATAAAACCGGTTTTAGTTTCTAAAAAAAAGGGCCTCTTTCTGTCTAAGAACAGTAACTGGCCAGTTTATGGCAATGGCCAAATGGCGTGGATTTCTGCTAGGGTAACTCCTAGGGTTAGTTACTAGGACAGGACATTTAGAAGATATTTTTTTTCGTACATAAAAATGGAAAGAATACTTGGCTTTCCTCTAGCTTAAAAACTATGAAGCGATAAAGTCTAAAATTTTAGCTTCATGAATTCTAGTGTACTCTCCTAGTTAGTACCAATTACTAAAGTGAATTTTCACTTGTTTAAATTTACATTATTTATTTTTCATTTTTGAGTTTCTACTGTGGTGAAGATAATGGTAGAGTACGAATTGTGATTTTACGACTTTGAAGCTAGGATTGACGAAACTTTTTAAGTTCATACGGCTGTTTTACAGCCTACTATTTCTTTTAATGAAGGTCAATTACTTTTAAGAGTGTTGCCAAATGAAAAGAAGTAGTTTCTCGAAGTAATAATTAAGGGTTATTTAAAATTTTCCAAAAATACCGGTATAAATCAAGTATTCGCATTAATTTTATAGCAAATAGACGCATGTTCTTTTTAATTACAAATATTAAATTTAATTCTATTGCCAAATAAATTTTATGTGCAAAATTATAAGACTTTTTAAGATACCTCCGCGACTGAATGAAGCTTACAAAACCGTAAAAACTTTTTTCTTGTTATACGCTCTATTGACAGGTATATGTTGGTTTAAGGTCCTTTCCTAAGTACCTCGAGTGCTTACTCGTTGTCACAGTATCTTTCGAAAATTTCGACTATTCCAATGCGCGATTTACCCGAAAGTCGCAGGAATCACCTTATAAAGTTTTTTGTACTAAAAAAAAAATTCAAGTTCCGCCGTTTAAAATTACGACTAAATAGACCGCGCGCGGTACAAGTAAAAAGCAAAGAACATACGGGAAAAAACGAAGGGAGAGGGAGATAAGCCAACAGACTTTCTCGACGCGCGTTAACGCATTTTGTCATCGTCATTATTGCGGTACTCGATTTAAAGCTCCCATCCGATATTTAGTCTTTTTGCGCCCGGCGAATTCAATTATCCGCGAATATCACCTACTTTCTAAATTGCTTTACATCACCGCTAAAACGACAAGGGTGTATCATTAAAGCCGGCAGTTACGGCTCGGCTCCGGCGAGAGCCATCGTAACACCTCTCTTGATTGTTCTGGAATATCTAAATTCGCGCGGCGGTGAGCCGCGGTAGGCCGCCGTTTAACATCGACGTGTGCAGCTATTGCAACCTGCACGCAAATGTAGCTTCTCAATTTTATTTCTTAATTTTTCTCTAATCGGTTTTCTCGAAACTTTGTGGGCAAATTAATTTTTGTGTGTCTTATTCATATTAAAAATTGAGATGTTGGGAAGTCTGTCGTTAGCGATTAGCGTCTGTCTCTACGATTCTTTAAAAACCATTACGGACGAATTAAATACCATACTCAAAAAGGACTAATGTGCAATAAATTTCGAGATCTTTCCTTTATATCAATATCGTAATATAGACATACTAATAAAATAGTTCGTGTACCTACGTACAGTATGTACATATACGTTTTGATATTGAAAAGCTTAACATTTTACGACTATTAAATACAAAAAACAACAAAATTAGAAAATTTATCTCACGTTGTAAAAATTTCGAGGTTTTCACTCGTAATATATACAATAAAACGAAGACGCGCGAGGAAGTTTGATTAATCGTGGACTTACCGGGTGTGAACTTGACGCCGAACCAGACGGACATGGGCATGCAGCCGTGATGGATGACGTGAAGCGTGGACACGTGATCGTTCTTCTTTCGCAGCACGAAGAATATCTGCATGAGCAAACGAAAAGCATTTAGTCGTCTTTTTTTTTTCATTTTCCACCCGAGCCAAGTGTTAATCTTGCAAAATAGTGAAAGTCCGTGTGAATTAGAGGAATTCCGCCGGGATCACTGTAATAGAGCAGCTTATCGAGTGTACGTACTGTGAGGAATTTTTTTTTCTTTTTTTGTACACCGATGAAAGTCATTTTTGAACGATTTAATTAGACTCAGCGGAATTCGGATTAATTAATTTATGGGATTATTAAAAATTTTTTAAATTACGTCCTTTCTTTATTGAATAGATAAATAATGAATTTAATATCCATTCAGTTTGGTTTTATTTGAATTTATTGTGATGTCCATTAAAATAAAAGTAGACGTAATTCAATTTTTTGTACGTACCGTATCCATGAATTCCGTGAACTTGGAGAAGTAGTACCACCAGCTCGCGTGAACCATCTGATCATTTCGTCATGAAGAAAATGAGTATTGATTAGTACAAATAAATAATACGTACGTACGTTCTACAGAAATTATTAGCACACAAAATAAATTGTAACAAATTGCAACATCAGTTCACGTTGAAAAAAAAATTTTAAATTTCACTTACTCGTGTATTAAACGAAAAATAAAACATAAAAATAAATTAAAAAATTACTCATGCATTAAATGAAAAATAAATTAAAAATTTACTCGTGCATTAAACAAAAAATAAAGTATAAAAAATAAATAAAGCATTAAAAATTATTTTGGAGTAAGTAAAAGTTGTCAGTAAATCTGGTAGTAAATCAGCCTGTCAGTGTCGTATTGTTTTATTTCTTGTATTTCGTGTTTTATTTCGTGAGTGTTTTCGGTTATTTGATGTTCGAATGCGATAATCGGAAGATTCTGTTATAAAATAAGTGAAAAAAAAAGCAAGCAGCTTATGGCAGTATAGTACCAAAATTTGATTCAGGACCACTGAAACGTTAATGTTATTTCCAAATAAGAAACGGAAAAGGAAGTATAAGTATATTACTCTATAGAAA
Organism: Eurytoma adleriae; assembly: GCA_900480045.1. Lineage (NCBI taxonomy): Eukaryota > Metazoa > Arthropoda > Insecta > Hymenoptera > Eurytomidae > Eurytoma > Eurytoma adleriae. Next base: position 157,352 of record UXGC01000242.1, on the reverse strand, counting down.
GGCATAGCACTACCGAAAATGAAGGCCCTGAACACGAAGGAAGGAATAGGAATGGGAATGGAAAAAATTACATTGCGTATAAATCTATATACAAGTGAAATAAGATCTTACTCCACTTATACAATGTAATTTTTTAGATATACAATGTAATTTTTTTCATTCCCATTCCTATTCCAGCCTTCGTGTTTAGGACCTAAGACCCGGCACTATTACCGTACTCTCACGAAAGAATTTACCGGTTAAAACGGAAAGAACTGGTCTCACCCCATTCGCCGGGAAGGGAAGGGGGTGATACAGGTCAATCCGTATAGGAATGTACTTGTCGCGTTCGCGCGCGAGCGAGCGAGAGAGACGGCGCGAGTGTCGTAAGTTCAATTGGTCACCGGCCGAGGTGATTCGTATGGACGGGAGGGACTATCGGCGCTCTTGCAGGCGTTACGTGCTCGGGCTAATTGCATCAGGTGAACGAAGGTGCGCGCGGGGAGCCGTAGGCCCGCAGCGTGCGACCAGTTTTTTTTTTGGTGCTGGTATAGGCGCCGGTACTCGTCGCATCGATATCGACGGATTTGACACTTGTTTCGATTTTGGAATTAAGAGGGAAAAATATATAAAAAAATTCTTTAATTTTGTTTCTAAATTCTTTAATTATTTAAGAGATTATTATTTATTGTTTTTTTTTAAGTTATTTTGTTGTTGCGCGAAGTGGGTTGACGATGGGTGAAGGCACTTTGACAGTTTGGTAATTTGTTTACTAACTATTTTTGTAGATAGTGAGCGAATGATAAATCTATCCGACGCAACTATACAGATTGTCTAATAAATCAATAATAAATATTATCCTTTTTTCTAATGTTTAAAAAAATGGGAATAATAAATTTTTAAAAAGGTATGGAGACTTTTTGATTTTACGTTATTAACGTTTAAAGTATTTAAAAACGATTACAAATATTTAAGCGACATAATCTAATTACTACGTACAAAATTGCGAATCACTAATTTTGCAGTTCTTTTTTTTAACATCGAATAAATGTCTCCGGCAATTAAGAAAAAATGCCGAATAAATTACGACTGTTGAAATAGCAGGTATTTACAATAGCGCAACGCGAGTTACACACATTTTCACAATGCTCGATTTTCGAATGTACAAGATGAATCATCGACACCGCCGATTAACCCGAGATTGAAAACATTTTTTCTGAATTTATGCTAATACACGTCATCCGCCCGTCGCGGCTCTGAAATTTCTTGCGAAAATTGACTCGTTAAGTCATTTTGTAACGCGCGGTTAATAATTCACGCGTACTCAACGAAGCTTCAAATTTATCGGTATCGCGACAAAACCATAAATAACTGATAACGCAACTCGCGGATAATTAATTATCGACTCAGCGCTTTCAAAACGAAATCCAAAAGACACTATAAACAGCAAGCGCACAATTCAATCTTTTATCAGCTCCGCATAAATAACCACCTCGTAAATCCCGCGCGAATCGCCGGAATCCCCACCTTCGTAAAAAGCTCAAAAGATACACGAGCGGCGTAAGCGGCAGAAACGATCGGCTTAATATTTATTCATGACTCGCCCCCACCACCCCCCGCAGACCGGCTTCGAAATTCGTGGCGCGCGGAAAAGGGAGGCAGCGGGTCGCTTTCTCCCGCGCGGCGCGCTAAAGAGAGAGAGAGAGGCAGGTCTGAAATTCTCGGATACCGGTGCCACGCGGCGCGGGGCCAAAGTCGGTGAATCGAGAGATATGCACGATAGACTTATGTCATCGGCGCTGGCGCAACGCGCCGATTTTGAACCGGATCGATCGATCGCCGTCGTTTTTTAAAAGCCACCCCCCCTCTTCACGGTATTTGACGAGCGGAGCGCTGATTTTTTTTTTCGCCGGCGCACGCGTTTTCCGGGATTGCAAAATTTTGTTGACCAGACGTTTCTTGCTACTCGAGGTTGCCTTTTTTTTTTTCTGCGAGAGCGAGGTGTCTATTACTGATTTACGACGGGGATTCCGGCGCGAGAGATAAATGTTTTTTAATTTGGTAATTTTTTTTTAATTGTTTAGAATGGCTACTTTTTATGTCTTCAATTTATTAACAAAATTTTGTTGTAAATTTAACGATTTTTTAGGTAGATTCCTGGGAAGATAAAGTACTTATTAAAATATTTTGAGCAGATTGAGTTTATTAAAATTTCTTTTTTATATATCGTTTAAATAATAATTTATCTGCAAAATTTAGCTCGATTCAGATGCCCCGTGTAACATTTCACAGAGTGGCAACGAAAAAAAAAACTACTGATCCAATATTGTTCCAACATTAAGCAAATTTCATGAATTCCGCTGGAAAAAAGAAACACATACCCACAAAAAAAAGCTCACGAGAGTCTCGCAATGAAAAGTACATTTGAAATGTGCTTTTCTTCGCGGCAAAACTCTTAACTGAGCTTTTCTTCGGGACAGAGTTAAATCGCGCTACTTTTCGTTGCAAAATACTGAAACATCATTTTGAGCACGTGTACAAACATGTACCCAGCAAAATGTTGGTTTATAAGAAGGATCCCCATTGAAAATAGTTTTTCGATTCGCCAAAGCAAGGGGTAACATCCTATGTTAACTATAGGAAAGCGCGCGAACTTTTAAAAAGAGCCGCGATGAAAAATTAAGCGCGACAGCCAAGCTGGTTAACGCGTTGTTTATTGTCAAAGTGCCTTGCGTAATCGAAAGTGCGCGGCGACACGGTAGCCAGCGCTCGGGGGCCGATACACATCGGCGCGCGCCTACGCGCACCGGCTCTCCCACTCAAATTCGCCCGCGACAGGTGCACGCGATTGCTAACCACCCACGGCACGCCGATTCGCCGCGGCGAGATCAAACTGCTCGGTTAATCGGGTCACATTTTCTTTCGGTGGTAAGGACTTTGCGATTGCGATCGGCGCGAGAAAGGATGATGCTGATGCATCTGTTAGTTGATTAATGGTGAGTTTTTTGTTTTATGTTAAGCGAGTTAGATTTGTTATTGATTGTCTACGGAAGTTTTCTTTTAGTAGATGTCGGTACTTTGGTTTTTAATTTTGAATAAAAGTAGTCAGCTGTTGATGTCAGTGTGTTGGTGTATTAGGATAGTGTACCAGTCAAAATCTTATGCGGAGAAAATGGGTGGAAAATTTATATTCTCTAAAGTTGAATCAGAAAAAAATTACTGCACTAATCAATAAATAGTGAAGCTATTGATTAGTGAATAGTTTTTACTGATTTCTAGTGAATTTTTCCTAATCCAACTTTAGATAGCAGTTTAATGTAGCAGATATAGTTGATCAATTTTTCAGAATTTTATCAGTCTCACAGAAAATTTAGTAAAAATTTAAACATTTTCTCCTCATAAAAATGCGTGCCAACGTTGCAAAGTGCATTGGCACGTGAGTTTTTCAAAGTCTCGTCTTTTTTGCAGCAGCGCAAGCAGCACCCGACAGCAGAATACGTAGACGAACAATAAAGTGCAGATAGTTGTTAATAAGAGGCAGTCTCGGTAAACCCACCCGTAATACTTGGGGCCGATCGCTGTAGTCAACCGGTTGACACCTTAGTGAGTAGTCCCCCGTCAGCCATCCGGACATTCCTATCTGCAACCACAACCGCCCAAAGGCCATCGAACCGAGATCAGTATATGGATATCAGTACAGCACCAGTTTCGTTTAACCAATAAAAAAGAAAAGATGTGGATGCGATTTTGTGTCGCTTTTTTTTTCTCCACATTTCTGCGTTCCTTCACCATGCGCTCCTGGCTTCCTTTACTCCCTGTGTTGAATCAATTGTAGGAGAGAAAAGTAATAAAACTTAGAGGATAAGAGTAAAATATATAGTAATGCGCAGCGCAGCCTTGGAGGTATAACCAGGTACAATACAGAGGCTAGCGAGTACCGTGGCTCGTGATCGAGCGCGGTGCAGGGTCCTTGAGGAGGCGAATCTTTTTGCTCTTTTCGTTCGTTTTGTTGTCAAGCCTCGAGGGCAGGCGTCTCCCCGTCGGTGAAAAGCGACGCGCAAATTCGACGTGATAATTGACGTGTCAATCGCGTATCAATTTAGCGATGAACGCACCGCCGGCTTCGCGGTTCCGTTTTAAAGATGACAAAAAAAACTCGTGGATTTTTAACGCGACGAGTAGATCCTTAGATGTTGAACAAATGTACGCTCGACCGAATTTAATTCTTTTAGAATGTAAACCGGAAAAGACAACAACGCGCGAAAAAACGTAGGTAAACGATAAATTAAAAAGTCAAAATTTGTATACGTGTAATTTTGAGAAAATATTGCCATTTTCGTAGCGCGTTCTAAAAGAATTAAATTTGAATTTTTAGTGAACGATTGCACTGACACAAGTGAGACTACAATTTACGGCTACACGAATTGCTCAGTGTCCTTTTCACTGTTTGAAGAGACGCCTTCCCAGGTAGCAATTTCTTTCTGGTACCAGAGGAGTAAGATAAATTATTCCGCACGATCGAGTATAATCAGCTTGAGAGGAGGGAAAGGAAGGGTAATACCCCATTATGGATTGTCTACAGCTCCATAATTGCTCAACCGAAGTAAGCGCGCAATCTGCAATCTAAAGAAAAAGGTACAGCTATTGTCATGCTAAAGGTAACGTTAATTAGGAGGAGAGTGTACAAATCTATGTACATAAGTACGAGCAGACGTCAAAATTAACGGAACGAGTCAAAATTGCTCAATTGCAAAATCGAAGCGGTGATTATTTGAGTACAAGCATCGAGTGATGTTCAGCAAAAATCAGTACAAAGACTTGTATCCTGCTGAAAATCGTCTACTCTTCTCCCAGTATGAAGCGACTTTTGAGGTATTTTTCGACTATTGGTAATTAAATGTGCGGAAAATATCCGAAAAATCATTTCATAGTCGGAGAAAACTAGGCAGTTTCCAACAGTGTAAAAATTACTCAAAAAATTCGAAAACTTTACAAAATCTATGGCATCTTAGTAATTTTTACCACATAGATCGTATGATCATTTGATCCCTAGATCACTGTGCGTACCAACATTTTTTAAAAAAGACGAGAGTAATGTTTATCGTAATCGTAGCCCGCACTACCGACGCGTTCGAAACAATCGCGAAATTTGCACTTAAGCGTCTCCGGGCTCGGTCGAGGGGGCGCGAACGCGTTTCTCGGCTCACCGGCGACGGAATTCGCATTTTTCAATTAGCCACGCCGAACTTTTCCACGGCGAACTCATTCAACTTTTGATGCCGCGCGCGGCTCACGTGAAATTCCACAAGGACGAGGCGGTGGAACTGGTTTGCGCTGGGCTTCGACCGGGTAATGAACATTCCCGTGCATTTTCGCATCGCGTTTTATAGAACCATTCTACATGTAAAACGTTAAGCTGCAATTTTATTAATCGCGAAACTTAATTACGGCTTTATACGATTGTTGCGCGGAGGTATTGTTTGATAAAACGAAATGTCCGAAACTTTAGCAAATTTTTAAAATAATTAGTTTATTGAATTAATTAATTAAAAAGTTTATCTGTGCAAGATTAGACTGATTGATTTTATAATTAACTTAAAATTTGTAGTTTGTAATGAGGATCGAACTTGCAGAAAATCGTCTAGTTTTCCATGAGTGATGTAATTTTTCGGATATTTTTTGAACCATTTTCTAAATTAGCCATTCAATAGAGGAAAATTATCTGAAAAATTCTATCGTCTATATCGGAAAACTACAGACTAGGCGATTTCCATCAGGAATAATCCAATCGCGCATATATAAAGATTTAGTTTACGTTAATAGACCAGTCAGTTTATTTTCACATCGAACAAAATTATCCCATTCGTGAAAGGTGATTCATTTGATACTAGAAAACATTGGAATAATTTACATTTCGTTCAAATTCTTATGTAATTATCTTTCGCGAGTGAACTTCTACTTGACTCAGGGACTATCCGCTAAGAACTACCACAAGTTTGCGTAATTTTTATAGATTCATAAATAAATGCGATTATTAATAATTTGACGTCTGCTCGTACCTTTAATACCAGAATAATATTGGAAATATGTTGTACGTAGGATAAGCGCTCCGAACTATTTCAAGCTTGTACTTAAAATCGTGTTTCTGATACACGTGTATTTCATAAGTGCTAGATCAATCAAACTATTCCCGCAAATAATCAAGATACATATGCAAATGTTATATGGTAACGACTGTATTTCGCCATCGCTGCGATACAAAAGTTATCCCAGATATGACAATCAAATACGAGTGTCAATGTTAAAGCCAAAGGGTATTTAATGTTACCGATTAAATTTTAACGACTTCATCAAATCGACACTCACATTTCCATAAAACGTTGCGTAAGAAAATAATTGATGTCCGTGCGCTCATCTTACGCGAAATGCCACAGAATTCTTTATAAAGAAAAATAGATGGTTATTTTTTTCCTTATAAAAAAAGTTCAGAGGATACAGGAAATGGTAGAAAACATGCAAAAATAGGTACAAACTTGTCACTAAGAGCACGACAAGCATATAAATTAATTGCTTCAAGCCGATCGACATAGCTACTGAAAGAAATATAAAGGAATTATGAGGATCACCAAGGTACTTCGCTCGCAGCTTTAACCATCACACAGAGAAGAGATACAGCGGAGACATGCGAGATTCGTCTCGTACATAGTCTGCGTCTTGACGACATAATCGGGTAATTACCCCGGTTACTGTGCTGTTCAAGCAAACGATTTGAAACAAAAGAGCATGGGTGATTTACCAATTAATTTTGATTAAAGTTCATTAAATTTTATCAGTTGGATAAAAAATAGATTCATCTAATTTTATAAAATAGACCAGTTTGGCGAGACACCAGTACCCTGTAAACTTCAGATTTTATTCCCTGCGTCTCGCTTATTGGATTTCCACGCTTGTATAACACAGTAACCGACGGCAGTGTACCCTATAGACATTTTCGTGATTGAATTTTAATCGATCGGACGATCGAGTCGCGCCGAAAGTTTTGCTGCTGTTTAAACACGGGAGCGTCGTTGTCGTCGTCGTGGCCCTCAAGTCCGCAAATTGATAGTGGAGATTGGACGGCGAACTCACCCTTATGGCCGACGGACTGTCGGAATAGTCCACCGGTTGGCAGCGGAAGCTATACTCGCGCCACCAGCCGCCCATCAGACACTGCGTTCAACCAAAAGGTCAGGGGGTACTCCCTTCACACCGTCGCACGAGTGCATCAAGTGTTTTCTTTGATGGAGTGCCTGTATCTCTCGATCGAATTCTCTCGATTTTTTTTCTAGTTTTTGTTTCGATAAAAGTTGATTAATTTATTTTTTTGTTTCGACGAAAGGTGCTTACTTTTTTTTGACAAAAATTGAGTTTTGCGGAGTCACGGCGAGGTGCAAATACGACGATATTCAAGGCAAAATAACAGCGGCTACCGCGAAAAGTAAATACCGAGGAAGTACATGTCACTGGGGAGACTAATTGACTTGTGTGTTTGTGTACTCGTGACATCATTGACATTTTCTTTGAGGAAAAACACTTTTTGCGGATTATTCAAATTTTCGTTAGAATCCCGTCGGGTCTTTGAGAATCCGATCGTTAGCACAGGCACTCAAACAAACTGTAAAGATTATTTTAGTGTTTCGAAACTTTGCTAAAATTTGGAAAATAAAAAAGAATTGCATTGTAATCTACATCTTTAGTGGTAGTAAAAACTATCAGCGAGTCTAAAGAAAAAATATTTTTTTCATTTTTTAGCATAGCGACGATCACATCTGTACACTATAGACTCTGCCCACTTTACCAACGTTAAATCTGTACACACATAAGTAATTCGAGTTTCATAAAAAAAAGTCTACTAAAATAGGCAGAATCTAAATAAAAAATCATAATTCATATTTACAATATGGCACAGTGTATAAGAGTTTGTAATCCATACTGAAGAGAGAAAACTGAAAGAGACTCGACTGTACACAGCCGGATTAATAAACGCAGAAAGATTGAGTCGAGGGTGAAGAGGAGGGTAGGATCGGACTCCGACGGTCTTACCTCGTAGAACAGCCACGCGGAGAAGATGACCTGGAAGAAGTTGTAGGCTATGAGGACGTTCTTGAGCTGAAAGGGTTTGCGGTTCTCCATGAGCTTCGGGCCCAGGACCTTCACGATGTACACGTAGCTTAGGCATATGAAAAGCGTCGGGAACGGCGAGCTCATTAGGAACCAATTCGTCGTCCGCTTATCTGCAAAATTCAATTTTATTTAATTTTTATGAAATTATTTAATTTTTGCAGAGGATTTAAGAAATAAGTACGTATTTCAAAGAATTGTTTGATTGGGAAGGTTTTTTCTTCACGTTAGTTTTAGCTCGTTGATTTAATTAAATTATTTATTGGATCAAAGTTTAATTCCTTATTTTATGAAGATATAATTCTCTTGGAATATTGTAATCTTTTGAAACTAGAAAATTTTTACTTCTGTGTAGAAAAATGAGTGGCTTAAGAGAATTGCATTTTAGAAGAATAATTTGTACATATATCCATTTAGTTAATATTTATTGAATGTTATACTGGATATGTACATAGATAAATCTAAAACATTTAGAAGTAATCTCATAAGTTATGCTCACATTAAAAAGTTGCAAAATATTGAAGCGGCATAAGCAATCTTCCAAATTTAAAAAAAAAACTGAAAATAAGAATGACTGTGAATGAAAATAGAAACTTACAAAATTAAAATGATCTATCTAGGATCTTCTGAAACAATTAAGCAAATGAAGCAGCTGAAGAAATTAAAATTTGAAAAGATTTTCAATGCAAAATCGTTTTAATGAGCTACAATACTTTGTAGATAAAACGTGCAATTGAAAAGTGCATCTTTTCTCATCTCATCATAAATTTGAATGCTAATCAAAGTTAACGCTGAATTTTATGCACCTTTTCAGCACTAAATGCGCTGCACAAAAGATGGACTTTACGCAGCTCACGTCGTTTCATAATCTCTTAATCAGCTCGTTGAAAGTCGTTAAAATATAATAAAACTTTACGTCCACCTTCGTCGAGCTTTGAATTTAAAAATCTTAGATTCAACAGTAAAACTAGGAACAGATTATTACGAATTTCTGCTACTCCGAAAGCAGACTGTATAACCTTGGATGGACGTGACTCAAAATTGCTCTCTAAAAAGATATCCAAAAGGAAATAACTACGTCAGACCGAAGAGGCAAAATTTGCTCGGCACAAAATTTGCCGACTAATCTAAATAAACGCACAGCGAGAAAAGCAGGGATCGGGCAGGTACGGCGACCGGGTCCATTCATCCCGCGCCTCTCGCATCTGCAAGTCATCGTCGCGAGTGCGACGGCCTCAAGGGCACGAGGGCCCGAGTGAAAGGGAAAACCGGGACGCGCGAATTCTTCGCCTTCTGCGAGACGCAGCGGACCCCACCGTCGGCGGCTGATAATCGACGTCGTTTGTCTCTTGCGTCCAGGTGGTCGGGGCGATTCAATCGAACTGGCGGATCTCCCTGCTTTTCTTAGGTTTGTAAAATACCAGGTTTGATTAGTCTACTATAATTTCAATCTTTGATTTGTCAACAATTTTCTTACTTAGTGAGAGAATTGAAGCGTTGAGATTCCTTTTTAATCTTTTATAGGTACATACAAAATTGATGTGATATCATGCAATATGTCAGTAATGTAAAGTAGTATAGGTCAGCAGGAGATTTGGGACAAACTCCATTCTAAATTGCAAAACTTGTAGTTAAGTATTTTCGGAGAGTGGAAACGATATGTCGATGAATTTGATTAATGTACGAGCAACCTTTTTTTCAGAGCACTTCGAAATTTTCGACTTACGATTAGAGCAGTCAATTTATATTTCATTTATAGTTTAATTCGATAACACATTTTATTCTAGTGACGTTACATTTAAACATCATAGTTATATGCAATGATTTCATCAAAGCTGTAGAAATTATCCATTACCCGCACCTAAACCTTCATAAAAAAGATGATAAATTAATGACGATTAAACAAGGAATTCAATTTCAAAGCCAGTCGAGTGCTTGAGTTGCAGAAATTTACATCGGCAGGCGTATACTCAATTATCTGCTCATACTGCGGTGAAGAAACTTTCGGTTGAAAATGAATCATTACATTACCGGGGGAGTCGTTGGAAGGTCGACTCGCTGCGAAGATCATTACACGCGATTACCTGCTTGATTTAAATTTCAACGATTGACCCCTAGAGTCTCAAGAGTACAATTACCGATCGCTCGCGTCGATCTTTGTAATAACTCGCAACTCGAACTTTGGACTCCGACAGCCGCGGCCTTCGACGTGACGATCGCCAAATTTGTGAGAGAATGGATGGATCAGTGTACCTGGTGGTGCGAATCTTGATCCTGATGCGAAGAAGGTACTTTATCACACGAGGCTCCTCTCGGAATATAGAAGAGTGTAACATTTAAAAAAATCACTCTATTCGAGTGAAAAATCACTCCCGTCAAAGTTCGATTGACTCAGTTTTCTCTCGGATCAAGTAGTTTTTCACTTATCTACATTTTGAGAGTTAAGTGTAGGGGACGAGCTCAAAGGAAAGAGATTCAGATCTTCTGCCTTCTATATAAGGGGATCGAAGCCCATCAACTGTATAATTAAATCGACTTCTCTTTGTCTTAAGTCTGCTACCACCTGTCGGTCAGGTCTATAGTGAATCGGCATCTTACTGGAACGAGTTGAGAATATTTCTTCTTTTCTGCTCGATTATAAAGTCTGGCTTTATAGCACGGAGGAAAAAAATTCGTAAATTATGGCGACAAGATTATTGAAGAGGCAAAAAACTTGGAGAAAAATATGGATCGTAAATTTGCGAAGTGATAATTCAAGTTACACATAAAATACAAACTGTTTATGCTCTTTCCGAAAATCTTCCTTAATGCGACTCAATGAATTTTAATCCGGATCTTTGAATACGATGAAAGCGAGTTCCTTTATATAAGATATGGAAAATTATCAAATCGCTGCAACGTCAACTAAAATAGGAAAAAAATGTATAATGCAAAAGATAAAGTGCACTTTGAAGCAATAATGAGTTTTAATTATAATTGACTAAAAAAGATCCTATGCATAATTTTATCACTTTGTATTTGAAAAATGTGCGAAAATGCGAAACCAACTTTTTTTTATAAAGTCACAATTAATTGCACCAAGTGACTTGCACAAAGCTCGCGACTAAGTATCGAAGAAAAAATCAGCGAAATTAACAGTTAGGACACTCTGACGTTCAGAGATTTGTAATATGAGTCACAGAGGCTTTTCCATTTAGTATGCGCGTCACAGTTACGATTAGTATTTCAAAATATTGTGATTTCCTGGTTTAAATCGTTCTTGAAGCTTCCTCTTTTTGCTTGCAAATCTTTTGTTGATCTTCTTTACATTCATTTATGTTAAATTATCTGTTTCATTGAACATTAGCGAATCGTAAATTTTTGTTTAAACTGTTACTCAAGCTGAGACTAGTACTCTATTCAATTTTTAAAAGAAGATTTCTATCGATCCTTTTTTTATATTACATTGTAGTACAAATAAAAGGAAATTGAAATTTATTCTTTTTTCGTTTAATTTTAATTACCTGAACTTGTACTTGAAAGTATTGAAACTTATATTGTGTCATTGTTGCTTTACAAAAAGAAATTCAAAAAAATTGTTTCCGTCACGTTATTCAATAAATCATTCAAAAGTGACTAGAGTTATTAGTTTTCAGAAGATTTGTGTGTTTTTGGAAAATGATCATTTTAGTACTTTGAAAAAAATTGTTTGCGCACTTTTCTTTTAACTCTCTGTGTAATAAACTTTTTACAGGCAATGTCATTCCTATATTTATGCGATAAGTAGATTGATAGTATGATTGATTTATGAAAGATCGTCGCTCCTGGCGAAAAAAAGCACACTTCATCTTTTCCTAAAAAATAAAACACATTTCAGCTTTTTGCAACGAAACTAGCGCAATTCAAATCAACCAAAAAACCCTTTACAGATTTTCTCCAAAAAGAAAAAAGCAATGTGCCTTTTTGCGCTTTTAACAGGAACAAATTGTAATATCATTTATCAAAAGTTTTTAAAACGTTTAATGATTTTTGAAACGCTTAACGTGTTTATTTTAAATGCACGCTTTTTAGGGGGTAAAGACAAACGCATCCAATTGATAAAAAGATCCGACAGAAAAGATCGAAGACGTCGGTCCTCGTAAAAGCATGATCAAAAATAGATCTTTCCTCCACAGTCGCCTTGAATCCAGTACCCTCGCTGTTCCCAGGCCCCATCTCGCACCTCGCACCGTAGCGATCGCGTAACTCCGCGCGCATGTATAGGACCGCTCGGCGAGGATGCGGCCGCGTGCCCGCCGCGCGCAAACTTTCACTGCCGGCGCGCGGGGGCCCCCATTGAGCCTCCCGACGTGTGACCCCCTTGAGGCTCGCGCGCGCGCGCGCTAACGTCCTTGATCGAGAACTTGCGCTGCATGCCAATTGCGCGCCGCGCCGGCCCGCGAGGAGGAATGCGCTAATGGCCGGCCGATATCGGCGCGACGAAATTTTCGACGAGGCGCTTTGCTCGCTTACTTATACGCGGGAGGGTGAACGTTTGACCGGCGATTAGCCCGACGAGGTAATTGGCGAACGGAGGTGGAGGGATGCCGGTTGTTATTTCAAAAGTGAATTGCAGCGGATAGATGAATCGGTTGCCCAAAAACATATTTCATTTGCGTAGTAGAAAAATAATAATTGTAGACTAAATTTGTGATTTTTGTTCGTTTCATCGAGAATGAGATACCTAAGTTCTGCATTTTTCTTCATAGATTATAAACGAAATTTTTTTAACAATGTGTAGACTGTAGTTTTGTCGAGCAGCGACGGAATTCGCTTTGATATTCTGTTCGCGGTGCGCGTTGTTTTTTAGCGCTTTTGATTTTACGTGGGGTTTTTATGTAAGTGGCTGCAGGCTACGTTGGTATACGTTTTTGCGGTTAAACGAGCATCGATAGTTATGATGGCACTGTTCGGTTGAATGTTTGCTTGATAATTAGCTGGGATTATGCAATTGATGTTTAAATGAGACTTAATATAAAACGAGTTCTAATTGAATTAACGAAAATGACCATTGGAAGGGAGTCCTCGATTGCTAAGGTTACATAAGTCCTTGCTCAATGCATTAATTGGAAGTAAACGACATTTAAGAAACAATTTGTGTCTTCGCTAAATAAATAAATGATTTGAAATATAAAATTTAATTAATGGGTGCATAGGTACTATTTGAAAAATTCGACTTTTCACAATGTACAGAAAATTAATTAGAGCATCAATTTTAAAAGTTTCGGTATACTCATTCGTTTGTGATTAACCGAAGTGAAAAACAGCGAACACATAGGAAAGCAAACCTTTCTTTCATAATCATCGACACAAATTTTCGGAATATGCATCCCCTGTGTAGCTTTTTTTTGTAATCGCCTTAACCTTCTAGAGGAATAACGAAATTTCTTCTAATGATGGAACAAGCCCGAAAATCGATCAGCCGGTCGCGGGGGACCCGTGGGAAGAGCGCGCACGGTGACGCAAGCTCGGTTTTGCGCAAGTCGCGCGCGCGCGCCCAAGTGAGGATCATCCGCGCACTGCCGCGCGAATACACATCGCAACATTAACGACGGTAACAGCACCAGCCGTGTGGCTCTTTCCTCGTTTGTTTGTTTTTTTTTTTCAAAATTGATTTCCAATTTTCGTGATTACAACGATTATGGAAAATAAAGCAAGGTGTTTTCGTAAAACTTTGTGGTGTTTTATGCAAGACGGAACGGGGATAATATGTAAATGAATACAAATTTCTATGTCAGATACGCTAAAGAGATTTTTTGCAGTCAAATTTAATCGCAAAGTATCGGGCTTGATTAGAAATTGAACGAGAAATAATGACAGTATTGGCGTGAGAAGTTAAACGTTTTGTAACGTAACGTAATCGATGAAACGCAAATTATGCGACGTGTAAAACAGCTAGTTTTTTTTCTATCTAATTAGTTCTAGTTAACTGGTTAGATGTAAACATTTAATTTTAAATTGCTTACTCTTACAATGTTAAAGGGTCAAAAATCCGGAAAATGAGTTCAGTCGAGTGAAAAATTATTTTTTCTCAGGAAAAATTGAGTCATTTTAAGCTTGACTGGCTCAGTTTTCACTAGAAATTAATTTTCACTTTTCGCAATATCAGAGTGGGCTTGGAAAAAAGATAAGATTTAATTATTGTAAAAATTACTTGATAGAAAATTGTTTAATATAAATCAAACCTAATATTTTAATCAACCACAGAGGGTTGATTAAAAAAAAGTATAGAATAGAATGAATGAATCATAAAAAACGTAAATAGATAACAAATATTCTACTAAAATTTTCGACACTAAATCTTGACTGAACCTATTAAGCATATTATCTCTGAAAAAACTGAACAAATGCAACTTCAATGTTTCTTCTTCGAAAATGCAATTCTCACTTCTATGCCAAAAAGCGAAAGATCATCGGCCTGTGCCGTACAAACAACACACGACTCAATCAAAACTTGGTCGTCGCTAATTGCCTGCAGAGATCTATTAAATTTTAGGGAACCTTCGTGGATAACTGCAGTGGTATACTGATAGTATGGGGCTGCATCTACACTACCGGTCAAAAGTTTGGGTTCACTAAGAAAAACAAGAGAACATTACAACTTTAATATCTCAGAAACTATATACATCGTAAATTAAAGTATGTTAAGATGTATAGTTTCTAAGATATTAAACTTGCAATAATCTCTTTTTTTTTGCTTAGTGAACCAAAACTTTTGACCGGTAGTATACATGTACAGTATGCAGATACAATTTTCACATTACACTCAAGAAGTTACAAAGGTTCCTCATAGAAGGTACCTCGCCAAACTTGACAATTAAATTAAGAAATTCAATGAGTACTCACCCGCGTGCGTGTCGAGCATCTCGTGGAACCGGTCCACGTACTGCATGACGATGGACATTGTGCCGAGGACGGGCCTTCCGCCGTGAGAAGGTCTGTCGTTGCGCTGGCCGCTGATCCCGGAAACGCCTCGTCCTGCAACGGAAAGCGAGAGCCTCGTCAGTCGTGGCCTTGCCGGCTTGATCGCCGCTCATTGAGCGGATCGCAATGATTTCTCGCCGATCGCTCGGCGGTGTATTCGAAATTAGCTTGTTTTTCGTTTTCCCTCGCTCGCGATTGAGGCTGCGCACGACAAATTCCAGCGGGTCCGGTCTGTCGGGTAAAAATGTACAGCTGTACATTTTTATTGTTCGTTAAGATATTGCCATCGTTAAAATTAATTAAATATCAGTCTGTGGACGCCTTTTTATACAGTATTGTAATTTTTATTATAATTTTTTCTCGATTCAATCTATAACGATTATAGATTGAAAGCAAACAAAATACCTGCATTTTTTTAAATGTTTTTTTTTGTAATTTTGATCCAAGACCTATGCAAATGCCAGTTAAGTAACAGCGGCGAGGGATGCGCTTTGTTTTTGTAAAATCGCGAGTCGCGGAAGCGAGTGGACCGGTTTTTTCTCTCTCTTTGCCGATCGTCGGGTTGAAGCTGCGGTGAAATTCCCACTGGGTGGTATTTAAATTAACGGATGTCGCAAAGTTTCGACTAGTAGAAATTCCTGCGGGTTACGCAATCCGATCTTCTGGGGCTTCTGGGGATCGAAAGTGAAGCTTTTATGTAGGTTACCGATTTTTGTAATACGCAGGGATTAATAGCTACGAGAATTAATGGATATGTCAGGCAGCGATAATAATTATACATTGAAGTGCAAAGGGTTCAATTATTAATCTATAATTGACGACTGAAATTCTTTTTTTACATTTGTTTTAACATTTTTAGCTAATTGATAAAAAAAAGTGTAAAAGTGTAAAAAAAGTGTAAAAACTGTGTTTTAAAAACACGGATAATTAAAATATTCAAGGTATTTACTTTCAGTTGTAAGGTTAAAACAGTAATTATTACGTCAATTATACAACGAGAAAGCAGCGCATGCACGCACTACATTCCGCATACCTCGGATAACTACTCGACCGGTAATTAAAATTCATTTAATCCTACCTCGAAAATTCGATCAGCCATTGAGCAAAAAAATCGGCGCTATAAATAAAAATTCTAAAAATCAGAAAAAAAAAACGAGGAAAAAAAGAATTGGCGCGGCCAAAGTGCCGCAACGATCGGCGCGCTCCTCTCCTATACGCGCCTAAAGCTCGCTTGCCACACATACGTGATCGAGGGCGCGTTACTTAACGCGCTGGCGTGCGCGCCGATTTTTGAGGTTAGGCGGCGGGAAATCGAGGTCGCCGGCAAAATTTCTCGCCGAAATCGAAAGCCCCCCTCGCGACATTGACACCGAATCGAGGCCGTGCGATTACGCGCGATTAAATAACGGACTCCTTAATCTCATTATCCCCCCCGCCCCCCGTAGATCTGTCCACTTGTCGGATTCGGTAACTTTCATTCTGCTGATTTATAGATCCTCGGCCAGTGATTAGTAGTTGTTAGTCGAGAATCAGTCCGAATGCTTCAGCAAGCGGATAGGAAGTTATAGGGCTTCCCGCAAGATTTTTGGTATCGTCTTGCGGTATTGGCGTCAACTGTTAATTTTAAATCTTAGTTCCAAAAAAGTTATGATTAAAAAAATTAAAATAAAATGAAGTTTATCGAACTATGAATAAAAAATGATTGAGTCTTGAATTTTTTCTTCAAGACTTGTACAAGACCAAGACAATCCTTTTTTTTATATTTCCCAATACTCAGACCAATAACTGGAAAAATCTCCTACTGGTCTCGACTTAGAAAGCCCCAGAACTTATCAAATTAAAGTCCGTCGAGTGTACTATACCTACGCGTTAGATCGGCGCGCGCCGATTCCGATGAGCGCCTCGCTCGTTAGCGCCGACCGGCCGCGGTGCTCGATCGGCCGCGCGCACATAATGCCCGGCTATTACAAAGCGCTGCCGGTGGGTATTTTTCCGCCAGGCGCCCGTGCGTCTTTCGCGACATTGGTAATGAGCGAGCGGGAGGAGACGCGCGGCAAAAAAATGTTTATTAAATGAGAAAATTCCGCGCCGGTGGCCTTTAATTGGCGATAAAGGCGCGCACGCGCGCTACTCCTCCGTGCGCGCGCTTCTCCGCGAGAAAATGCAACGCGATAAACATTCTTGCGAGGCGACCTAAATAAGGCGAATTACGCTCGAGCGCAGCTGCTGCTGCCGCCGCGAGCGCCTCCGACGATTCTTCTGCCTCGCTGCTTAAAGGATTAAACGGAGCTGCGAGTTCGTTTGACGTAGATGGATATATTTCGCCTGCTGGGTTGCCCGTGAACTTTGACTTACGTTCGTTCGTTAGATGTATACTTGGCGTTTATTTGCGCAGCCTACTTTAAAGAATTTAGATGCAATACCGATGTACTTTGTAGATGACTTAATTATTTATAGGAAATATTTAGTTACAAGGGAAGTGTAAGGGGTTTGGTGCGGGGATTTGAATACAATTTTAAGCGTGTAGTTTTTTTATATGCTGAAATATTATTTAACGCTTAAAATTGTTATTGCAGGAGGACCATGCATGGCGTTATTTTTCTTTGAAACTACATATTTCATTATTTTGCAATAATAACTCTGTTTCTATAAAACCTTGAGAGTACATAAAAAAAGCAATTGCAAGAAGAGAAGGAGACCACAAGATAAAAAAACTATTGCTTCAAATATTATGTGCAGTTTAATGTGAGTATCGAAAATATCATAATAAGAGTAGAATCGTTTATTATCGTAAATATTCAATTTTAAAAAAATTTTTAACAATTTTTTTTCTACAGTTTTTCTATTTATCTCTTTTCAACTGGATAGTTGCGACCTACACGATCTAAACTTTCGTAATACTTCGTTGAGGAAGAACAATAAATACCGAAAAATATCTTAACTTTTCCTTACGGTCAAGTACGTCACCCTTTAAATAGAACAATATTAATTTTGCTTGATCCACTTTTCTCAGTGTATATAAACTTGTACACCGCGTTAAAAAAAAAAAAAGAGATCGGTCAAAGGGTAAGGCGTGCACGCGTGGCTACGGCCGATTTAAATGACCAGCGGCGCTCCGGGCGTGCGCGCATAATACGCCCGTCGGGTTTGGTAACCCGTTGGATTTCGCTTTCGATGCAACTCGAGCCTCGGCGCGCACGCCTCAAGGCCAGTATAGGCGCGACGATTCAATGGGCGTCGCGCGCAGTCCTTTCGATCGCTGGCACCGCTCCGCTCGGCAGTTTCTTTTCTCTTCTCTCCTATTTTTTCCCTTTATTTATTTGTTTTTCTGCCGAGAAAGCGTCGACGAGGCGATCCGCCGGGCCTATAATCGCGCGAGACTCGAAACGCGCGCCAAGCGGGTTTTCGAGTTCTAATTCGATTAGAGAGATAACGGTAGGAGATAGTTGTTTTTTGAAATTTTTTGTTGTTGTTTTGAGTTATGCGCAGGCTATATATAATTGAATGGATTTTTTATCATTATCGTGGGTATCGACGTTTTATTTGGCGAGCAAGCGAATTCGACAGGACTGGTTTACGGTAACTGGTTTTGTTTGTTAAGTATTTTCATTCGATAAAACTTACGTCGTGGCCCCGATGTAATTAATGAATCGACAAAAATATCATTTTAATTGAAAAAAATGTCGTAAAACTTATTTTTATCGTTGTACCATGTGAAAAATTGGACATTCGTTGTTTATTTTATTTATTGATACATTTTACATTAAAACTGATTGATGAATCCTTAATAAAATAAGTATTGTATGAAAAGATACGAAGATATTTGAAGTTAAAATTTTAAGATTCATCTTTCCAGTTAGTGTTTATACAGCTCTTGAGAGCATCGTCATTTTTAGTGTACTTGCAATTCATCTGTGAAAATTCGATTATGAATTGCTCGATAATTTGTTTGTCAATTAAACGTACACCTTCTGTCAATGAATGTAAAATTTACTTATGAAAAGCAACAATGACATGCAATTACGCTTAATAATGCCCTATTAACTAAATATTTAATTATTTAAATCAATTCACAGAGCTATTATTTTTAATGCAGCTCATCTTTGAAAATTCGATTATGCACTGCTCTTTAAATCATTGAAGTTCGTTTGTAAAGTAATTGTAACCCATAATTTCATTTAATAACATTATTTAATAAATAAATATTTATTTATATTCACCGAACAATTTTCACTATTTAACCAACAAACAAGAAAGTAAAATGCACTCAACACATCGCGTCTAAAAAAAGCAAATAATTTAACGACAAAAAAAAAAATTCCCCCGTCTAACCATACACGGCACCGATCTACTGACGTACCCTAGATGCTCACCATTGTGTCCGACCGTACTCCCTCCACATCTACTTAATCCCGGCGCGCCAGCGAAATAAAAATTTTTTTCTCTCTTCTAAACAATACGCACATCATGCCACGATGACTCCGTAACAAAACGACAAAAAACACCCGCGTCGCCGGGCAAAACGAAGCGCCGAAAATCCAGCGGCGGTGCCGTTATAAGGGCACCGAGGCGAGGAAATTCCGATGCACCGCGGGCTTCGCGCGCTCGCGGATTCGACGAGCCGCGACTCGCCGCGGAGCGTCAATTAGACGCGCGCTCGGCTTTTATCCGCGCGTCTGTCATTGTCTCGCTCGCGACCTATACGTTCCCGTAAGCGCGCATCCGGCGCGGTTGCGTAAGGCGGCGGTGGCCTCCGCGAGAAGCCGACGCGCGTACAACGCGCCGATCGAAGGATACCGCAGTCTTGGCGGTGGATAAATTCGCTCGGCCAGGGGGGTACACGTCGGTATGGGTTTCATCCGCCTTTTTTTAATTAGATTACTATTTGTTTTGATTTGTTGGTAGGTATCGATCTTTCGTAAGGTTGGGGAGTGACACATGTGAAAATCACGGAGATGGTATAAACTCGATTGAATCAATTTGTCGTCTAATTGTAATTTAGTTCTAATTGAGTTGTTGACTTTTTTTCACACTGTGAAAGATGAGAATCGTAATGTGGTTTTTTTGATTACTTTTTTACAAGCGCGTGGTTTTTCTACTCATTAAACGAATGCATTTGTTTTTTTATGTCTTCAGCCTTCTTCGGCGTTTATTAGTGACATTGTATTTTACAAGTTAACGAGTACCTTCGGTTAAAATTGCAGCGTCGGTGAGAAAAAAAATTACTGTTATTTTAGCGATATCTTTATTCTGTCTTCGCGACTTTTGCTAAAGATAATACGCGAATCTTGAAAGATTTGAAAATTCAATAAACGTCCGCGAGTCGAACGAAAAAAAATACAACATTTTTCGCCACTGTTGCCTTTGAGAGCACGAATTTCTTATCCATCACATACTTTTCCGTTGTAATGTCATCAAAATTACAATCGTCCGCCTCGGCTTGGTTATAAATCTGATTAAAAAATCTTTTGTTTGCAATTTATTTATCAGTTTATGAGACAGTTCCTTAAATTATGTGTGTGTTTAACGATAGTAAATAATTTTTCATACTATAAATTGTAAGTACGTCTTTTTTCTTAACAAAGGCAAGGCCGTACAATCACAAGAATAAAGGGACCATAGTCTCCTTAAGCGGATGTCGTATATCCTCATTATTTGTTGCTGTTTCTGCGACATTAATAATACACATTTGCGCATTATCGTATCCGCAATTAAAATTTTTATAAAATTTAATACCTAAACCGAAAAACCGTGATTGCGACTGTCTTAAGTTCGAAACCGGTACTATTATCACCGCTCTAAAGATAAAAGCACCAAATTTCAAAAGTAAAACACACACACGACTGAAGTATCCTTATGCTGCAACGAAATAATAGAATCCAGACTTAACGAGTACAACTCCTTAAGTAAACACTCGACTCGATTCTTAAAGAATACCACCTGTTCCTCCGTACTATTAAATCCGCGTTAAAACCGCTTGTCGCTGAAGGCCGCGCGTCTGAGAATCCGGTACGCGGATTCGTTTGATCGGTCGAGCCTGCGGGCGAAAAAAATCCGCGGAAAGAAGGAGGATCGCGGGGAAGGCCTGCTAGAGCAGGTCACTCGGGAGCCGGTCTCAAGGCCGGGGGGATGTCGAGGAACGACCTTCACTCTCGCTCGCTCTCGCTGTCGCTCGAGAATCCGGTTACCGGAGCATGTGCGCCGACGATTACGATACCGCTCGGCCGACTACGCGCCTGCTCGATTCGACGATTCTCAGTGGGGTAGGTTTGGAATACCGCTTTGCGATTCGCGGGGAAAAGTGTGAGGGGAAAAATATTTTTTTATTAAAAATTGATCTGGTTTTCTCTCAGGTGATGATGTAAACCTCGAAAAATCAAAAGAATTAATCAATTTTTACATTGCATGTAATAAAATTCAGTAAATATACTTGGAAATTTACTAATTCTAATTTTTAATGCAACATTTTTCTCTATAAATTAGTTGACTATTTAAGTTTTTTTGTGTACGTAATTAGGTGAACGAAGTCTAGCTAATTATTTAACGAAGTTTGTTTTATAAGTAATTAGATTATTTGTTGCAGAATAGCCGCATCGCGAATTAATTAACAAATTTAGTTGCCTGCGTTAGCGAATTAATTAGTAGTTTTAGCAATCGATGGTTGCTGATACAGGATAGCAAAAAAAACAGTTTGTTGCGATTCATTCACTTTTTGTTACCCTTGTAATCAAATTACATTTTCAATATAATGTTTTGTAGTTATTGTTATTGCTGGTATGTTGTGATACCCTACATTAATCAGTTATATGATTATATAGATTTATATTTTTAAGATTTAAGATAGTCTTTTGTAATAATTACAAATATTAAAAAGAGTACGCTTTCAATTTGAATTGAGCAACTTGAAATTGTGTTAAAAACTATAAGGCGACGATCAAAATAAACTCGAGTTTGCTAAATAATTTTATACATACTAATTAATTCGTGGATATTTTGAAAATATTTCGAGACCTTATCACGCGCGAGACGTGCAATTTCATAAAGAGATCGTATAAATTTGCATTTAGCATTTAAATTGATCCAACTTTACGATGCGCGAGGAAATTGTCGATTTCGCAATTTAGAAAACTTGTTTTGACTGCGCTAATGAAACGAGGGTATATAGAACTACGCCAGCAGGTGAATCTTTGACGCTCGAACTACCCACGATAATTCATCAAGCGCCTTTTCGCAATGGGACCTTTCGAATGTTCCAGTGCGTGCACCACGTCGCGTTAGCTCCGAAAAATGAGAAAAATAAGAAATGGCTACTCGCCCATAACTAATGCATTTCGCATTAAAAAAAAAAGAAGTAGAGCGCATTAATACGTACGTTAGTTATAATTTTGATAAATCCCCAAACGCTGCCCCCGCTCGTTTCGTTTTTACCGAAGCCGCTTTTGATTAACGATTTCAGCGGTCGGGCAACCTCCGTACCCTGGTTAGTGCACATTATTTCACTAATTCACAGCGATTAAGCAATAATGTACTTCGTTAAACCCGGAGAGCTGAATATAATTTTAACCAATGCTCGCGTACCCGCGCGCGCTTTCAATTTCGCTCGGAGAAATTTAAATTTAAAAATAGCCCGCGCGCGAGAATCGAAAAAAATTTGAATTTCAAATATAAAATGTGTATACAAGAATGCAGCTAATTTCTTTTCTTCGTGTAAAAGCGGCCTGGGCGCGATGGTCGGAGTTGCGGAAATTGTGAAAGTGTATTAAAATGCGGGTATTAAAAGGTGCACGTCGTTTAGCGTTATATATATGAAGAGGAACGTTCAATTTGTTAAATAGACGACTCTTTTCAAATGCGCGAAATTCTTGACATTACGCGAGTAACGCGGCGTTTTGTAACCTGCTTAAGTAGCGCGCCGGACTCTCGTTCGGCCCGTAACTTCCGTTGTGTCATAATCGTAAGTATATTTTACTATCAATTACGAAATAGTTGTTACAGATCCGATAGGTACCCGAGTGCCGGGTCACCTTTTTGACTTTTTGATCGTACAATCTTCCTCTGCGCCGTGGAATACGACACGTTACATCGTGAAAAGAAAATGTAAATCGCGATAATAAATGTCTAGATCGAGGATCAAAGAACGGATGTTGTTAATGACATTATTAGCGGCGATTCCTTGAAAAAGTGAAATTTAGTTTACTTCTTCAGGATTTTTTATGCTGCAAAACATTCAATTCCGTTTTCTTCATTTTCTTATTTTTGTTTAAACGAAACTGGAAGATTTATTTCAGAGAAGAGTGACTTTGGTATGTCTTGCATGTCCTCTAGTTCGAGAGAGTTTCTGAGATCAAAATTGAGTACCAAATGTAATCCGATGAATTCCTGAAGTTTGATTTAGTTCTGCATCATAAAATCATGCCAAAATTCTTTAGTGATGATTTATTAAAACGATTACATTTTCGATGTTCATTTTTATAAAAAGTGATACTCTCCTTCACTTACTTTCAGTTTGTTTACACTAATAATTAGAGACCGATTAATATGCATCAGAGTTTTTGTCGATCTTTTTATTTTTAATGAGAAAAAAATTTTAGTTTTTTTAAAGAACTATACTAAGTAAATAAAAAAATTTTTATAAAAATCACACTCAAATCAACTGCTTAAATTAATGAACAGGTAACTACCCGATCGATCCGCAGCAGCAACAATACCAAACTCCCACGTTCCTTTTATTTACAGCATAAATAAGCCGTGGAGGGGGATGCGAGCGAAGAACATGAAAGAAAAAGAAAAAAAAAGCAGCCACCGTCAGCAGGTCGCAAAACAAAAGAAGCGCTCCGGGTTATCGGGTCAAATCGATACACACACACTCGACGGGCGGATGCCTCGGATTCCGCGGCTCCGCGGCGCGCAAATAAAAACTCCTTAACCTTCGGCCGCTTGCAAAAGCAGCTCCATCCCAGGAAGCGCGTAGCTACATACATATACACGCCAGCGCATAATTGCAAAAACCCACCCGGTTATATAACCGATAAAGCGGCCGCGTCGCCGGGTGCAGCGCGTATATAGGGGAAAGCGCCGCCGCCGCCGGAATGGCGCAAGTCGCGCCGAATTTATTAAACCGGGTGGTCCCGCGGAGTACGGCCGTATCTTCCAGAGAAGCTTCCGGTGAGACGAGTGGCTCCTCCTCCGAGCGAGAAATCGATTTCGCTTCGCGCGGGAGTCGCGACGGCTCCAGCCGCGGGTAATTGGAGCGCGGCCTTTTTATGCACTCGCCCGGGAACTGGCCCGTGGTTTTTGCCGCGATCGTCGCCGGGCCGATGCGATGATTTTCGACCGCGCGCTGCAGCCTTCGAACTATTGCAGGAAGCTACTGGCGGGATTTCTACGGTGAGATAACCCATTGAATAATGACGGTTACGCGAGTTTAGCGACTTTTATTTGAGATGGTCGATGAGCTTTTATTATTAGTTTTTATTCAAATTCTCTTTATTTTTTTTTATTGGATTAAAGGTAAAAGAATGAAACGTTTTGAATTTTCGCGCCATTTTTTTTTAAACAGCGTTGGATGTAATTATAAAATTTAAACAAATTTATACACTTTTTAAAGAACAGACATTTGAATGATTTGACTTATACTTTTTATTTGCAAGTTACTCCAAAGTCTTTTAAAAAATAAATAAGTTACTATTTTTTCAACTTAAAAATTGCACTTGTTCACATTAAGCATACACTTAAAGACCTCAAGAAATTATTTTTATAATGCAAAGTGAGTTGTAAAAATATGAAACTAGGAAGTATTTTTAGTTTGCGGTCGCTGAAAGGCATTAATTTCCTTACCGCAATGAGCAAAAAATTTTCAATTGGTCATGACAATTTTTTGTTTTCAACGTTACATAATTCATCACACTGCAAACTATTTTGTGTCAATAGAAACATTGTCTCTCGACAAACAAATCAATATTTCGTACTGAAAAAACATCGATTAAAATCAATTTACTTCGTCTACGAAAATCTTCGTTTCAATACGTTACATTCGTCCCCGACAAGAGCCGAAGAAAATAAAATAAGTTCATTATCATCAGCAAAAAAATCAATTCAAATTTTTGTTTTTTAATTGCTTAATTTTCAAGAGCCCCGCTTTCATTGAATTCCATGACATTTTGACGCGGCCCATTTACGCGTCTCAGAAATCAAGGTCCGTCTATGTATCCAACAAAATATTGATCCACCGCAGTTGTCACCTCTCGAGCCACTCTCCTGTCGAAGAGAAAGACACCTGCGGACCTCCGGAGCGCCAGATCCCAGCGTTGCAAAACGCTCGAGATTCTCGCACAGAGCGATCCACAGGCGATTGCGCAGTCTCTGCACTCAGAAAAATAATAGAGGAAAATTTACTGTAAATCGTTGAAGGTGGAGGACTTACTTGAAACGAGATTAAATATACCACAAATTTTGAGAAAATTACAATTTTCGTAGTAATTATGGTAATTTTTATAAAAATAGTGAAATTTTTACCAAATTTATGATAATTTTTATCTCATTTCAAGTATGTCCTCCACCTCGAAAAATTGTAGTAAATTTATCTCTATAATTTTTTTTCAGCATGAGCAAAACTCCCCTCGTTCGACTTAAGTGATTTTTCGCGGTAGGCTAATCGAAATGCCACCGTTCCACGCGTTTCCGACTATCGCGAGGTGTTGCGACAGCACAATTTCACTGACGCGTCGTTTCGGGAAGGCGTGGGCACTCTTGAACTCGCGACGCTTCATTAACAGAGCGCAGAAGTTACCCGGCGGAAGAAACTCTAGTTTTACCGCGGCAACTGCCGTTTTAGCGGTAATAGGAAGTGCACGAGTTATTCGTTGATGATAAATGATGCGAGATCTGCTGTCAAAATATTTTAAAATCACGATAAAAAATAAATTAGGATATCTAATAATTATTACCATTTTCTGCAGATTAAACCTGATTATCCAATAGATTCCTCATAGTCAAAATTAATATTTTATTTGAGCATGGTGATTCTGCAATTTTACCGATCCTTAAAAAAAATCGATTATTACGATTACGAAATTACTCATAAATAAAAATGAATCCCAAATTCACTTATTTAAAGTGACTTAAGCGATTAAACGATTCAAGATTCACGAGTACAAACAAAAAGGAACACGTACTCAATCAAACCATACTCTGTACAGCTGCTTGTTCACATTTACGCGCGACCCAAACAAACCCGTGAATCCCCACCGAACGACTCGACCGGACACATCAAATGCCGGCGACGTCGTGAAGCGCTTCTTACCCGTAAAACACCGTAAACCTCGACAGCTCATCGTCTCCAAGAGGCGTTAAATAATAATCTCCTGCCGTTTAAAAAAACAAAAAAAAAGAAGACCGTCTCCGCTCTGTTTACAAAGTTGCCTAAGTGCACCTCGCGGCAGCCTCCGAAACGCCGGGAGGCGGGATGCCTCGGCGGCCTCGTCGTCGCTTTTATTGCCACAACCGCCGGCCTCTTCCTCCTTCGCGGCGGTTCAATCAGCCGCTGCACCATGAAAGCGATATTGCGGCCGCGATACCATTACTCAATCGGCGCGGCGCATACGCACGGCCCGCCTGTCCCGCACTGCCGTCTCTCTTTCTTCTTTTTGGACCACTCAATTAATTCGCGATATGCGCAGACAGATGCGTAGGATATTTTCTAAAATTAGGTAACTTTTGCGCAAGCAGATTTACTTTTTTCACGGGCCGCTCGCTTGTTTAGCGTGCCTCTGTGATATCGAAGGATTTTTCTGGATTTTTTTTTATTCTGTAGTAACTTATCGGCTATAATTCAAGATTTGAATGAATTTATAATTAATTGAGCACTGCGGAAGTAATACTGCTTTATTGTCCGAAAAATGTATGTAGAGAATAAATTTGAATTTTACGCGAGCCCTAATCACCAATAAAATATCTTCGAAATTAAAAACGACGAGTGGCAAATCCACGTGCGCCGGGGGCTTAAACAAAAATCACTTCACATAAAATCATAAAACCGAGAAAAAAAATTTCCACGTGGCTGTTAAATCACCGATAATTATATTTTCTTAATAAACTGCTAATAATTGCTTTCGCTCTTTCAACAACGCGCCGATCGTTTCAACTTAGCCGACGGGAAAATGTGAGATTTAAAAATTTTGACGTACTATCGAGGAGCTCGATCGTATCCCCGCGTCTCGTTTCCGACACGTGCTACGTATAACCGTCGGCGCAGTTTCAAAATACCCGCGCGCCTATTGCGCAAAAAAAAAAAACAGCGCGATATATCATCGGTGAATCGGAATTTATTGGCGCTGAAGCTGCGGGCACGCGAGAAAAGTCGCGTAGGTCTCACCGTAGGGAAAGCGAGAAAAAAAATGTGCCGGGTGTAAAACGAATTTTAAAGCGTCTTTAAAGGGGGTACTATACTTTTTTTACCGAGCTTGCGCTACCGATCGATCGATCAGGTTTGTACCGGGGATTTGAAGGGTTTAGTGGAAAAGAGGCGCGAGATAAGTAAGCGTTTACGGGAGCTATGATGGACGAGAAAGCGGACTTGAACGAGTGAAACGAATCTTTCCTGGAGCTTGCAGAGTTCATTCTGCATGGGACGGACGATGAACGAGGAGGATGAGCGATGGATGTACTCGTTGAGCTTGTAAGGGAGCTTGAGATTGGAGATGCTGCGACTTTGCTGCACTTGAAAAGGAAGGAACCAAATGTTTACGTTGGTTAATAAAATTACAAATGACCTACTTTTTTAAAAGGCTAGACTATTTTAAACAACTAGTAATGGACTTTTTAATTCCGTCAGTGTCGAAAATTAATTCTTTTGCTGAAAGGCTTCTTTCTAAATCTGTTAAAAGTGGCAGAGACACATTTAATATGAAACATGATGTAATAAAAAAAATCATTTTTTTTCCTTACCTCATTCTTACACAAATAAAAAAAAATCAAGAATTCCTGTTTAAGTACCAGTCCACCGGCCTTTCATTCTACGTCCCACTAAACTCGAAATTTTCCCTACGCAGCCGTAATCTAAAGTCAATATTACCAAATTTCAACCTCAAATCCACCGAAAAAGCACAGCCGACCTCGACCTAGCCAACGGACAAATCGCGGCGTCGCTCCAAATTTCATCGGAACGAGCAAACACCCCGAGGCCTGGACAAACACCACCAGCCGATTAAGCAAAAAAGTGTCCCAAGCAAATCGCGCCGATCGCTCGGGAAAAAGAATCGTGGGAACCGTCTCATCACGCGGATACTTACGCTCGCAAACAGGCCGGGCGCGCGCGTGTCAATATTGCCGCGGCGCCTTAATGCGCCGGAGGATGCGCGGATCGCGGGGCTCGTTCGGGACCTTACGTAAGGCTCGCGGGTTCTTGCGTCAATTACGCAAACGAAGTGACAAGTTTACGCGGGCAAGTTTATTGTGCCGGCGAAGGCTGCGAATGTCGACGAGCGCCGGCGTCGAGTGCCGGCGCGAGGAGGAGGACTCCGAGGCGAGCGATTCTCGAGAGTGGAAATGAAATTGACGGCTCCGAGGGGCAAACAGAAAACGACTGGAAACGTAGCTGTACGAGTGTGCTGGGGAATTATTTTGTCACTTGAGGTGTGGATAATTTTGAAATTTTTTTTCTAAGACTGGAGTCTTTGTTATATCGTTAGAAATTGATTGATTCTGGATAGAGTTGTAATTTTTTATTTAGATGAAGAAAAAAGGGAGAAGTCGTTAATGTCAACGTTTCTTAAAGCGGGTAGCGATTTTTTATTTGAAAATCCTGGTTTTACTATTTATAGTGATTGCATTTTGAGAGATCGATTATTAAATAATAATTACTGTTGACAAATTATAATTTAATATCCACACTGATTGATCATTCATTGAAAGTTTGAGTGATTTTAAAGTCATTTATTCGGAGGTTGAGTAGAATGCATGACCTCTCTTAAAACCCTGGTGCAACCATGGAAATTGGAAAATCCCGAACTAATGCAACTCGGCTAATTTCGATATCTCACAGTGACTAGGAGATTTCGCTATACCTCACTTGGTTCGGTTCTAATAAGTTTTGCTGACTAACTTCTGAATTATTTCAAGTATTGAATATATATCTGTCAAAAATTGATCGTTATCTTATTAAATTCAATTCGATATTTTAACATGCAGTATTAATCACTTAGCTACAAAGTCTTTTTTGAAACTTATGTTTTTGTGAAAATTAATTTACTTCAAACAATATAATAAAATATAATTAATTCAAAAATTTTCCTCTAAAAATTCTGTGCTACAAGAGTAATTACGCGATCAAGCTACCAGACGGAAAACGCGAAGATACTGTAATCAGCTGTACAATTTCAACGAAACTACACGGCAATTGTTACCTCGCTGACATTGTCGTGCCCACTTTATCTCGCAATTTCTGTGCAGCGCGAATTTTTCCTTCTAACCAAAAACATATGCGCATAGTCAAATTACGTACTCGAGATTAACGAAGTAAAATGAGATGCAAAAATCGAACCTCCTCACAAAGTCGTACTCCACGAATCTCTCGACACTCCACGAATTCGCTTCTCGACGGCGAAAGTGCACAGCCGCGTGAATTCGCGACAGCCGCGCAGCGCATTAGCGCCGCTCGCGAGAGGATCCCCGCGACTTGCGTAACGGCGCAGCGCTGCACGCTCCCGTTTCTTTTTTTTTTCTCTCTTAAGAACAGCTCAAACTGCCGGCCACTTAACCTCCGCTTTCCTGCATTTTTTTTTCTTCATTTTTGCCGCGGAGTCGACGCGTTGTATTAGGATCGTTCGGCGGACCATAAGTGCGCGCCGGCTGCGCTGGTACCGGTTTCCCGGCGCTGGAAATGAATTTAATTGAATGGAATTAGGGATTGAGTGGCGATTGTTGCCGGATTTAGTGCACCTCGTAAATTTCGCAACTTTTTTTTTGTTACCGGCGGATTAATCTCTCGGGTGTTGTTTCGTATCTTGTTTCTACGTTTAATACGCGCAGGGAGTACGCGAATTGCCGGGTAACGAAACGATCGTTTTACGTCATATAATTTGTTCGTTGTAATGGGTAATCAGATTAAAGGAAATTAACATTCTGTTGAACACGTAGTTAGATTTTTTTTGTTACTAATTCGACAAGCCGATTAATGACTTTTTATCAAGCCCGATAAATAAATTTAATATTGTGCTATTGGGTTTTTAATTTACAGGAAATCCACTCCATAGTTCGTATTCGCCTTTAATCTCGTTATTGATAAAGTATGCCTTTAAAGGTGATTTCCAATTCAAAGGTAGTAAATTTATTAAAATGTAAGTATAATATTAAAAAGGGATTAAAAAATTTAAATAATGGGATTTGATTAAAATGCCTTACGAAGGTATGCTTTTTTAAAAATAAAAGTTTACTTCCTTGATTTTAGCATAATTTTTATTAATCCAAATGAAATTGGTACTAAATTAAAGTTTATAGTCTCTAATTACTTCCCGAAAATCATTTCAGGTCCATAGTTTATTGAAGGACAGGTATGCAAAACCACCGTTAATCATTTTTAAAAAATCACCTTATTTTTAAAAAAAATCACCCTAATTCTTCAGGAAACTCGCAGTACAATTTAAGAGAAATCCTAATTCCGAGATTTCCTGTAAAAATTTCCCATCCTACTACGTTTTTTTCCGTCATTTTTTCGATAAAATTCTTACAAATTTTACGTAGAAACTTTGTTTTTTAATGTACCCTCACTAATCGCTCTATCGTCAAAGGATGACACCGCGACTGAGGAATTTCCCGCAGTGGCGGAGGTCGGAAAACGCATTATCGACCTGCAGCTCGATTCGTAAACGACGGGGATGGGCACTGATGTCCCGCGCTCGCGCCAAGGTCCATTGCTCTCGACTCGCGTGAATCACCGCGCGTGTCGTCACGGCGGCCAGCCCCGCGGACTGAATAGCGAGCCGAGGCGTCGTCCGCGAGTGCGACTGTCCTTTTTATTCGCAAGCGGCCTTTAGCGCGCGTCGCTTCGTCTATTAATAATCTCATTGAAGACTCGCTCGCGCGAGATCGCGTGGGTGGTCGAAAATGTCAAGGTGGTCCGCGTAGGATCACCGTAAAACAAAGAAGATAACAAATATCGTGGAATTGATCGAGATTTATCTCGAAATATCATTGAATCGATAGAAACTTATCTCGACATATCGTGAAATCGTTTGAAATTTATGTCGAAATATCTGGATCTCAAGTCACCACTGAGAATCACGTCTCTATGATTTCAACGCGACTGGGATTATTATATGTAGAGAAACAGTAAAAGAGGAATGTTCGGTTGTAAAAGTGAAACTGATATGAATAAGCTATTGGTACACATCTATAGTTAAGGATCTGTTATGTTGGAGCGAACAGATTAAAAAAATTTATTAATATTCACTTTACAAGTAATGTAAAGGATTTTTCTTATTATTATTAATTATATTATTATGATTAAGAAATTATAAATTGAGGAAAGTCACTTAAAAGTAACTTGTGATTACACGAAGTGAATAACCCCTCGCATTTTGGAATTGATGAAAATTTATTAAAAATGATGCAACGCAATGAAGAAAAAAAGTAAGTAACACGATAAAAACTAATCATCTTCGATACAAAACCTCAAGTTCATTCCTCCGCCTTACGAAACAAAATTAAAAAAAAAAAAACAGTGCACAAACTCCAGTCCGTCCTAAGTTGCCCCGCGGAACCATCCCTAATCCTCAACTGATCGTGTCCGAGTATCATGCAGCCCGTAATAAATTTAACCGGCGCCGATCGCGATGGATACGCTCGGCGGCAAATCGGTCGGAGTGGCGCCGATTAAGTGGCCGGCATTAACCCGCGGCCGGATGATCCGCCGGCCGTGCGGATCGATAGAAGGCGCGCGGACGCGCCGCGACGACCTAGACCCCGATAGGCCCGCCCGCGAGCATCGCCCTCCCCCGAGGATAAAAGGATCGTTCGCCTTGCGGCTTGCGCAATCGCCCAGGCGGCGCGCGCCGCTTCGTTATCGGTCGGTTGCAATTTTTTTTTCATTATTTGCATGCGCGCCGAGATGATCAATTTGGAGCTTACCGATTTAACGGGTTTGAGGCGCGTTGGGATCGAAATTTAGTGGGGATGGGTGAGAGCCTCCTGTAGGTGATAGTGCAGTCTTAATTGTTGAACTTATTATTCGCATAATATTATTAGGAAATTCTGATGACGTATATTTAATCTAATTGTTCTTGATTGTACATTAAAGTGTTTTTTAAAGTGAAATCTATACGAAATCTCAGATGAGGTAAGATGTAATATTACAACATTTTCACGCGAGTTTTATCTTAACGAAACTATGTGTGCTATAAAAAAGTGTATAAAACAGCTAAAAGTGAGATTTATATCAAGCGATAAATTAGTAACATCCTGTAGATGATCCTTTAATGTGTTTTTCTCAAAATTCAATAAGAAATGAATGAAAAATAAAAGAATTATTAAATTTGCAAGAAATTAATTGCAGTGTTATTGTGAGAGTCAGGAAAAAGATTATAAATCTCCGTATAATCACTTAATTATGAAAAGGTAATAAGCAAAAAGTGAATCGATCGATTGTATTTCAAGGAACTCAAGATCTGACATAACGTGCGAAAACAACTCGTTGAATTAACGTTTCGAAAAATCAAAGGTTGACATGTTCCCAAACATTTCCACGCCAAAGTGCTTCGAAATGCCGCCAAAGAGAAGCCAAGGAACGGGACGACAGTTAAATAAAACGACGAATTTCGTACGTGAGGTGAAACACAAGTGTTGGGGAAAAAAAAGACGCGCCGCGGTACTCTCGAATAAACTCCGCCGAAAAAATGAATCTAAAAAACCCGCGCGTCACACTTTTTTGAAATTGCGATCTGATTTTAAGAGGGTCTCGATAATTTTCGAGTCCACTCGAGTCGAATATAGCAGGTGAAGGTCGTGCAGGCGCTATTGTTTCTTTAAATTTACATTCGAGGTTCGTAATATAAAATACATTTTATTAACGGATAGAATTTTTCAATAGTCAATGAGCGGAAATACATTTAATTATTTTTGGCTTTGGCGACGAATTCGTTTTAAACGTTGCAACGATTACTTTTATTTTAATTACGTTACATCACGAGTGTAATAATAAAAAAAAGGCACGAAAGAAGCACGCCAATTTGAAGTGTTACGACGCCGTCGTAAAAGTGTTGAACAAGGAGGAAAAACCTAATCGCGAGACACTACAATTTTCTAAATGTAACGCGAAAACCTCTCGTAAACAACATTAACGCCGAAAAATTTCCCTTACATCTGCGTATTTATAATTCGCCGAAATTAAAAATTCGCGCGCGCGCAAAAAAATACACCGCGCTGACGTCAGAAAGTAATTTCCTTTATTCTTTCTTATTCAATTTGGTAGTCAAATTCGCGATGCGTTAAAGATATCACGTTGGATCTCGGCTGAGATTTATCGCTTTATCCTTCGTTTTTAACATTTTTAACGTCCGCGTCGAGGCGTCTTTTGTTTCCGCTTTTATCGGGTAAATTTCGTTAACGGAGAGTCGAAAATTATAAACATAATATCAATATAGGTGTTTTCATTACTTCTATCAGGTACTTCTCAAATTCGGCGTTCTTAATACACATGCTTCAAATTTAATGAAAAATAATATATAAATGTAACATTTTTTTAAATAAATTTTCGAAAAAATGACTTCTTTCGACCATAATTCAATATAATTTAAAATACTCATTTTTTAAAATGTCTTTTAATCTATTTTAACTTTAATTTAATTAAATTTCAATCATACGAGTGCATTAACATTCATGCTTTTATTTTTTACAAACAAATGTTTATTTCAATGAAAATCATTAAAAATACAATCACTTAGGCAGACCTTCGCCGAACTCGCTTTCAGCGAATAAATTCCACTTACAAATGAATTTAGAGTTCGATCTTGCGAATTGAGAAAGGGTCGCTGGTAAACTTGGCGTTCAAGTGCACGCGCTTATAACATTCATTCTACTTTATTTCGCAAACCGCCGATCGACTTTTCTTATTCAGCAGCCTTAATTTAGTTGCAGCCAGTTTGAAATTGCCGCACGTTACACTCGGAAAACGGCGCGCGCACTTTTCAGAGCTTTTCGCCAAGGCTGAATCCCACCGCGCGAACCAGATATTTCTTATCACAATTTTCGCTCTACCTCGGCGTATGTTAAAAAGCGCAATGATTAGAAAAATATTCTGTATTTGTTTTGCATTGTAAATTGGAATTTTGACAAGATCTCGTAGAATTTTACAAGTGAGAGGTAAAGGCCAGGCTTTTTTGAAAAATTATCGATCAATATTTAAGAATGTAGGTATTTATTAGTGAAATTGAAGCTTTAACTGCGCGTTGCGTTCTTTAAATATTAATTTTTAGTTAAACTCTTAGAAATTACGAGTGGACCTTGCAAACTTTTTTATTATTCATCTGTATTCTACGTTTTAGATGCGTATTTTACGAAAATTTAGATAGAAAATAGATAGAAAAACCTTGTATAGAACCAAGGCATTGCGTTGAA
The DNA here is from genome assembly GCA_900480045.1 of Eurytoma adleriae. Classification (NCBI taxonomy): domain Eukaryota; kingdom Metazoa; phylum Arthropoda; class Insecta; order Hymenoptera; family Eurytomidae; genus Eurytoma; species Eurytoma adleriae. The sequence continues at coordinate 122,663 of UXGC01000242.1, read as the reverse complement.
AAGTCGAAGAAAAGGATAGGTACTACCTGGGAGGTACGACTGGACTTCCCCTGTTTTAATGAGAAACGTCAACATTTGAATATCGGCGCCGAGTCTGAATAAATTCCGCGCGGAAAAGCGCAGACCTTCCGCGATCTCGTGCGAAATTCCACATACGTCGGGTCGTTTGACAGCTGAGACGCGGCTAGGAAGAAAAAATAAGGAAGGGCCTCGACGCGTCACGTCTACTTGCCTTCCTACAGAGACAACACCTTTTTCCTCTAAATTTTTAAGCTTATAATAGAATTCAGTGAAATTATTTACAATCAATTCAAACAAAAAAGTAATATCAGTTGTTGCATTTACTACAAAAAAAAATATAATAATCTCTCCACACATATTAATAAAATGCACATAATGCGTCGAGATAAAAAATTGCGTCAGCTGTAAACCAAGACTAAAAATAGTATACTATAGTAAACGATAAGTCGCGTTGCTCGCAATTTGAAAATTTTTTTTCTCGAACGAAGCGCGGACTTACTTCGTCGAGAGAAAAACCTTCTCCTCGACAATGGGCGAGCAATTTTGAGGAAAAAGAAAATTCCCAATCGAGCGGGCCGCAGCAACCGAGGCAGAAGGCTTAAAGTAGCGGGCAATTTTCTGGTATCGGCCGGTGTATCTCGCCTGCACCCGATCGCGGAAAGAAAGACCCGCGCGAAACCGCAGCCGCGGATGAGCTTTCAAACGTGGCGATCGAGCCTGATTATCGGGATTACGCTTGAAAGTTATCGCGTAAATTACGCCTGCCGCGCGGTGATTCAATTTTATTACGCTTTCCATTCTTTTTCTCGACGCCGCGCTCAAGTGCGTCGTTTCATTTTCGGCATCGGTTCATGTCGCTTAAACTCAGCGGGTTCGGATTTCGATAGATCGCTCTGAGCGTAGTTTTGTAAATCTATTGAATTCAGGTAGTACTTATGTATTTTTTAAATGTTTTTAATGCACGGAGAAAAAAATTGCATTAAAAATTACTTCGGTCTTTACTAAAGTGAAGAAAAACTCGAAAAATCAAGAAAATTACTGTAGTGACTATTAATAGTAAAATTTTAAACATTTGTATTAACTTTTACTATTTATTAAAGTTTACTACATTTACAGTAAAAATTTCATTATACATTTTTTATTTTTCGAGTATGTCCTTGCTTTAGTAAAGACTACAGTAATTATTAATGCTGCGTTTTTCTGCGTGTAGTTTTCTTTCTGTACACGTATTATCATGTTCTAAAAATAGTGTTATTCTTTTTAGTTTTATCTTTTGTTTACAAAATATTTTTAAACAAATTAAAACAAAAGATTCATGCTTATATCAGAACTCGACTTAAACACAATAATAGTGCATTTAAGCGTCTATAAGATAAAGAATACACGTGGAAATGAATCGAAGGAAAAGTAGCAACGCGAGGTATGCGATTTCCAATGAATCGCATACTTTACTGACCCAGCTAATAAATGCAAGCCGATAATATCGATTTGGCCTATTGCATAAGGAGCTTGTCTATGAAAAATTGAATACCACCGGTACCGGCTGTCCTCGGCCGTATATCTCGCACTTCGCTCGCTCTTATAATATTTAGACAGCGCGATTTCGCGAAGATACCTCTTATCCGAACGTGATGTTTTGCATAATAACCCAGCGCCGATCGGCAAGTGCGACGGCAAAATATCTGATGAGCACAAAGGAGATTCGTCAAAGACTCGAGCGATAGTTTTCCTTATCCTCCTTCCGCTCCGAGGCGAGCCTCGTCTCTTCAACGAGCGGCAAAGTGAGCCCCACTTAGCCAACGGAAAACCCGAAAGAAGCTTTCGATGAAAAAAGTCGAACAGAAGTTAAAATTGCAAATGTCGCTCGGAAAAAAGTACTACGCATGCATAGAACTAATTCTTGTTAGTTACTGTTTTAACAAAGTTTTTTGCATAAGTAATATAATACCGGCGGGAATTAATTATTTGATATTAGAATAATCGCAACGCGATCTAATCAACAAATTTGTATGTTGCATGTACCAATTAATACACTGACTTCCTTAGTATACTGATTTTGCAATTTAAGAACAGGATAGTTTCATCAATCCACGATTTCTCCCAACAACAGGGTAACAACCACACTTTTTCGCGACATTTTTTTCTACTTTTTTCATCAAATGGATCAATCCATCAGAATCGCGATAGAAGAAATGAGGCGAGAAGCGATATACGTGTAATACAGTGGCTGACGGTACCGGGAGCGCATCGCGCTTACGTTGGGCAAGCGGCGTGCAGCGATGGTTTTTTTAAACGATCGCACGGTGCCTGGATTTCCCAAACTATTTGCCGGCGGGAATCCATTAACGCGCGCCTCGAAAGCCGACACGTGCCGGCGACGACGCGAGACGGCCAATTGTCAGAGGCTATGTACGTGTAAATGGATCTGCTCCTCGCCCCGCGGTGCCGTGATGTAAGGTAGTTATTAGGATTACCTTTTTTTTATTATCGCGAAATTATAGGTTTAATGGCGATTGGAATTTGAATACGGTTTAGATTGAGAGGTGCCGACGCTGTCCACTCGCTTTTCTTGCACAATAGAAAATTGTTTTTAAGTCTTTCAGTTCGATTTACTTGACTCTGGTTTGAAAATTTAGTCTTTAAAGTTGTAAAGTTAACTTGTAAACCACTTCATTGTTTTGTTAGTTGAGCATCTTAATTTATAGCTACTCGGCAGAAAAAAGCTTAATGTTTAAGCTGTCAGTATAGTTCTGTGATAATTTATTACGTTTTTTTTTGCCATATTTATGACTGCAGAAAAGAAACAAATTTTGACGTTACTGTTTCCTTATGTTTTGTTTATGCAAATTATAAAGATAAATAGGGAGCGATCATTTTAGCTATTTCCAATTTCTGCAGTACTAATTCAATTCAACAGAAGTATCAAATTCAAATTTGCATAAACCACGATTAAATATATTGCAATGAAACCGATTTTTAAAATTTGATTTATTTATGTTTTATAATTCTTTATGATATATTTCAATGACTGCGAATAAAAATTACTATCTACTACTATCTGGATAGATCAAAAATTAATTTTTGATAAAAGCCCTATACTCTCCCAGTAAAATTCGTTACACGATAGTAAGTTTTTGTATAAAAATGGTATTCTTATTAAAAGTTTATTTATAAAGATCACTTTTCAGTATAAAAATTATGACCTCACCGTAAAATTTTTTTCTCTGTGTATTCCTTTAAAAATCTGTTCAATTTTAAATATACATTATGGTCCACCATTCTAGACAATGTACTTTACAATACCTATTTTTTAATAAGCGCGCCAAAAGATACTTTTCACACTCACACTCAATACAGTCAGTGCATTATTTTTCCATCGATTTACCCAAAACTCAATATTTCTAATTACCCCGCAAAAATAAAATCTCACCTCTCAAAACAAGAAGATAAGAAGGCGAGGGACGAAGCCTCAGGGACGCTAATGACGCTTCGCTCCGAGCGGCACTTTCGGGTGGGCCAAAGTTACCCCACTGCGGCGTTTCCCAAGCCGGCGGCGCCGGAGAAGCGCGCGCGCGGGAGTCGTCGCCGCGCGCTGCGAAACTCGTCGGAGGCGGCCGTTGCGCAACGGACGATTGTGTCGCCCGGACGGCTACGCGATTAGAAAATGTATTATATCGCCGCCGGGACGAAGGAGGAGAGGAGGAGGAGGAGGTCCCCGCGGCCGTGCACCCGGCTTGCGCAAAGACCACGAATTTTCTCGAGGATCGGCCGGCCCGAGGATAATCGCCGGGACACGCGGAATCGGTATCTTCCAGAACCTTCAAGAGCTGGTCGCGCAGGAGATGATTTTTCATTTTTATTTCTAGGTCTTTTTTTTGTTCTTAAAGAGGTATATAGGTTGCAAGCTGCGTCCTAATTGTAGGTCATATTGAGCGGGAGTTGTACCAAGAAATTATATTTTCTTGTTTGTTAAAGTTTGGAGAATCGATATTTAAACTTTTCTTTACGGGTACGAAATGGTTACATTTTTGCGCGTTGTTTTTTTGCTGTGCCTGCTGCTTAAGTAAGTAGCAAAACTATTTTAGAAGCTTAAAATCGATTCGAGACTCAATTCTTAAAAAATAAAACAATGTCAATATTTATCGTCGAGAAAAAAGGCCAATAAATCGGTATGCTTATACAGTACGTTTGCTTTGTAGCTGTGTACACTTTAAGTTTCGAAAAGATGCAAACTCAAAAGTTACGAAATTGAAAGTATAAATGATTTCCAAATAGCGCGTTGAAAGCGTAACATTGAAAAAGCGTAATACCAATTAATGCCGAACTCTTCGCGGCGAGCGCAACGTCATAAATCGCTTTTCGCATTTTAATCGGTAAATTCACGCGGAATCGAAGCTTAAATCAAATTTATTCCACATTCTCCATCAAACGATCGCAGTGCAACTAAGTAGCTCGAAATGAAGCGACGATCGGTATGTTCCGACCACTCGATCTCCAACCGATTATTTTTGCTGAAGCGTCATATATCGTTGTTCGCATTTTAATCGTTTTATTCACGCGCAATCGAATTAAATTTTATTTAATTTCTAACAAACGATCACCGTGAAGCTTGGTTTCTCGAAACAAATTGTCGATCGGTATGTTCTGACCACTCGATCTCCAATCGATTTTTTTTACCGCAACTATAAATCACTTCGCATTTTAATCGGTAAAATCATGCGGAATTGAAATTCCAACGAAATTTTACTCCACATTTTCCCTTCATGATACAAGTCGATCTCTCGAAGTAAAGCGTCCAATCGGCACGTTCCAACCCAACGATCTCGAACCGATTTTTTCTTTTTCTATACTCTACTAAGAAAAATCTCCATCGAACTTCGAAGGGCGCCCCCGCGATCAACGTCACTTGAAACGAACCGATCACTTACCGATCTGCTCGCGCTGGACGCGTGATGCCTCGCCGGTGGTGGCTCAGGCTCCTCTCACTAAATCCACAAAAAAATTTATCAACACTTCGGCACTTGCGAATCGCGTCTCGCTTCCGTCGGTCCTCCGTCGATCGGGCTCCCTGCGTTCAATGTCTTTTCGTCGGCGGTGCGCAAAGCTGCGGAGCGAGCGGACAGACGGACGGACGCAGCGGGGCGGGGAACGGGCGCGTGACAAAACTCGGCGGCTCTTGTCGCGGACTGTCGGGAGCGCGCGGCGCGCATTGCCTTTAACCGAGCAGCGCCATGTTGGTACCGCGGCCACCTCCTCTCGCTCGACCGGCCGACCCCTCCCCCGCCGCCGCCGCTGCCGACGACGTCGCGTAGCTGTGTACCGGGACACCGACGCTTTTCACGCGTGCACGTGCACACCTCCCTCCGCTGGGGCCGGTGGTACGTGTGCCGATCTAAAGGACGCGAGGTGCCGGGGCTCTTTTCGGATTCGACTAGTTTGACACACTTTTGTGCCGATCTGCTTTTTTTTCAGTGTGGTTTGCGTGATAAGATGAAGTAATTTCGATTTTCTGTCAAAAATTCTCTAAAGGGTTTAATAAAATCTTAAAATGTTGAATGATGAACGGCGAAATAATTAAGAACGTCAAAAAATTACTTAATTGATATTTGCTTTGAACAAGAGAATTATTTTGTAGAAATATACGTGGATTTTTTAGAACCAGTTATTATGTTAATTCACACTTTATTTATTAAATCATATTTTAAAAAAATTATTTCATACACGTCTTAAACAAAAATCTTTTTCATTCAGTCTAGATAACAGACCTATCCATACATTTTTTTTTTCATTTTTATAATTTGTAATAATGTGCACATTTGCCTCTTTATGACGTAAATAAATACATGCAAATAAATACATAATCTTAAATAATATAATAAATATGAATAAGGAGCTTTATAAGAAGCTATACCTAAAGATTTCTTACTTAATTTAATGTGCATACCTACATTAGCGTAAAAATGAAAGGAAAAGTAATTATCTTCTCACATTTGCTCATAATTTACTTCTTTCCATCTAATTATCAAGTAGTGAATGGCATTACAGCCAACGTATGTACGTTCATCATAAATATATGCCTAGCGGTCGGTATTCGCAAATATATTTTTAAAATGGGTAAAAAGATACAATTTAAATATTAGTTACAATAATGCATGGCGTATTTGTTAACGTCTACATTTATCGATTTCGATGCATAACTTCAATAACTAATATTTTTAATGAGAAAATTTCTTTCCATGCTGATTGATCCAAAATTGTTTAAATAGGTAATAAATTTAAAAAATTTCGAATGAACATGGAAAGAAACTGTATCGTTTAAAAAATCAGTTAATGAACTTATTGACCGAAATCGATAAATCTAGACGTTAACAAACACCGTTCCATGAAATAATAATAATAAACGGTCAGTACAGGTCAGCGACCACTCATTTTATATTGGCTCGTAAAATTTTTACAATACTGACATTGTAATGGTGTAATAAATGATTTTATTTCCTTCACCTCAAGGATGTAAACCACACGCACTACAGAAATATTAGTTCGCGCAAAAGCTTACATCAATTTGGTATTCGAAAATAAATGTTAAGTAATTTACAGTATTGTAATAATAACTTAGAATTAGAGGCAGTTCCGAGACGGACAAGCAAATACCGCAGGTGTTTACGATTACGACTGCTTCTTTGCTCGAAAGTAGAATAGAAATGATTTGGCACTTACGCAAGAGAATCAAATTATTCTAAATAGCTGAAGCAAAATTCGGATTGAAATTCAAAATATTCAAATTTAAATACACAGTCGCTTTTCGCACGATACACAGTTTGGTTTTATTGATGTCTAATATGGACATTATTCGCTTGTATTATTTTTTATTCGCAAGAAGCTTAAGCTTTTAGTGTCCAGTCTAACATAGCGATTATTTGTTTTTTTTTTTATGTGATTATTCAGGTAATTATACAGCGTAAACTGTCAAATAATTTATCAATCATATTCGTAAATAGCGATTTTTAACCGATTTTACATTTCTTACGGAAATTAGGATTCACTAATCTTACTGAATATTCAAGAAATTCTAATGACCTAATACAATGCGGTAATACAATGGCTTTCACATTACCGTAAAATTAACGTTGAATAAAATATAGATACCAAGGTTAAATTGAAATTGGCTTCCGACGCACAGAAAAGCACAATCACTGTTACGTCTCCGTACGTAGTCTGGACTATGATACTTTGCAAGTTCAATTTTTTGATTGTCTTATTTGAAAGTCCGAAACGTACAACTGCTCACGCAGGTGGCACGTACCGGTTCGGAAAATATACTTTTGACCCCTCGTTAATTAACTCTCACGAAGCGCTGACGTCTTAATTTTCCGCGGGTGCGAAAAGCGCGCGAAAATTCAAAAACTTACGTAGATTCAAAAAATTGGGCGATCCGGAAATTTATTGTTTACTTCGAAAGATGATGCAGCTAGAACAGCGACGGGGAAATTAGGCTCTGGAAAGTTATATATTACGAGTATCTGGAAAGTTATTTATAACGATATACTTTTTATGCGTGTCAGCGATAATCGGTTTGTTTTGAAACTTATCAATAAAAGCTTGCTCATTGAATTTCTGGAATTTCTTGAAGATTTTAAATTAAAAAACTCGTGCATTGTTACTATGTTCTCACATCCAGGTACATTTGCAAATCTACTTAAGGCTACTATCTACTTAATGTAAATAGTTACAAATGTATGGAAATTCGATAGAAAAACTTACTTGTAATTATGTAGCTAGAAGCAAAACGTCATCTCACCTGAAACAAAAAAATTAAATTTAATTAATTTTTTGATAATAAATGGGTACTCTGAATAATAAATAAAGAAGCGGATAATAAATGGATACTCTGTATACAATAAATAAATATATGTATATAACAGTTTTATGAAGTAATTGTATTATGGTCCATATCATTGAATCTTTATCTCAAAACTTTGCATGTAATTAAACTAAACATGGATTTTAAATTCATTGCCATTTAAGAAACAAAAACTCTCGAAAACCGTTATCCGGAAATATATGTATCTCTCAACATTTTATGTAAATGCTAAAGAAATTGACAGAAAGAATGTAGTCGAATATTTGCAATATAAATAATCTCATTAAGATATCTCATTATATTCATCCTTTTTTTTGTTCATGTATTAACTTTTTCTATTCATATTACCCCTACCTTACTTATCATTTATTTTTCATAAACAATAAAAATGTAAGAATTTCTTTGAATAAACTAAATCATTCTTTGCAACAACAAAATTTTATTTCAAAAAATTGTTTAATCGATTCAAAGAAATATTTACTCGACAAACGATTAGAGATACATTCAGTTGAAATTTCTAAATCATAGTACCCCCCTCCCTTTAGGTGTCAATTGCAGTGTAACGGATATTTTTGACGTACGCATCTTGCACCCAGTGCATTTGCATCCAGCTCCCGAGAAAATGCAGCCTCAATGACGCATTTCGCGAGCCTCCGTTAAGGAGCTCGAAAAGTGTATTTTAATTACACCGGCGATAGACTATAATACTATATAGACGAGGATGATACAGCGGTATTATGGCAACGCGGTTACGCGCGCGCGTGCCCAAACTCACTTGGCACACCGGCTGACCTTTCTTTCCGATGCGTTAATTCGCCCGGCGTACCGTGCGAGCGGTCAAGTGCGTACGTGGGGCCGCTAAGTGCGCGCGATTTCCTCACCTTTTATTACGGAGGTCTAATGAGCGGAGGAGAAAAGGACCTCCCGGAGTCAAGGTTCGAAGTCACATGCCACCGGTGATTTATACGCCGATCCATCCTTTTTCTTTCTTTCTCGCCGATCCACTATTGTCGCCGGTATAATTTGTTTAATGCGCCGATTTTTGCGGGAGGCATTCGAAAGGGGAAAAAGTGAACGTTGTGGGGTTAAAAAACAGCGGTGACCTTTAAAATGCGTTTGCTTTCTTTTATTTTTTAGCTTAATGAAATCGCGCACTTCCGTTGAGGCGAGAAAACTTATTGAATTCGTTGGTAATGCCGAGAGGCAGGAACCGGTGTGTATTATAGTCGTTGCGGTTTAACCTTGCCAGTTGCTTTCGATTAAAGGCATTTTAATAAGGTGTACGCGTGTGACGCATTATATCTTTTCTGGTATTCTGAAGATGCGGTTAGCATAAAAGGAATCGCAGGCACAAAAAAGTATATAGTTTCTAAATAGTTTCTTCACTTTTTTAGGTTTAACGTTCTTATTATCTTAATTATGAATAATGACCACGTGCCTTTTTTCGATTATGGTATTGCACTATTGGTTATCTAATGCACTGAAAAGAAATTTAAAGTAATTTTTTCAAGACGACTTAAAGCATTATTATTTGAAAAATTATTTTCATTGCAAAAAAGAACATAATTTATTCAAATTGTAAAAACACTAACTTAATAACGTCACTAAACGTGTGATAACACGACGGATAATGAGGTGGAGAAATTTTCGAGAAATCAATTAACCTCGACGTAATAGAAATTTTCTAGATGAACACCATGAAGAACTATTGTCCAAAATTTCGGAAATTTTCCACAATTTCGGTGAGGTTTCTGCTATCGCATTACAATATCATTAAGAATCTTTCCATTGGCGACAATTTATTTGAGAGCCGCAACAAAGACGTAAAAACATCGGAAGAATCGGAATATGTTTGTCCGTCCAGCGCATGGCTAACGGCCTCGAGTCCGCAGGTTCGATAACAGTTTACATCGGAATTTTACGTGACGCTAAATAGTTCTTCGCGAATTAAAGAGGAGAAAAATGCTAAGTCGAAGGTAAGGGATCTGAACTTTGGTCAGACGGACGCTTCGTCATTGGTTTTCGGTGTTTAGATCATCATTTATATATTCGTTCAGTTTTTTTTTTAAGAACACGATGAATTGCATAATTTAACATTTTAAATTAAACAATTTGACAGTATTGCCTTTGAATTGCGCACAATGGAAATTTAATGGCCGCAATCCGAAAAAGTAATTTACTTCAATGCAAATCATTTGTTCATAATATAGACGTAAAAGGAATGTTTTGAAGGACTTCTCTCTAAAGTTGCATTAGTGAAAAATTACTAAAAATTAGTAGAATGTTTTCTATTAATCATCGTTTAGTGGAGCACATTTCACTAAATTTTAAAAAATTTTACTAATTTTTATTAGTTTTTCAATATTTCTAGTGCTCTTAAGGTTTGAAAATGTAATTATTCCTTTTCAAAGTAACTTTATAAACGAAAAATTCACTCAAAAGTAAAAAAAAGAACTGAACTTCAAACTGCATACTTTTCTAATCTTTAACCGAACATTCGAGAAGAATCGCCCATTACACAAATGCACATTACTCCACGTAAAATCACAATGAGATACATTTCAACGGGTACAATAAATTCGTTGCTGAAATTAGTGTTTCCCCGCCGACAAGCCGCCTTCTTTTTGCGGAATATAAAGTGATCGTTCACTCGGCCTTGGGCCAGACGAAAAATGAAACCCAATTGCTTCGTTTTTGCGCGGCACCGATAATTGCAGCAGCGGCGGCTCGCCGGCCCAGCATTGAGCGTATAAAAATGAAAGGAGCGAAGGGAACGCCGCGCATTAGCCGCGCGAGTTTGCCGAAAAGAGCGATAAATCCGCCGTTGCTGGTCGCAATAAAAGAAAAAGGAGGGAGAGAGAATTAACGCGGCGCTCGGTCCACCTCTGACCGCGCCGCGATGTCGAAATCGATTTTCGCGGAAACGCCGATAGACGCGAGCGTATCCCGAAGGCACGATTTAGTGATTTTTTTTTTAACATGCACGATTTTCGCGTTTTGCTGTTATAAGAGGCAGGGCAGAGGAGAGCCTTCATGAGAGAGAAAATCTGTCTTGTAGATGTTATTTTTTTTTTTTTTTTGTAAAAAGAAAAATAATTTAGGCGTGTCGCAATGATTATTTTATTATTATGGTAAATTTTTATTTGACTCAACATTCAGTTGTACAGTCACTGACCGCAAAAAATATTGTATGCATCAAGGGCTACGTGGACTTTTTGACCTCGTGTGGTAGTAAAATTCGATGCAAAAAAGTCCACTACTCACCCTTGATTCGCAATACTGCTATTGACCTCGTGAGTCGTGAGCACATTAGGATTTATAGAAAAACGCTTGAGCGAGGATGATGAGGGGTCGATGACACGAGGTGCAAAGATCAACCGCTTGGTTTGTCCTCGAAGGTGACGGAATTTCGAAATGTAATTTTAATACAGATGTGATCCAAGATTTTCTTCTTATTAAATGTGAATGTTTTGGATAAAATTTAAAATGGATATTTCTGGTTAACAAACTTACGTATTGATATTAAATTGTTATATTGACATTAAGTATTATAAGACCAAATTTTATAGGCTAAGATGTTAACCATTTTAAAAGCTCGATTGAGAGAATAAAAATGATTATATCATTTTTAATTCAATTTCTATAAATAACACTTGCTGTTTTAAAATTGGTATTTCAATTGATTGGCTTGTCAGATAAAATGAAAGAAACGTCGAGTGTTGAATAAAATGACGTTAACTGATGGAATTTCCGCGCGTTGAAATCACCGAATTGCAGTATTACTTACTATCGATCTTGATAAATAACAAGAAATGTAAATAAATTATAAAATTTGATAAATAAAAATTTCGTTTTTTAAATCCCATCTCAATCTTTTGTTACAATGATCGAATTACCATTAAGTAATTAAACGACGAGGTGTTTATTAAGGTTTAATTTATACTGTACTTACAATTATAACTTACAAAAATGATCTTCATTTTATTTTAAATTTACTCACTCTCGATGTAATCATTATACATTTAATTCGAACGTTACATATCTGCTGACAACTATTAAATCATTTGCTTGGCTTAATGCCGCGAGAGAAGTAAACGACATTCAGGTAGATCCTCAAAAAATTAAAACAACCCAAGTGAAAGTTCAATGTCAAAAGCTTATATAATTTTTAAAGTTAAATGCACCCATTCCGAGAAAGAGAACGAAAGGTTATTTCCGATTTATTTTTGTAAAAGTCTCGGGCAATTAAATTTTTCAATGTTAAAGTCATTGAACCAAATTATCGACAGTTCTGAAAGTACACTCTTTAAATGAAAGTAAAATATAGTCATATTTCTTATTCTCAATATTATTGATTATTAAATAAATGCAGTGATCAGTTTACAGGGCTTATGAAGCTGTTACCAGTAACATACTTATGTCAAAAGTAATTTAAAGTAATTTAAAGTAATAACTTATGTCACTATTAATTTGTCTAAAAAATTGAAATATATAATAAATTAGAGAGGAGATGGAGTGAAGAGCAAGAGAGATATATATAAAAACAGATATAAATTGTTTTAATACATTTACGAGATATTCTAAGAAAAATTTTATAGAATAATTTACTACAATATTATAGTTAAAATTGTTATAAATTGTAAAAATTGCTATATTTTATGGTAATTTTCAGTCTAGGTTGAGCTACTTTTATTAACCCTTTTTACTCACTCTATCACTGTGGTCTGATAGAGGGTGAGATTTCCGCAAATTTAGCTACTCGTCTAAGGATAACAAAGATTCTTTTTAAAAAACGTCATTTTCGTCTCTAATTCAACACATTCGATTTGACAACCTATCCCCCACAAGCAACAAGTTCCTCTGCAACGCTCGACTGCATTTAATTCGTCAAGTTCATTCGACTCCTCTCCACTCCAGTTCGACTATTCCCCATTCCCCGGCAGAGAAGCCGATCGCAAAATCGAGGCACGAACCGCGGCCGGTCCGCGCGATTCGTTCGGCGTCGCGCAACGCCGGCGGATTAGATTCCGACGTTACGCGCGTCGATGAGGCGCGTACCTTCTTTCCCCGGCGCGGCTCGTAAATCTCGCGGCGAAGGACACCGGAGTCCGCGAGCGAGGAGGAGGAGTCGCGAGGGTTTTTGGCCGGACGCCAGCGCCGGCTCGTTTTTCTTTATTTTCCGTTTCGCGCGCGCGCGCGCTCGTTCGGTTGCGCGACGCCGCGATGCCGAAATCCGCTTTTCACCGAGCGCTGGAAAGTGCTTTCGATAATTTCGTTACTCGGTGAAATGCTTCGTCGCCGTTTTTTTCGACTTCTTCGACTTTGATTCGAATTTTTTCGGAGGTAATTGAGTTATGCTTTGATGCGAATGAGTTTAGCTGGGATTTCTGTGGTGCTTATGAAATTGCGATGTGTTGGGTCCTTTAGAGTCGGTATTTGGACTGTTACGTAGGGATAGGAATAGGACACGGCTAAAAGGAATAAGGAAGAATAGAGCAAGAAAATACATTGTTTCTAAATCTGTACTGTATATGCAAGGAACACTGTTGCTGTTCCGTATGTCTCTACGTTCCAGGACATGTCTGTATTCCTTGATTATATAAATGTAGTAAAATGTATTTTCGTCATCCGTTAATCCTTTTAGTTGATCCCTAGTCCGTTTCCTGTACAGTAGCCCATTATTTGCATATAGTTCTATTTGGAATGCAATATCTCACTTCATTAAATGCTCATATGAATTGAAAGGTAATAACATTTTATAATTTATCAGTTTTTTCAAAAGAAATTTTTTTTCAATTCTGCTTTGAAATTGTTTTACTGATATAACCATTTTTCATATTTATTTATTATGCAATTAGTTAATTTTGAAGTTAATTTGAAAATCGGTACTGATGAATAATGGAGAAATTTAATCATACGATGATTAAGCAAACCAAATAAATTAATATTTATGGCACGTTAAACATATCCGATGAAATCAATCGAAAATAATTAATTATTGGATCATATTTTTGATTAAATATAAGAAAGGTTCTTGAAACATCGAAATTAAGTTTAACGTGAAAAAGATAACTAAACGATTTGCAGTAGAATTTGTAAATAGTTCAAAAAACGATGCTAAAAGAACGTATACTTGTTTAAAAATGTATCCAATCGTAATTAATAAATACATATCTAGATATAAAAAAATATTGTATGTATTTGTTGTAGATTTTACTTTATAAATATATATTTGAATCTATTTCAACGTACGTACAAAAAAATTATCAGACTAATTGCATTATCTTATAAACCATAAAGTACACTTGAAAATTAACGATGTCAATTTCAACATTTATAGAGTGCGAAACGTACTCATTTTTCCCCCTATCAAAAATCGCACTCGCATCGTGATTTTCAAGGAACCCCCGATCGTAAACCATAAAATCATTCTCACGATGATTTTCAAAACCTGCACCTGACCAACGATCCCGGCAGAGTCGAAATAAACGTCGCGAAAAATGCTCGGACATCTTCGTGCGCACTAGGGGCGGGTATACGTGATGCGGCTCGCGTCGGCCGTATGCAAAGCACACGCTCGGCCTTCCGACGAGAGGCGATTTCGACATTCACCGCGAGACGTGAATCATCCGCTCTGCGCGCGCTCGACTCCTCGATTCACCCTAAAAACTCGCTGACCCCCGCCTAAGTCCGCGCGCTCCTGCATTTCGAGAAAAAAGTTTTGCGGATCTGTCGTAATCGACTTTTATCTCGCTTGGACGTCCCGGAGTTGCTTCATTCTCGAGCGCGCGAACGGCGTTTTTTGTGCAAGCGGACGGGGAAAAAATCGGTGCAGATTTATGCGCTGTTTTTGGCTGTTTTTTCGCCGAGGCTGGCTTTTGCGTTTTAGTCCGCAGTCGTAAGAGAGGGATTTTGGTAAAAAGTTTTTACGAGTTGACGTACGTTTAACGCGCTTGTGGAAGATTGTACGTTTGATGGTAAAAAATAAAGAAATGCTAATGAAATGGCGAATTAAGGTTCTTTTTGTGCTTACATTTGATCAGGTCATGAGGTAAATTAATTACATCGAAATTTTAACGCAGATTCTTGTAGCAGAGTATTGGAATTAAGTGTCCTTAATTTATTAATACCTTATCTCGTGTAATATTAATTTAAAAAATTATTCTGCATTCATTTGATGATTTATGTGAATTTTAAAGACAAATCAGTTACAATTTTATTAAAATCTCTCGTTTATTAGAAACATTGTAAGCACCTCTTCATAAAATGCTTACTATGTAACCTGCTAGCCGCACTGAAACGACTTTAAAATTTACATTTCAACGATAAAATTATCACGGATGGGTGTAACCAGTTATTTATTTTTCGTCAGAAAATAAATGATTGCCTCAATTTATGAGGTAAAAATAAGTAATTATTACAAATTTGATAAAATGCCCGGTGATACAGAAATAAGTTCATAATAATATATTCGATGCACATCTGATAATCGACTCTTGCAGGTAAGTGGATGCGAAATCATGTTAAATGAGCTAATTTATATTTATATTGCACACTTAGTCGAGATCAATTACTTAAAATTTGCTTTAAAAATTATGTAAGCAAGAAATTTGATCCTTATCTCGTTTTTCAAAATAAACAAAGCATTATATAATAAATGTACAGTTACATATCTACATGAGTACAATCATGAGCAAATGGCCTTCTATGAAAGTTTCTCATCATCGTAATTTTGAAATGTAGAAAGCCACGGAATTTTGGAGCTCTAATTGATCAGATATCAACGTGTACCCACGTGAATTATGACGTGTTTGTACAAAAGATTAACGAAATAGGAAAAGTTCAATATTTCAGTTGCATATTAACTTAATCTCGGTTTTGAGATGATCGATAATTAACGCAACTGGTAATTTACGCGTATTATACTTAATTTTTAAACATACTTGATAAACTATTCAAATGATCGATAAGATCAAAGCCTCACCGTGAATTAAGTAATAATTTATCAGTATAATCATCACGCAGGTATTTATGTCAACTTTCCTTAAATCCCAAATGATTCAACTAAAATATACGTCAATGGTGAAAGAAACCAACAAAACTGTAATACAATTTTAACGATACCTAAATAATAAAGAGTCATGATGATTCAATTTGGAGAAAAATGCAGGAATCAATGCAACGTACGATCGACGACTTTAGCTACTGAGGAAAGCATTTGTTATGATCTCTCGACATTCTTGCCTAAAAAAATCTATTAGTACTTTCCCTAAACTAAACTCGTTAAGGAAATTGAAATAACAAGCGTCTTATTAAATTTCTCGTAAAAATGTCTTTACATGATAACAAAAATTTATTTTCACCTGTTTCATACCGCATAAACAAATGATTCAACTGAAATATACGTCAATGGTGAAAGAAACCAACAAAACTGCAACACAATTTTAACTTTTCCTAAATAATAAAGAGTCACGATGAGTCAATTTGGAGGAAAATGCAGGCAACAGGAATCGATGCAACGTACGTCTCGACGACTTTTTCCATTTTTTAAGTGACAGACAGATAGTGACGTACGAATTTTGAGCAGTCACAAATTCTTTATTTCCGATAAGATCCACATTTTTCAATTCGACTGTCGCACGAAAATAAAAGCTCTACTAAAAATTGAATAGAACAATAAAATTTCTAAGTAGTAAATTTTTAAAGAAACTGTGGTAATTTTTCTGTGAGTACGTTAAAATTTTATTGCAATTTCTAATACAGTACTTTTTCACGTGCGCGTTCAGAATAGACAGTGAAAAAGCTTCGATGACTTAACAGTGCTTTCAGACATTCGAAAGTTCACGATAAGATTGGCTAATTAGAACCGAGTATCAAAAAATATATTACAACGAGAAAAGAAGGAAGCTTCATACTTTATTCGAGAAATTAAAAATTACAAAATCTAGGAATGTGTAACTGATTAGATATGCAGAAAAAAAATTCACGTATCGCAGACGATGAATTTTAAGTTGTTGCACATTCTAACGTCGTGCAATGGACACAGCGGGTAAGTGCACTGTCCACTCGCGGGTCTCTCATTCTTCGAGAGTGGAAAATTGTGGCTTCCACGGCCTTGGCCTATCTGCCTGAACCTGTTTTTTTTTTCCCTAACGACGTTTTCGTGTGCGACGTCTATTGTTCCCACGAGTCTAAAACGAGTCTGGACAGACGGAGGGTCAATTAATTAAGCATTTGTCGCTTGGACTAATGTGTTTCACCTCCCGTATTAATTCTGTTGAAATGTTGTCTTAATGGAGTAGGGATCAGGTATTATATGGTGTATTCTATTATAGCGTTATTAGGCGTAAAGATTCTAATCAATCATTGGATCATACTTTTATTATATGAATGTTTAAGCTATGGTGGTGTGGAAAAATTATAATAGTACTATATATTACAACATTTTCTCTGAGGTTATATTATGGGAAAATTTTTTAATGTCTTTAAATTAAGTTTACATAGAATTTAATTTAACAACCTATAAATGTAAATTTACCTAAAATCAAAAATAATCCATAAAAACCAGTGGAAAATTTCTATTGGGTACATCCCTCTAAAGTTGAACTACTAAATAATCTGAAAAATCAATTTGAATATATTACAATCAATTACAAAATGACAAAACTTTTTAAGACACACTCCATCATTTTCCATCCTTAAAATCCCCCTGTTTCTGAAACCCAGCTATAAAGAAAAAAATTTTAATAGTCCATTAAGTACACCCGATTATTAAAAATTTTGCAACCGCGCGCCTCTCGGCTTCCCTCCCAGACGCGTCTACTTATATACGAGAGCCGATCGCACGCACGCGAGATGCGCGTCGAACAATGCGTCGAACTTGGGACGGGATCGAAGCGAGACGGTCGAGCGGACGGCGTAATTGCACGCAGACGGCGTGGAGCGCCGCGACTGCGCAACCGGCTAGTTAGAGGAGACACTCGCGGGAATGCAAAAGCGACTTTCCCGCGACGACGTAGCGACCGGGAGGAGACTGGCTACTGGACAAAGTCGTAATGTGGAGACGGAAGGTCCTTCAACGCGAATGTGTCTTGCTGACGCACTTTATTGTTATTGCAATAATTCGGGGACTTGACTGAGAGTCGAGCGCTCCTGCTTTAAGAATTGGGGGAAATGGGTTTTTTTTGTTTGTTTCTGTGAAAAAACTGCGGTAATTGAGGGTTTAATGGGAATGTTTTAAGTTTTTTGGATTTTTTTTGGATACACTTTGAGATTACAGCGATGTAGTGAGATATATATATATCTCATGGATAATAACATATCGAAGAATACTATTAAATGTAAAAAATATGGGTATGAATTATAGCTATTAGAGAAAAATCCAGTCAGACTGTTAATTGATTTTTCAAAGTCAATCACTACTGAGATCAGATTGGGATCAATCATCTATTGCTTTAGTATTCCAATTATAAAAAAACTATTCTGTATAAAAATAAAACCGCAAATGGGTACGAACTTTTTTACACACTTGGATTATTTAAAAATGAAAGGCAATTTACCGTTTATTATAATAATTTTCCATAGCTTATCATATAAAAATCGTTGAAGAACTAAATGGATAAAATGTTTTAAATACACGGAAATTAAATTAAACAAAAAAACAAAATAATTATATTATCTTAATCCCTAGATGAGAACGCAAAATTTTTCCGCTGTGCATTCCTTGAAATGAAGGAAATAAGTTTGTATTTAAATTTATTCCGTAACTTACGAAACTTCATATTTACTACGTCACAGTATTATCTGCCAAAATATTTATAGCTGTTTTTAAGTATGAATCGAGATAATGTAGTCACTTACATTCATTAAAGTTTTAATTCATTTTTTCATGTGGTAAAACTCGTTTTTGAAATTATCTGCTACTATAATTTTCAATGAAATTGATATAAACTAACATAACTTACATAGTTAATATAATAAAATATTTTTTAAATAGACAATAATGATTACAGAAGAAAAGGCGTAAGTGAGATAAGCAGTAATAAACCTTGCTTATAATATATTACAAGGTTTATCAGTGTTCCTGAGTCATGGTGTATTGGTGTTCTTACATTCGAACTCTTGACATACAAGATGAAAAAGCTATTTTAAGATTTAAAAAAATCATTTTGGTTTTTGTTTTATCATTTCCAAATTATTTTGTCATTTGTTTACTCGCTGCAAGGTAACCTCGAGCCTTTATTTATAAGATCAATTCAATTTAATTTTTCTTTTATAATTTAATTGCATTTATTTACAAGATATTGCAAGGAAACAATCATAAAGAACAATGACATCAGTTAATTTGCCTTGAAAAAACTAGGTGTTAGTAGTGAAATATGATTGGTTTTGTGTGAAATAAGAATAGATGAATTATGACAGCAGTTTGTCTTCGTTACTTTAACAAGCAAAAATTTCCCAATTAATAAAATTTGATATACTGCGTATCTATAAAAAAGCAACTATCATTTGCAATTTTATTTATTTTAGACAGGATTTTTTAAAAAAATCTGACGTTTCCTCTGTATTGACGACCTCATAAAATTAATTCCAAAAGTGGAATTTATCATTTGATCCATCCACAATAAAAAGAGTTAGCCAAGAATACTATCAAAATAAATTATAATCTTCAGAAAAAATACGCAGTTTTGCTTATGTTCCGGCAATCTTAATGGACTTTTTAAAGGCCTGCCTTATAAAATTTTGGGACTTTAAAGCACTGTACCAATTAATCAGTTTTTCAGTGAATATTTATATTTTTTAAATAGATTTTTAACTTTCTTGGTACAATACTATGTACTCAAAGAACACATTTTACTTTATACTAAATGTGCACTAATTGTTTGCACTTATTTCGAAAAAAACAAAATGTTGCAATTAATAATACTAGCTTCTGAGAAAAGCATCTGTTATGATCTCATGACATTCTTGCCTAAAAAAATCTATTAGTAATTCCCCTAAAATAAACTCGTTAAGGAAGTTAAAATAACAAGCGACTTATTAAATTTCTCGTAAAAAAGTCTCTACATGAATAAAAAAATTTATTTTCACCTGTTTCATACATCATAAACAAAAAAAAATTACATCGATCTTGAAAAAAAGATGACAAACGCCGATCAAATGTTACCTTCCAGCTATTTTCCAGATTTTCATAAACTCGGTCGAAGGATACTTATGTCATCGGTCGGATTTGGTCGCGCCATAAAACACGTTTCAACTCTAATAACCGTAAAACTCAATCGACAACCATAAAGCGAGATAGCCCGACTCGTTGTTGCAACGTCACACTATCGAACTTTTTTTCGGAAGCATTAATTTGATGGCGGTAATAATCAAACTTTTCGCGCGAATGTTCTGTAAACAGGTTTTGGTCGAACTATGCGCCGGATGTTAAAAAGCCGACAAATTTCTTCCATTAGTATAATGAATGCTGAATTGAGATTTTTTTTCATTTTTTGCACGGGTTTTGCCACAATAAGGGAAGTCGTTGCAATTAGCAAAATTTAGTTGAGACAGTCAATAAAAAAATTTTTTTATAATAAAAATTGAAAGTGATTCTGATAATTAAAATGTTAAAACCTCCTATTTTAAAGGATTTTAAGGCAAACTTAGTTGTACAGGCCTAATTTTGCTGCATGCAAATAATATAAATTGACACATGGGTAATCTCTGAAAGAGTGAAATATTTTTCGAGTAAACTCCGCAGAAAAAGTTAAGACTTACATTTATTAGAATAATAATAAAATGTTTTCTTAAACGTAAATCTTAATCTAATTTAGAACCGCAGTAAAATTTATTTCAGCTTTAATTTGTAATTGTTATTGTAAATGGTTGTAATCCGTAAGTTTATAAAATAGAATAAAATAAAATTATAAATTGAAATTTAAGGAGGGATTCTGACCAACACCGAGTTTACATAAAAAATACTGCATTTTTTTAGACAATCACCCACGTCTTAGATGCCACATCAATTGATTTAGCCAACGTGACGCACACACCTGGAAAACGTTACTCTCAGCCATACCATCCCCCACCTACACCCGTCGTAACTAAATCGCCCGTCACCTATCCCAAAGCGTGTCCATCAAAAGCCCGATCGACCCGTCGACGGCCGCAGCATCGCGCCTAATCCGCGCACGTGGCGTGCCAGCTAGTAGATGCGCCCCTGGCACTAGGCAGACTGATCCACCATCGCGCAGCACGTGTCCGCCTCGTCCGCGCAGGCGCTCCCGCGGCCCGCGCCTCCCCCGCGCGCTCCGCCATCTCACCGTCAACCCGTCGCCCTCGCAGCAGGCACCCACGTGTATCGCCCCGAGGACGCGCGATGCACGCGGAGCGCGTCCGGCGCGCGGGGGGCAGCTCGATCGATCCGCGCCGAGCCGTCCCCCCGACGTCCGATCAGCTGACCGGCGGCCCCGTCGGCCGAGCCTAACGAGGCGCCGCGGCTCCCTAGGTACACGCGCTGCGCTCGCTCCCGTCGGCTGTCGCCGCCTCTCTTACCTGTTGCCCCCCGTCCTCCTCCGCGGCCTCGCAGCCTCCCGCGCGCCGGACTCTCCCCCTGCGCCGGCGGCCACACCAGCTCTCCGCGGATCCACCAGGTCGCTCGGCCTCTCAGCAGCCTCCAGCAGCCCGTGCGCCCAGCAGACGCCGCCTCCTCCTCCTCCTCCCTCTCTCTCTCTTTCTCTCTCTTCCGTCGACCTCGCCGTCGTCGCGCCGTCTACCTGCGCGCGCCACTGACGCGCGCGACCGTCCTGTGCGCCAGACTGTAGCCGCGGACGGCCGCGAAACTAATGCGCGCACCTCTTTTTCGGCTTGTAAATTCTAAATCGCACGTCGGGATACGGTATTCGATGGTACGTGAAATTTGGGGCTTTTTACGAGAGGAGAGATGGATTTTGGGGGGGAGGAGAGGTCGGGGTGACGCGGAGGGTTGGTTCCTTTTTTTGCCGAGCGATCGAGGTTGGTGGGACGTCGACGGGGGTTTCGCGAGCGACATCTACGAGGAGGCTGGCGGCGCGCACGCGTCGGGTGTACGATGCACACTAAAGCGCAGCCGGAGGAGGACGGAGCGCAGCCTCGAGGCGCGCGGACTTCGCGCTCGGCTGACGATGACGGAGCCGCGCCGTTTCTGTACTCTCTGCTTCGTCGCTCGAGGTTTTCTTTTATTTTGATGTTTTAATTTTTGATTTTTAAACGACATAAACTTGTAGGTTTGTTTTTTCTACTTTGTAAATGCAGGATAAATCTCCGCGCGTACGCACAATGCAAATTTATTTCTATGCGTTGGTGCATTCATTTGCAGCTGTACGTAGGTGTTGAAACGTACGTGACTTTGCTTTAAAAAACTTCGTTAAATACGCTTGTGTACAAGGTGGCATTAATTGTAAAAGAAATGTTATGCGCGAATTTAATCATTTTTAAGTTATTTAAGATGCTGGTCGTGCAATTTCAAAATGAAATACTCGCTGTGAGAATATCGTAGCTTTTGCGTAGCACCGCAAACTGTTACCTCGTGTTCGTTTCAGGAGAAGCGCAACGTATCATTTGGGGAAATGAAATTGAAGCCTGCGATATTTTTCTACGTGCGTCAGAACTGAGTCACCTTAAATAAAAATATACCTTCATCGTAGTTATAGTTAAATGACTACCAAGCGAACTAAGCTATCTAAAGTTCAATTAGTGAAATTCCACTAGAATTAGTGAAATTTCTTATATTTATATATTAAATTTATTTATTTATTTATTTAAAAACCAGAAAAAATTCAAGGTAATCCTGCGCGGGTAAATTAATTACCTGAGCGCAGGGTTGATCTACGAAATCTAAAAAATAACCTACTAGTTTACATACTAAAATTAGCCAATTATTTACATAAATTTTCAAAACTTAATATTTAAATAAAATGATCAATTTCCACTAATTACAATAGTTCTCCATTGACCCCACTTTCGAGTGAAGCAAGCTAACGCTGCGATCAACAAAAAAGTGATCGTACGACGTTTAAGTAGTAACAGCCGTATCCGGTAAGCCGACTTAGTTTTCCGTAATTCTGAAGAAAGAATCATCAAACGAGTGTATAAAATTCATATCCCAGCTAAAATTAAGATGCTGCGGGTGCTCGCGCGAAGCCGGCGGAACTGACACAGCAGGAGAGAGAGAAAGAGCGGGACCGTAGGAAAATGTGGAACGAACGGCGTAAACGGCGCGCGGACGGAAATACACGCGCGCGGCCCGGTCGCGCGGCTATTGTCGTCGCGAATCCGCGGAGAGCTAAGGCAATCGAGTAATTGTCAATTATAGCCCCCCCGTCGCGTATTTTCCATTTCTCGCGATTCAGCTGTCGGGCGAGGTGCAAAAAAATTGTATGATCGATCGCTCGTTAACGAACAGGAAGCTCCCTGGAATTGTGTGCGGACGTTTTCTTTATTTGTTTTTTTTAATATTTTCGGAGAAAAGGATATTTTGCAGGAGGTCGGAAGAATACCAAGTTGGATAAATAGAGTTGATTGATGTTTTATCAATCCGTTGTTTTGATTGGATGCATCAATGTTTAATTATTTCGATTATCGAGAAAATTACAAGTTTTTTAGGTAAATTATTGGAAAAATATTTGTTTGACTGTTTCTTTTTACGTTTCTATTGGTTGTTTTTAAAAATCTGCTTTAACGGAATGTTTCTGCCAACCTCGTAGACATTGCATTGATTTAAGAGCAATTTTTCATTATCTTTCATCAGGCAGTAATAAAACGATTAATTGATTGGCTTTATAGCTCTATGTATATGCGTTAAGATTTACTATACAGATAGCGTATTAATTATTTGGATTGAGAATGAAAAATCTAACGTCTGCTTAGATAATTTGAAAGTCGTCAACTTCAACAACGATGGATATACAATATATTCAAAGTATGAACGATGTTTCGTATATCTTGGTCACACATATGACAATTTAAACATACGATGAAAATTTCACTCGTACATACTGTATAAGTAGTAAAACTTTATTTTAAAGATATAAAATTCATATTACAATTTTTTTTTTCATAAATATTTACGATAGGACTGGACACTACTACATTGACCAACTGCTGCTATAGAGACGTGCAGTTCTATAAAAAGAATAAAAATGTTAATCACGCTCGCAATCTAACACCTATTATTTTGTCGCATTTCCCAGAAACAAACTCTACAATAAATCAAAATATCATTGCGACAAGCATTAAAATTTATTACCTGTATGTACAAATTTAGGTATATTCATCACGAAAAAATTTTACGAAAAATAATTCCAGGCGCTGAGATAATTTTAGCTCTTACCCAAGATACAGATCTTTCACAAAATACTATATTAACGATTGATTACTTTTCTCACAAAATATATTAAAAAATACTTACATTTTATAAATTTGAAAAAAATCAACAAATAAATATATGTACGATATATTTTAAGAATTTCTTCTACAAGCTCTATATCTACATTTTAAGAGGTAACTGCATTAAGCACCGGCCAGGCTGGATCGAATGCAAAAAAGCGTCGATGCCGGCGCAAAAGCAAATTCGGCGCGGTCGAAGCGGAGCGGCGCGCGCGTGGGCGGGGACGCACGTGCGTGCACGCGCCGCGTCTCGTGACTCGTCGAGCCGACATCCGCTTCCGAGCGGCGTTATGCAATTTCAGCGGCGGCGATCTCCAGCCTTGCGGGACTTTCGCGAGTCTCCGGCGCAGTGTCAATCCCGCAGTGTGTGTATTTATATTTATAAATAAATTGCAAGGGATGTGTATTAATAAATAGCAGCGACCGAAATCGGGCGAGGTGTTTATGTAACGTTCGAGATCTGGTTATCATTTTTTGATAGAAAGTTTTTTAATGTAGAAAAGTTTCAGGGAAATGCAGTGCTTTTTGGATTTGACCAATTTAAATGTTTAATATTTTAATTAAAGTATGATTTTTGTATTAAAAATATAATTTTGTTTCATTATTACAAATATTGTAGTAAATTAAATGTAGTAAATTGAATTAAAAATATTGGTATTATAATAACTTTTTTGTGTTCATTTTATTACGATTTTAGCGTCGAATATCGAACTTATTATTAAAGTGTTTATCATAAGCTACCTTTTTAGTAGTGCAGCACGGGAATGCAGATATATTTTTTGATAAAAACGTAAAAATGTAATACTATAAGAACATTTTATAAATGTATCGTTTTACATTTTCTATCAGCTATGTCCCCAGTTCTACATCTGCATAATAAAATACTTTGAAAAAAATGAATGAACTAAATTCTTCTAAATTTTTATTTTAGGTATTTTTGTTATCAGATAAAAAGCTATTCTAAATTAATTTTATAATATTTGAACCTCTTTTCTAAAGAAATACGAACAGATTTCACGAAAAAACAAATTAATAATAATCTCACTCTGCATGCGACGTCTCACAAAGTATAATTACTCACAAAGTATAAAAAGAAACTGCACTGAGACAGAATTCTAGTAAAAATGACTGTACTGTGTAAAAAAGTGACTGCAGTTTGACGAAACATTACTATACGATATAATCAAATTTTCTACAATCGCAATCAATTTTATCAGAAAGCAAAGTACAGCAAAGCAATTTCAATTTTTTTTCTCAGTGCGTCCGCCGAGCCTCGGAGCGCCTCCCTACCGTCGGTCGACTTCCGGTTCGTCCGTCTCGCTCCTTCGGACGTCGCGCGAAGTCGCGCGGGCGGGAAGCCTTCGCGCGATTCAATTACCTCGGCTGCGGGGCAGGGTCGCGGACCTCCGTATCTCTCTCCCCGCCCCTCGATTCACCGGGCATTTCGCCGAGTTTAATTTTCGCGGACCCTCGACATTTCCGGCCACTTTCCTCCCGGGCAAATTCAATGCTGCTTTATTAAGTTGGCCAAGATCTGTTTCGACGCGGCTCGATTGACTTGGGGAGCTTTTCTCTTTTTCGCGATGTCAAGGTAAGAAGAGTGTCTCTGGCGCGAAGGAGTAAATTTTCGTTTTTTTCTTTTGACTATTTTCCTTTAGTATTTTGTTTAATTATTATTAACAATTTTAAAAAGAATTTGATTCTGAGCCAACTTGAGCAGACTTTACATTGGAATTATTTTGATAATGAGAGTGTCAATGAACTCTAACCACTTGTTTACAATAATATTAGTACAAGTTTATAATGTTATTAAGTTAATCAGAGGGTAAACTTATACTGGTATCAGCTGGAGAGATACTCGCGTGTAGCTTAGGCTGTATATTCACTTTCGTCTTAAACGGTACGTACGGTAAAATATGTTTAAAAATTTATCAAAAGTAGTCTATCAAATCGTCGCTCTTTGCTGAGAATATGAAAAATACACAACTTTTTTTGTTCGAAGAGCTAAAAAATAGACCTATTACAGAAAATATTTATAGAAGAAGGTATTTTAAAGCTTAAAGAATGCTAGTCTTAAAGGACACCTTTTTTACGCAAAGGTGGAGGTAGTATTAGAGTTTGTAAACATCAAATTTTATTTGCGCTTTTTATACAGTAGTACAAATTGCCGTAAAGCGTCAGTTTTATTTACTGTACAAATTCACGTATAGTGTCAGTTTCATTAATAAATATTTATATTTCATTTGTAAAGTGTCCACAAATTGACACGCAAATTTAAGGTCTGCTGAATAATCCCTCATTCAATGAAATTTTGTAACATTTTTCTCCAACATTATACACCGATTTAAATTATCGAATTTCCATACGACGAAATATGAATGATGCTTATCGTTAAGTAGGGGACTCGGAAGCGCGTTGCTTAATTGAGTTTACTTGTACCTACTCGTGTACGGTGACAAATTTAAAAAGCAAGTGTAACGGTCGGGTACATTCTGACAGGTGATAATGGGAAGTTGTTCGAAGTTCGACCGAGGTTGCGTGCGATAACCCAGTTTTGGTTATAAATCCATTACGCGAAGGTAAAAAGCAACATTTCACTGGAATAAAAAGTCATCTCACGAGTGTACCTTATCACATTATAAAAAAAGGTAAAATAAAGTGAGGTCTTACCCAATACGATTTTTCAATGAAAAGTAGCTTAAGCAAAGAGGCGCATAAAACTAACCCAACTAAAGTACACTGAGAAAAAAACTCGTTACTAAATAAATTTTACTTGATTTAATTAAATTTCAGTTGATTCAAGTATAATGTTACTTTAATTCAAGTAAATGTTGCTTGAAACAAATAACATTTCTTTAGTAACAATAATTTTTTTTCTCAGTGTACAATTATTCTCTCTCCCCAGACTTACATCAATCGTTCGATCTATCGAGAACCGCTCGACTATACCCATACACAAATCAACGTGACTCACCTCGTCGCTTGTATCCCAACCGGACGCCGTGCCACCTTATGAACTAGAAGAACCTCCCTTGTACACACACACACTCCCTCACCCTCTCCCTTCCTCGTACACTCTATCTCCTCGATCGGCGTACCGATCCACTCGCGACTCCGATCACGCGTCACTCGCGGGGTACCGATTACCACACATCGACGTCGGCCGTGCGCCTCTCCCTCGGGAGGAGAAACTGCGGGAGGTGCACCGACACACTCGATCGGGCGATGCGCGAGGCTGAAGGACGATCCTCGCGCTCGCGGCACTGCACACCCCGCAGGCCGACGCCGGGGAACACTGGGCCGATTCGACGAGGCGGCCGAGCGCGCTGATAACGCACCGGCGCGCCCCCCTCTCCCCCACCCTCACACCGCGCAGCTTGCGACGAGTGTCGCGTGTATTAATTTTGTGGGTATGTATGTAGGCACGGGTTTGACACTTTCACCGCGGAATTTTGGAGGAATCGGTGCACTTTTTTTTCGATGTGATATAGTGCGGGGATAGATTTACGGTTTTTTTATGTGTGGTGTTTTTTTTTTTAATACGTGGCGGCGGAAAGGTTCGCTCGTTGCGGTATCTTATCGTCCGCGCATTATTTATCTAATTATAGGAATTTTAAAAACGAACGTTTTTCGTAAAGCGAGTTACGAGCATAGTGATCAGACATATGTGCACCGTAATGTACATACTCGCACGTGTTTTTATTAGTTTGAACTGCTACTTCTTTTTGTTAAAGAATAAATGTACAGATAAGTGAAAAATGGTTGTAAACAATTAATTATTAAAAGTTAATATTACACTTTTTATTTTTTACAAAAAACTTTCAATTCAAGTCTATACTTCGTGCTTTAAGTATCTTTTGCTTGAAAAGTGTCACTATGTTCAAATACATTAAAGCAGTACGTAGAAATTAAAAAAAAAATTTAAGCTTTTCCATGCATACACCGTAAAATTTTACGTCATTGCTTACTTTGCAGCGTACGTAGCACATTTAGTGATTTATTAATTCTATCTCCCTCTGCCTTGCTTCTGCCGTCTTAACAAACAGTCGGCAATTAAAATAACAGACGTACGTCTGCGATCCGTTTTTAGCAGACACCACCTGTTTAAAATTTCGTCTCGCTGAAATTACGTTTGCCTTTGACGTAATCGAGCCACGTGCAATGGAAAACTATGCCTGTGCCTAAATCTATACCTACAGCTCTAAAAGTCGCTTCCAAATCTACTACTAAATTTTTAAGTTTTAGATACATATATTTTATCGGCGAAAGAAAAACATCTTTTTTTTACAGATTTATCAAATTTGTCTGTTACCGCGATAACCATATCGCACGTATCAATCGTTTGTAAATCAGTAAAAAAAGTGTGTAATAGTCTGCAGCGGACTGATTGATAAGGGACATATGCACGCACACTTGGCACCTGCAAATTTAAAAAATTAAGATTTTAATTCCTCGAATCCGAGTGGTAGGTAGCCTGTGCGATAAGGCGAAAGAACGCCTACGCGTGGTATCTCGTGAGTGTAACAACCCGAGGGCAAGACAAACGGGGACTAACGCTCCTCGGGCAAATTTGGTTTATTGTTAAACCAACAGCGATAAGTGATCGTTGCGTACCGCTGCTACGTCAGAGTTTCTTTTTTGAATGGTGTGTATATACTCGATTGTTTGAAAAAATTCTGAAGATTCCATTGAGAATGGATACGTTGTAAATACAGCTATAGGATAGGCTGTCCTTTTGGAAAATAAATATCAGGTGATTTGTACAAAATTTTGTTTGTTTGTGGTAAGATAAATCTGACTTCGCTAATCCACGTGAAAGTTGACGTACTCAAATTGAATTATAGAAATAGTAAGTACAAAGGTAAGAAGCTATTTATCGGTGCTATTTTTTCTTTATTCACAATTTATTGTACTCGCGTAACATTTAAATTTAAATTTTAACATAATTAATATTACACGTTAAAACCAGAATTAATCAATCATTTATTAAGAAATTAAAAACATCGATTAATTAAAAAATAGAAAAGTAATGATTAATTAAGAAAAATTTAAAAAAATATTGTTAAATTAAATTGCTAAATTAATTGTTAAGGTAATCGAACAATAATGAGAAGAGGACGGTGAAACCAAAAGCGACTGAACCCTGCTCTGCTAATAGAAAGCCATTCAAGCGTTCGGGTAATCGCAGCAGCGCGAAAAGTGAATCATTCACCTCTCGAGTTCGACGCGTCACACCTTTCGCGATAAATCTAAGTGGAGCTCTTCGCGCATAAATTTATCGCGCTATTGATATTGCGATAAATTTTCTCGGCGGAAAATTCATCGAATTTAAGTGCTCCCCACTTTTGATCCTCGATTCTTCGCACTCTACAATTTCACAATTTATTGCAATGTTTTAAACGAAAATTAAAAATATTTGATCATTTGATACTAATTTTTCCAATACAACACTTTATTTCCCAGGTATTGAAATCAATTAATAAAATAAAAAAATTTATTTTAATATCCTCATTGCAATCTGAAATAGCAGTTTTCAATTTAAAAGCGTATAGTGCATTAAACAATAATTTTTGCAAAAGTGCGTAAAGTACTGATTTACGCATCGACATACTCATGTGCAAAGTTTTCTAACAAGTGCGTGAAACAAATTTTTACGTTCATGAGTATTAATTTTCCTCACACTCAGTAATATGAAATTTAACGCACAGATTATGATAATAATAATGTACAAACTTACACTTTTTGTACACGTGTACTAAAAACTTACAAGTGAGTGGATTTTACGTTTATCATACGAGCATACATTTTTCATCCATGATTCTTAATTTTCTAATATATCACGCACTGATTAGTGATTACGATAAAAATAGTGATTATGATACAAAAGATAAAAATCATCCCTGATTACGCACTGATTTCAATGCGTAAAATTGCACTTTATGCGCACTATAGTGTAAAAAAGATAAAAATTACCCTGTGCCATGTTTTCGCGAAAAAAAAACTTTCAACGCAAGCTTTAGCGAAGTAAATGAAAGTTTAAAGAGACCAGAGTCAAACCCGGGGGATCGAGCAGCCCGAGCGTCCGGGAGTCAGTGACTCCCGCGTCTAACAATAAACGGGCTCGCGGGCGCGTCATCGCGATGTGGGACGCGGCGCGGGAGTGACGTCATTTTAATTTAAGACGCGGCGCATCACCTGCACGCGCGTCTGACGTCGCGGCCTCGGCCGCGCGCATAGCGACCGACGCGAGCGCGAATCTACCAAGGACCGCACGTATGTATATGTACTTTTCGGCGGCGAGTTTCTTTTTTTTTTCAATTCGACTTCCTGATTGCCGGCTGCTCGACTCTCGATAATCAGGAAATCAAGGTGCATTATTTTTCCTCGAGGTTTTGGGTATCACGCGGCTATGGGAGGGGCCGACGGAAAGTAAAAGTGCGTATCTGGCCTCGCAATTTGAAAGTTGTAGATGCAAATTTGGACAATGTTCGCGCTGTCGTTTACTTTTATTTACTCGCGCGCTTGTTTTTTCAAGTTGTACTTCCCTCCGCTTTTCTCGGGGTTTTCGACGAATAAGCGTGACATTGAAAAGCGTGTATTAAAAATAATCTTTAGTAAATTTTTTTTTTTTAACAAAAATGATAATTATTTGTCAGAAAAAGTACTTATCGTTATAGTAATTTTAGAGATATTTGTTTGCAATGCTCCCTGGTAGAAATTTTTGGCTTTTTGACCAACGGTTGGCTAACAAACCTGCTTCAAAGCTTTCTTTATGTTTGTAATTGATTGCAGTATTTACTATTTCTTCTCCATTAAATTGGTAATTTAATGACGAAAAACTAGTATATATTCAGACACCGAAAGGTCATGTTGGCTTATATAAAACTGAGAAAGCAGATTCGTTAGCGCGGGGAAGATGTCAGAAGTCTATCGCAGAGTCCACCTGGTGATAAATGTACAAGGTACAAATATTGTGCGCTGTATTTGAGCCCAATCCAGGCTTGTCTGAATATTAATTTGTATTATAAATAAATTCAATGTTCAAATTTACCATCTTAAAGAAAGATTAAGCGCACGAGTTATTTTCCAAACGCCGAAAAGATGGCATTAATCGTTCGAAAGCTTTAAAATAGATATTAAAAAAGTTGCAAAAGAAAATTATTGATTATTATCAAGTATATTTCCATCTATGGATTACTTGTAGTCGATTATTACAATTACGAAATTATAAATTGATGGTAAAGTGATAGCAAAGTTATTTATTCAAAAGTGATTTCTGATTACGAAGGACGAATATGCCCCTAGAAATTAACAATAAATAAATAATAGCACTTCTTGCGAATATTGATGCTACCTCGTTTAGTGAACTATTCGAGTTTGATTAAAAAACGCTTTTGCTGAAAATAATTTCAAGCATTTATGTACATTATTTATGTTCCGATCGCAAAAATAAAGCAAAGGCACAAATTATTAAGTAACACATAATTTTAACATCATAATACAAACGTTGATTTAATTTCGAATGACAAATTTAAATACGAACGGAGAAAATGTAATTCCGAGTCTTGTTTCCGCAAGTGAACGAACGAAGATATGTCGAGAGCAGGAAAATAAATGAATATACACATTATTTACTCTGTGAACCAATAAGCGTTTATTATTAGTATTAACTTTTTTCTTCTTATATTATTAAAAAGATAACGAACAAACGTCTCGTATAAAATTGTCCATCGTCGCAAAGTTTTCCTTCTCTTCTTGAAGAGGGCCAACAAGAAAACTTTACAAGTCTTTGATTTTTGTTCTCTATGCATCTTTTTTTAATGTATTTTATAAAGAAAATGAAAGTGAAGGAGAAAAAGAAAGTAGAGGCGTGTCTTGTGTGTGTTGGTTTTGACAAAATTCGCGGATGGTAAAAAAAGCCGATGTCGCTCGTTCGCAACGTAAATTCATTGTATTGTTATATACCTTTTTTTATATTATTCGAATAAATTTTCAAAAAAAAGAATAATCGCCGGAGAGAAGTTAAAAAAACACAGTCCGTCTCATTTTCTTTTTCTCGCTGAAATGCACACAGTAGTAGCACGAAAGCAACGGAATTACAAAGCGGGCATGAGTTTATCAATTTTTTTTTATTTACCTTGTTTCCTAGACTCGTTTCGCGCTTTTTTTTCACCATTTATATATAATATGTATCATCATTCCCCCTTCCCTCAATTTTTTTTCTTTATAATATTATGTACAAAAATATAATAAAAATCGATAATCGTTACAAGTGTCTTCTTTTTTTCTTTCATTAACATTATAGGTACAATGATGATGCGTGTAATTGTGTGCTTGGGGCTCTTAGATTCTCGTCCCGCTCCGCCGCGATTCGTCGCCGAAGTTCGACTAGTCGGTTTCCGCGAGCGGAATCGAGGCGAGAGTGCGTCTTTCGAGTCTTATTTTTTTTTTCTTTTTTTTACAAACGTTCTCCTGTACAAAAAAACTTAAGAACCTTAAATGCGCTGTTTTTTCACTGTATTACTACTTTTTTTCGTTCGCCGTCTCCTCTCTGAAAGTTTCTCCGGGATTTCGCAGCGATCGAATGCGCCGCGCGACTGTGAGGTGCCGACACTCGAGGTATAGGAGAAGAAGAAAAAGAGAAACGCCGTGTGTGCGAACTGCGAAGCGTGAGAAGCGGGGAAAGTTTCAGAGATCAGAGAATTACTTCAGCCATTTTTTTTATGTTTTTTCTGTAACTGTTTATTTGTTTCTTAAAAAATAAAGATGAAGATTCAGACGTAAACAAAGTCGTTCGTTCGCATGAAATTCGAGACACGCTAACAGACGTCGAACTTCGGATTTTTCGTTTCGGCGTTGCAAATGCACCGTTACAACAAAAAATATCTATCGAATTCCCTTTGCTCGTCAATTATTTCTCCAGAGTCGTCAGAAACGCTTTTACAATTTTTTGTTTCCTCGAAAGTATACATAATAAATACAGCAGAATATAAAAAATAAAGATGGTCCGACGATCAACGAAAGTAGCCAGTGCCACTGGCTCGGGTAGAAAAAGATTATACAACGTGTGGTTCTTTGAGCTTGGATTGAACGCAATCATGTAGTTTCAATTGTTTTCTCTTTACTTGTTTGTGCGGAATCACAGCCCGTCGTTTGGGCGAACGGACATATATATATTTATATGTATATGCGCGAGACAAAAAAAAACGGGATAATCCAATCAATTCCTTTATCATCGACGCAGGGAAATCTTGGATCGGTGCCTTAGTCTTTCATAAATGTATATTCACTGTGTTCGGCGAGAGGATCGAGGACATTTCAGTCGTACAAGAAAAAAATGTGGTGGAAATACAAGTATTGGTTTTTTAAAAGTAAAAACATCGACGAAATCATTCATTGAAAACAGTTGTCATTTTATGCAACGTTAGTGTCTAATTGACATAATAAATAATTTTCTTTTAAAA
Source organism: Eurytoma adleriae (assembly GCA_900480045.1). Classification (NCBI taxonomy): domain Eukaryota; kingdom Metazoa; phylum Arthropoda; class Insecta; order Hymenoptera; family Eurytomidae; genus Eurytoma; species Eurytoma adleriae. Next base: position 88,907 of record UXGC01000242.1, on the reverse strand, counting down.
AATAACAGTAATTCGTACCTTGCTATCTCTAGCAAAGGAAATCCATTATTTTAATAATAACAATTATCTATTATTACCGCAACTGTAAAATTAACAAAAGATTTTGCATTGTTAAATCGATCGATTGTTTGCAATGAATATTCCACAAGCGAAGATAAAAAAAATACCCTCGTTAAAATTCTATTCCCTTAACTTCCCTTTTCTTTTATCTCCACTATCTTACGCAAAGGTCACATACAGATATATTCATAGATATCTTGCCGTTTTAAAATCCATCTAACTATCGGTAACAGGTTTCGCTCGCGTTTACAACGATGTAAACAAAGAAACCACGCTATTTATCTTTTTAGTGGGATAATCGCCCCTGTTATTTCCCTCGAGTGTTCAGATGAGACGATAAGTGAAATTTTTGTTACTTTTCCCTTACGTGCTTAGCAGTAAAATATAACTTTATACGAACCCGACGCTAATCGATCTCTTTTTTTTCGTAATGCCTTTTATTTACTTTTATTAGAGGATATTTAAGTTCTTAGTAATAATTCGTAAACTGTTAAAAACAAAAATGAGTCGAAGCTCAACTCCCGCATGTTTTAAAACAATCGAATCCAATCGAATCCTACTAAAATGATAATTTACGCAGTTTATTCGTATAAATTTAATTCGATTGTTTCAAAACTGCTTCAATAGTGTATAACAATTGATTTCTAGTTTTTAAAACACTGTCGCTCTCTAAGCAGTGTTCATTTTTTTTTAAAGTCGACGAATATTACAATAATCCTTTAATAAAAATCGCAATAATCTTCAATGTAGCATTAGTCAACTTCACTAATTATTGTACAAAATTGTATAAAGTTGCGTTTCACTTTATTTTTGCACTAACCATTACAGCGCAATGTGATAACTAACATGAAATCCACTTCTTCCCGTTTGCACCGCAGACAAATTTATAAAAGTCACAAGTTCGAGTGAAAAGCTGCGAAGTCGATTTGACGATCGTTAAAAAAAAAGAAAAACAAGACATAGAGCACTCGTTTCTTTTCCCTTAAAAAAACAGCTCTAGTTTCTAGGACGAACACCAAAGCTTACTCGATTTATTTATTCTTTAATCAATTATTTACTTAAATTTTTCTTATGTATTTCTTTAGCTTGAACACATTCGGACCAAGCGATAGTAGGTCTCTCTTACTTTTTTTTTTCTTACTCACTCACGCGCATCCACCCGCACACACGAAAGGTTCCACGGATCCTCACTTAGAATGTATTTACTGTTCAACAAGCGAAGAATTTAATAAACACACGCACAACGAGAAAATGACGCACACTTATAATATTTATAATATGTATGTATATTAACTAGCGCACGAAACTGGACGCACTCGGACAGGCACTCGCAGTTACAAATGAATTAAAAGGTATAGTGACGACTAAAATTAATTAAAAAGAAAATGTAGCTTTATATAAAGTAATGTACACGTCGCGCGATGCGTGAGAGTGCGGCTTGTTTTAATTCCCATTTCGCGCTTCAACGTCACTTTCATCATCATCAATCATTCGGTCGTAGGACCACCAGCAGTTCTCAATGTTCGCTCGGTATATACCCTTACTTAACTAATTTTTTTACAATTAGTGATAACAACAAGCTGTCGAACTTCGAAGTGTACGGACAATGGTCTAATCGAAGTCTTCAGCTTCGATGAACAGCAAGATTTAACGTACTTCGTCTATCGTCGAGTAATTTTTTCTCATCCTCGTTTGCTCAAAATGCTCCAAACGGTTTGTTCGTGAAACGCGATTAAGCGTCTCGTGCTCGGCGACAAAAATTAAGTAGACTTTCCATCGTACAAATTCTCCATTCTCGTGTTATATTTGTACGCAAAAATTCGTTCGACCGGTGTGGCCCGCTTTGAACGCTATGTTTCAGATCTATTCCTTTCAAAATCAATCTACTTTCAATTCTCATGACCACACTCTTCGCGATTCAACACGGTGAAAGTAACGTCTGAATACAATACTACTAGAAAAGTAAATTAAAAAAAAAAAAAAAGAAATTACGTACTAATGTAATAATAGAAAAGCGGTTCGCCGGGTGTGTCCCGTCGCCTCGACGGCCGAATCCGAGTGTATAGAAGCTTAACGAAGAAGACTACCAGAATTTTCAACGAGTATACAAAAAAGACAAAGGAATAGACAACCGTCAAATAAATAACCTCGTACTGATAAAGGATACTCGCCGTCGGGACACCGTCCACCCGTCGCTCCGCCCGCACCCGCGTTCTTTCTCTCCAAACGCGAATAAGTGAAATTCACACGAATAAGTGAATATCCACTTATTTAACTTAATTCACACGAATAAGTGTAGATGCACTTATTTAATTTAATTCACACAAATAAGTGATTATGCACTTAATCAACTTAACTCATACGAATAAGCGTAGATGCACTTATTTCACTTAATTCACACGAACAAGTGAACATGCACTTATTTAACTCAATTCATACGAACAAGTGTACATGCACTTATTTAACATTACAAGCCGTCCATTCACTTACTCGATAAGTGAACGACTCTTCGCATTAAACAAGGGCACATTAATGAATTTCGCTTATTCACATTTACAGAGTTCCCCCCTCTCTTTCTCTGTACATATGCAAAAACCGGTACAGACGGGTGGGTAGAGTCTACGCACAAGAGGTACCCGCATAAGTGAAGAGAAAAGAAAAAAATCATCATCAGCATCAGCAGCAGAAGAAGAAGAAGACGATTAGACGGTCAGCGCGATCGTCCGGAGGTCGGCGGCGGGCCGCGCGGGCGCCTCGCCCGGCGAGGGCTCGTCGCGCGGGTGGCTGCGACCGCGTCATCAGGACTGGGGCTTGGCGGCCGCGGCGCGCCGGCGCCTGCGACGCCTCGCCAGCGACGATTAGGCGAGCTTCTTCTCGCTGGCGTTGTTGTTCGCCACGTAGCCGTTGTTCGTGCCGTTGCTGTAGCAGCTGTTGTACTCCTTGTTGTAGATCGTCGCGTACGAGGAGACGCCGTTCTGCTTCGGCCCGGGCGCCGCCTCGTCATCGAGGACCGGCATGCACGCGCCGGGGTTGCTGTTGGCCCTCGCCGAGCCGGGCGAGCGGCGCGGCTTGCCGCCCGTGTACTTCGCCTTGTAGAAGTCCGAGAAGAGGCCGAGGAACAGCAGACCGTGCAGACCGATCCAGATCATGAAGGAGCGCGGGTAGTCGCACTCGGTGAACAGCAGCTGGAACTGGTGGGTCATTATCATGACGAACTGGAGCTGTTGGCAGAAAAGTTTCGAGATTAGTTTTTATTTATTTGTTTACTTTTTGTTGTTGTTTATTGTTTATTGTTTATTTGTTAAGTGCATTAAACAGGCTTTGTAGAAAAGAAAATAAGGTAAATTGAAATAAAAAATAAAATACAAAATAGATCTGAAATTCAATATTGAGCAGAGATCGCAGTGCATTTTTTAATTTGCCAATATATGATTCGAGTTGGTTACAACAAGGGTATCTAATTTCTGCACAATTGATCGTGTTAGATACCGTTTTATTCATGATTTAAACTGGTTATTAATGATTGAATTTTCATTGTTATTTATTTTATTGTGTAAACCTTTCCTGCATTTGTCGTTTTGGATTTTTTGGTGCACTTTAGTTGTATATAAAGAGTAACGTGACAAATAATTTTAAAAAATGTATGAAAATATTGAATTTCAAAATGTTATTTCAATATTGCTTTGAATTGTTTTTTTCTTTCTAAAATCATCCTGCGTTTTTTCAATTTTTTTAAATCCCCTTTCCAAATATCACGAAAAAATATTTAGTATTTATAAAAGGAAACAGTCTATTGATGAAATAAACTGCCAGGAATATAAAAAAACCTTTTGAAAAAATAAATGTTTTTAATCATAAAAAATGTTTATATAAAACCGATCCATATAAAAAATGTTCACAATATATATCTGTTTTTATCGATTACTTGTGAGCACTATTATTTCTAGGTCAATACGTTTTTCAAATAAATTTTTTATTCATTTGCGAATCGGTAAATGATTTATGTTTAATTAATGTATTACTAGGAAAGGATCATCTCCGAGAAACGGATCTTGATAAAACATTAAAGAAGTTCTTGTAACTCCATATGAAAATCTGTACACGTATAACCGCGTAGTTCATTTTGCATAAACCATATATTTAGCAGTTACATTGCTTCTATATTAATTTAACTTATTCAATGTTTAGACACATTTTGAGTAAATATTATTTTTGAAGAGTTTGAATTACTTTTAATGGTAGTGTAGGTTCTTGAAATCTACGAAATTGAACTAAAATATTTGTATTTTATTAATGCAGTTCACGTATGTTATTTATTTTTCAAAGTTTTATCAACGCTTTCCAGATTGAAATGAACCTTCCATTTATATATTATTATTTTACTCCCTCCGAAATTCTTATTTATTTTCTGTATATAATGTTTACTTTATCAGTCATTAACTGACACATCTGATTAATCACCGTAATGAAACAGAAAAAATAAACGTATAATCTGCAAGTGCTTGAATAATTTTACTTAAGTAAATAAATACTTGGAAGTAACTTTACTTTTTAAAAACTTACAAGTTCGAGACGCTCCCTTAATTACTAATCTACTAATACTACTACTTTTTAAACATAAATTTGTAACAAATGTACCACTAAAAATCAACTAAATCTTTAAAGCCGCAAAAGCTGCGGATCGATTCACTATAAAGTAAAATAAAATGCATAATTACCATTTGGAAGGCGGTGAGGTACTTCTTCCACCAGATGTACTTCTGGTACTCGGGGCCCATCGCCGCGATCATGTAGTAGAAGTACATGACGATGTGGACGAAGGTGTTGAGGAGGGCGAAGAAGGTCGAGTGGCCGCCGGGCGCGAACTTCAGGCCCATCCAGACCGAGAAGGGCATGATGCCGTGGTGGATCACGTGCAGCGTCGAGACCTGCTGGTTCTTCTTGCGCAGAATGAAGAAGAGCTGAAAGAGACGTGGTCCTTTAGTATTACGCAGTCGTAAACATTTTCGCCGCGTCCGGTTTAACAAAAGTTTTATCACCGGAGCGAAATCGCGGACGGGCGTTCTTTTGGGGACTAATTGGTGCGAAGAGTTTCTTTTCTTTTTTTATGGTAGATTTTGGGTATTGTTGAATTAATTAGGAGCTCGTATAGGGGATTTATAGGGGACTCGAGTTTTATTGTGCTCGTATCGTTTGAAGTGACGCAAGAGGTGCGAAAATCGCCTGAAGAAATTTAGTTCGTTGCTTTTACGCGATTCTTAAACAAATCATAATATGATTAAGTAATTTCTTTTTTATTTTTAAATTTACCAGTGCAAGGACAAGTTATACTCTAAATTTAATGAATAAACAAAGACTCGATTTGTCTGTTTTTGATTTTCATTTACGGTGCAAATTTTTAAAAGAAAAAGCAAACATTAATTTTTAAAATATTTAAGCTAATTCGGCAGTTGTGCTTATTTTAAGTGTTTGTAAAAAATAATGATTTGATTTTATGTAACTGAAATGCACAACTCTGTCTTGAGTATCAGAACAACAGTGTCCTCATTTTACGAAATGAAAAATATTATTCATATGAAATTACATGAATGTTGACAAGGCAGTGCATTATTATTATTTTCAATGTTAATTGAAATTTCGTGTCATACAACTGCAATGTTTTTCTTGCATTTTTCTTGGTACTTTTTAAGAAATGGGTCACAAAAAAGTAAAAAAAAATATTGTTTCACAGACCATAGTTCAAGGGAACATTAAAAATGAAAATCAATAATTCTCTTGTATCTCTCATTTTATGCTATCAAGATCTTTCGCAAATAAACTAAAAACAAAATAATCAATAAAAATAAAATAATTGATGTATTCTTGCAGTAGAAGGATTTTCTCATATACGATGAGAAACAGTATAAATTTACTATAATTTTTATGAAAGCTATACGAATACTTTATTATTCAGTAGAAATCTGTCCCTCTATTTCTTATTCAATTTTCAATGAGAAGCTAGAACCTAAGGATGCTGGATTTCTTTCTTTCATCAAAACTTTACTCTTATTTCCCCTGATTTTATGATAGTCTCCTATTATCATTACTAAGCCCCATTTTTAAACAAAAAATCATTTTCCAAAATTTGTGCGAAATCCAGAACCCTCAGGTCAATACGTCTTCACCATCTCAAATAACCAATCCTCCAAAACTACTCCCCACCTCCAACTAACAAAAAAAGCCCCAGTAATTTTCGGTGAACCATTTTTCTCCGCGAACCGCTCCGCCATTGTTATTACTTGTACTCGGTGTAACCATTTACGAAACAAAAACGCACCTCGTCGCAATTATATCCCCGACCTTCTTCGCGGAGCGAGTCAAAGGCTCCTTTCACCGTGGGATCTTAAATAAATCGCCGGCGCGCGCGCGACAATGACTCCCCGAGAGATCGATCGCGCAGCGCCGGCGGAGTTTCGCCGTGCGAATGCAAAATTAAATTCGCCCGCGGGACAAAAAGCGGCGTCTCACTCGGTTTAACGAGGCGCGAGGCCCGCGGCCAGGGCGAGCCGCGAGTACGGTGCAACAGGTGCAGCGCGGGCGGAAGGGGGGTGGTTATAATAAGGAATTGCCGAGTCATCGAAGGCAAAAGAGTCGCGGTTTTTTCGAGCGCCCGGGCCTCCGGCGCGTGGATATTGCGGAGGTTTTGTTTAAACCTCGCGTATGAGTAGTAGAAGTGATTTTGAAACTTGAGACATTATGTAATTAATTTTTAATACACGGAATTAAGGAGTATAAGCTTGCGATTTCCTGGAGTGTATAGAACCACTCTATAGTAAACTAGAGTGTACTTGGAGATAATTAATTGGTAAAAATTACTACTAGTAATCTTGGAATTATCTTGAGAGTATATAGATGTGGTTAATTAAAATGGTTATTCTAAAGGTAAAAAAATTACTTAAATAAGTCGAAAAATGATTTTCACAATTTTTATCATATTTTTATCGAACTCTTCTCTCCGTACCTTTCAGCACGGATGAATTTTTAACGAAGCTTTGTAAAACTCTAAAAAGAACGTTTTCTCTCGACAGAATTTAATCGCATTAGTTTTACATTATTAAAAGCCTTCAACGGTTTTCTTTGTTGGCGACTGCAAAATATTGATATCGAACCACACACTCTGCATCTTTTGGAAAGTAACAAGCATTACCTTTACAAATTCAAAAGCTCAGTCAAAACAAAATCCCCGCAAGGCCAAAATAAATTATTCGCATGGTTATAACAAAATTTAAAAATAAAAACAGGGCATTCTTAAAAAAAAAACACCTCTTTTATACTCTTTCAGATGTATTTTTACAAACTTTATTTAATCGAAAAATCGATTTTTAACAAAAACAAAGTAACAGTTGTTGTTGATGTTTTTCCACCAACTCAAAAATTTACTACTACAAAAAGTTTCTTTAGCAAGGAAGCAAAAAATTTACTCCAAACAAAAGTATATAACCGATCGATTAAAAATTTCCACGCGCCGTGCGCAAAAAGATTCAAAGAAGTCGGAATCGAAGCTCGCGCGCGTCGCGAGAAACCAGGAAAAGCGAAGTAAAGAGTAAAAAAAAAGGGAGCGCACACCGATTCCCCGGTGCAACGGATAAAAAGTTAGCGCCGGGTATAGCGTATATACGTACCGTATCGAAGAACTCGGTGAACTTGCTGAAGTAGTACCACCAGCAGGTCGCGGCCATGCGGATTGCCAGGCTATTGTTCGAGTAATCGACCGGCTGACATCGGAAGCTGTAGCCCCTCGCCCAGCCGCTCATCAAATACTGAAACATTCAAATCGTTCGATCGTTAGCTCCGCAGTATGCCACAGGCGCCGCCAGCAAGCTTCTTTTTTTTCGTCTTCCGCGGTGCCTTATTCAAGGCGCCCGGCATTGTTCGCTCGCGGGAGGTTAGAAAAGCTTCTTTTTGTATTGTTGTTGTTGTTCGGCGAGGTAAAGAATAGTGCGATTGAAATGCGAGGGGGAACATTTCATTGGTGTATGTTGATAAGAGCAGCGCGATGTAATAATTCACTGTTAAGCGAACGGCGATTTTTCGTTGAATGTCTAAATCTAATTTGCTCGTAATATTTGTTATGTGCTATTATATCATGTTTGATCATGAATTATTCAAATTTACGTAAGGCTGCACACGGGCCAATATAATTAACCGAATCAATTCCGGTTATGAATATCGTATGGCCCCTTTGAAACAATTTTTGAACGTATACTGTATTACAAATGCCAAATTAATTATCATTCCGTAACGTATAATAAACAAGATAAAATCCAATTTTATTAAATGAAAATTACGAAATTCGTTTAATTAATTTTATTTGGTTGTAACGTTGTTCAGGTCACACGAAAATTGGATATTTTTTTATCAAAAAATTGTAATGCGTTCGCGAAATAATTATTTTCCGGAATCATTGTTTTTCGATAAAAAAATATTAATCATCGTGTAAACGTGTAGATAGATAATGAAGGAAAATGTACTATCCTAACAAACAGGTGTAAATAATTGCATGTTTTTTCCTATGCTTGCGCCTTAGCAATTAAAGGAAATTGCATTTGCGTCAAGGAATCGACACACATTTGCAAATCAGGTTGTTAATCTTCGTGTTTTAATACAAAAGTAATTGTTCGTGTTATTTTACTTTTTTAAAATATAATTTTATAAAACCGTAACGAACATTTTTATTTTACTTTTTAACAAAGTTAAAAACACACTTTTCCCATACGAAACTATAAAAATTAAAATAATTAAAAGCGACTTGTACTTTCGACCCAAAAAGTGTAAATTTCATTCAGCATCAGAGCGAAGGAGTCATTTAATCGAAGGACTCGCGTCGCTCTTTGAGAGAAAAGAAGTGTCTTTGTCACTTGTTTTCTTCATCCTTGAATATCTAGTTTCTAGAAATAACGACGATAGGATTTCATAATTGCTGAGTGCGATTATTGCGGACTGCAATTCGATCGAATTCGCGGAAATCCTTTCTTATTACTATGGCACCGATAAAATTGTTACGATTAAATTAAAACGCCAGCCTAGCGTTTTTGCCGATATTCGCGAACATTGATACGAAAATAAACTCCAACGCTGCAAGGAAGGTTTTTAATCGGGAAATTCCTGAAGTTTACTCAGACGATTATAAAGAGCATTTAAAAAAATCTATTTCGGGAGTGCTGAGTATGCTCTATTGCGTCTTATAAGGACTGCGACTAAATCCCTTTAAAGACATTATTAACCAATTCAACGTCGCTGCATATCGGAAGAAAACCGCTTCCAAGCAAATCTAGCTGGTACTGCCTTATCTAAATCAGCTCACTTTGCACGGCGTACTTAATCCTCAGAATGTGCCCCATTAAAAACAATTTCTCCCACACGCTGCTGTAAAATTAACTCATTTTTGTGCTAAATTTAGAAGTGCTGATAAAGCACTCCACTTTCGAGTGTATTTGTGGAACTTATAATAAAATCTTTTTGATAAATTTATTATGTATCTGCTTTAATGATTATTTTGTTTTATATAATGTAGCATAGAAGATATAAATACACATTCTATGGATGTAAAGTCAAGGAGTATTGTAGAGATATGAGAATAAAATTTCCAATATCGTATTTAATGCTCAATGTTTTACTCGACTAGATGAGACGTACGCTTCGAAAGATTTTTTTGTCGGTTACTGTTAAATAAAAAAAAAGACAATGAAAAGTCATTTAAAAGAAAATTAAAAAACTGTTATTGTTACGACAAATAAAATATTCTTGGTCTCTGGTTGACGATTTTGACAACGATCTGCTTAAATGACTTCCCGGCAAAAGAACGTAACTATAAATTTGTCAAAATTGAGATAACAATGGGCTGCGAAGTAGTTTTTTTATTTGAGCAATCGTAATTGGCAAAAGCGCAATTATTGTTCTCGGTAAAAGGGCACGTTATGTAACTGAGTATTCTTTTAAAACCTTATTTATTTTTATCTTTACATCTGATTTTCATGATGAAAGCGTACGATGCACTTTCATCATAAAAATTTGTAAAAAAAAGACAGTCTTTCCATTGTCGTTAATCTTTCTCTGGTTATGGTTGTTAAATTATACATAAAAAGAAATTTTTGTCTTCTTTCAGGCAAAAGGGCGCAAGTACTTTATCTCCGAAAAACGGGCGTACGAAAATGTAATGAAAGCGTGAAAAAGCACTCGATTCGAGTGGAAACTGATAGCCAATCGAAATTCAAGTAACTCAGTTTTTTCTGAAAAAAAGTGTCTTAATTCACTCCAATAGCCTGATTATTTAAATTTTTCACTCTTCTACATTACGACAGTACTAAATTAAACTTTCGCGAGATGCGCGCAGTTCCACGTCTCTTTACCAGGAAGCCGCGAAAATAATCCAGCGGAAGGGCCGAAACACATAATAAAAAGACGTCGAAAGCGAGGCCGCGCCGGCGCTCTTTCGTCAGCGCGCCAAAACGGCGCGTCTCTCTCCATCGCGCGGAGGAGAAAAAGGCCGCGACTCTCACAGCCCGCGGCTTCTCCCCCGGTTTTCTCGGCGATTACGCGCGGCCGCGAGTCATCGCTCACGTAATACCCCGCGGAGCGAAGAATCCCGAAGGCCTCGCTCGCTCGCGAATTTCAATTTGAAATTGGCGCGCGAGGCGCTAAGTGCGCGCGCGCCTCTCGCGCGCTATACATCCCCATTTGCATCCGCCGCGTGGTTATTTGAATTTTAATAGCGGGCTCTTTTTTCACGGAACCTCTTTCATCGGGACCGCGATTCGACGTCCGATTTGACGCTCTTTTTTTTTCTTGTCTCTTAAGTAATAGGCGCAGGTGGGACGCTTACGCGAGGTGTTGGTTAGCGAGACGCGGACGAGGTTTTTAGCGGTGCTTTCGAAGGAGTACAAATTTGTGAACGCGACTCCGGCTGTTTGAACGCGCCGACGGTAATATTTGTTTACGTGTCGGGAATTTAGCGAGCGGCAATTAGCGGGCGATTTAGTATTTAAATCGTTTCACGGAGAGGTGACGCACGCGAGATTTATTCATTAGCTGCTTCAAAGAGCTTTTTATATTCAAGAGGTTAGTTATATATCTTCACTGCGCTTACTGTACGTTGCATTCTTTTAGATCGCGAAAAAGTCATATTATGATTCGATTTGTAAGGAATGCGTATTTTATTTTTTATTTTTACTCAGTGAGGAACCTAATTCTTTTCTAGTAGTGACATTTGATTACACAGACGCATAAGAATTCAATCGATTTTTTGAGGGGCTTAATATTTATTATTGACGATGAAATTATAAATTGACTTTCATTGATTTAATTAAAAATGGTTTGCGATTATAGATAATGAGTAACCTCTCCGTTTAAATTGAAGCTCTATATTTAGATAATACATAAATTCATATAAAGTTAACGACCATTTGTCAAATCGTCAATACGAAATTGTTATTTATTAGAAAATCTGTAGAAGTCAAGTACACTACCTGCGTGTGTTATTTATTTTCGCATTGTTTTCTACTTGTTTTGAACAATGGCTTTTAATGTCACTGCTAACGTACGACGGATAGTTAATATACAAATATTTTTAAAACACGCTCGTGCAATTTCCTAACTTCTGAAGTTAATAGAAACGGGAAAGTTAGCCCGCAGTTTAATAATCTCATTTGTTATCGCATGCACGAATACGGCGTTAATCCTACAGAGGATTAAAACTCAAATCATCACTTATTAATAATTTTGTGCGATGAATTTATAACATTTAAACTGCAGTTAATCTGCTTTTGTTAAATAATATATAATTTACTTCTCTTAAATATTAAAAAAATCTAAAAGATCAACTTGAAAAAACCTTTAGAAAAGAGTGTATTGATAACATTTTTCGTTAAAATTATGGTGATGAGCTTTGCACCGAAAATCCACCCAAGCTTTCCTCTAAACTCCACTCGAACAAGTCGAAAACTATAACATACCCCTCTACGAACTACAATAAATAAAATAAATCAGCAAAATAACTTATTAACCCAACCCATCTGGCGACCGCAGAACAAATTTTTTATTTAAAGTCTACCGCCAAAGTCATCCCGTCGTCCCATAAGCTCGTGTAAGAGTATCGGACTCGGCGCGCTCGGCCGAGCTTCAGCGCCCCGTAATTTTTTAACGAGGCGGCCGGCCAAAGCCTTTCGGAAGATCCGGGCGTCGGCTCCGGCCGCTCGCGTCGCGCCTTATTTTCCGGCCTCGGACACGACCTGTACGCCACTCTCGCCGAGAGCGAAAGAGAGAGCGAAAGAGGGAAGCGGCCGGAGGAGAGAATAAAAGGGCACAGCGGCTATCGAGAATCAATATCGCGTCCCCTCGCAAGTAGCCCACGATAGCATTCTAATTGCGCCGCGGCGCGCGCGCACGACGTGTACGCGCGCGAGACGACGGGCCGATCTTCCCCGCACGGTTTTCGTGCGGGGGTTCGTACGTTAATTGAATCGCGCCGAGTGCTTACGTGGGACGGGATGATCGAGTGCGCGGGGTCGTCGTAGTCGTCGTCGTCTCTTTTTTTCGCGTGTTTGATTAAATTGAAATTTAATGAACCGACGAGGAGTATTGAATTTCAGTGCGTCGCCGGGGGAACGTTGCTCGCTTAATTTATTTTGGATTTCTTTTTTTTTCGTAACTTTAGATTGGCGTCGCGTTTCGTTCCGTACTTTACCGAGTTGTCGGTGCGAGTGGTGAGGAAGGGGAAGAACTATGTTTATGATTTGTTAAATAATTTTTTTTATGATTTTTTTCTGAAAAGAAAATTAAAATTCAAGGATTGTGTAACTGCGAAAAAAAGTCTCATGCTAACCTGTAGTTAGACCCCAGTAGTCGAGTACATATCCACCTGAATTTAAAAAGTCCCCCTCCCCTCCCCTTACAATGCGTATAAAACTTAAATTTTCCCAATAACGAGTTCACGCGAGTGGCGCACATTATCCTGACTGGACAGTAAGCTTCGCAAGCGCCAACTCGACGTACTCAGAATGTCGCCGTTAATTATCCAACAAACACAAGGACTAAAAACTGTTCTTTAGGAATACTTTATGAATTTTTGAGTGTCCGCGTGTGTTAAAAAATTCATAAAATATTTATAAACAACTCTTCTTATTGTCAGTCCTTGTGTTTGTTGGATTCGGAAAATCCGAATTGGCAGCTCCGGACACTGCGCCCTGACAAAACGGGGTGCCGCGCGCCGAAACTGAAACCAGCGCATTTTATTTTTTTACCTGCGCTTCCACCGAGCCCAGCGAACTTCTAGGGTATCGTCGGCGGCGACGTAAAACCGAGGCAGACTGTAAAATAAAATGAAAAAAAAAAAAAGAACATGAAAGGCGAAGCAGACCGGCGCGATCGTAATCTCGCGGCGGGCACATGTCGTGCGACATGCGAACGAGGCATTGTCCCCTTAGTCACGCGAAAGCTCTCGGTTGATTCGCGCGCCGGCCGACGAAACTACGGCGCGAAAGCGACCTTGGCAACGGCGGGAGGGTTTTTTCGTCACGGCGCTGACGGGCGGACGATGCTCGTTTCGCGGACCCGGTAGTCGGCTGATACACGGCATTTGGGAAATCGATGTTCTCCTAAAAATCTATTTAATTAAGGCTTTAGTTATGCGTTCAGTTTTATGGCACTGAAGATTAGTAATAAATTAATAAAACTCGTAAAGACCCGTATGGACTAGTTGGTTAAATTACATATCTGCAATACAGATGTATTTTTGATAATTAGAATAACATTTTTATTATTTGATGAAAAAAAATATAAATAAATGAAAATAAATGAAATTTTGTATTTAAAAGATGTTTAGGAAAAAAAAGGTTTTAATGTTTATGTTTATGAGGTGTCAGCATTGCAGGATTTACGACTTTTTTTAATTAGTATAGCTAGAAATTAGTTTTATCGTTTAAGGGGTACGGGGTCAACGACCTAAGTGAACAAGGACGGGAGAAGGCATCTAGACAAATCAATCATTTTTTCGGGGCAGCGTTAGATAACTGACTTCGTATTTCGCTTATTGTAACATTCAGTCCCGGTTTTTCCTGTATCACACGATTGAATATTTCTTGTTATTCGGTATTTTTATGATTTAGCGCTTTTTTTTAACCTACACCCAGTGCTCGTAAGCTTATTGCGAAAAATTATGTAAAAAAAATAAAAAATCGAACGCAAGCAAAACGAAAAGAGCGACGTAAGCATTTCATAAATAACTCGGTCTTTCGCGTAATGCAATGCAGTTTACTTTTCGAACGCCAGATTGACCTAATGGCACAGTTAATTTTTGCAGGCAAATACCTGTACCTACAGATAAGAAAGAGATACAACAAGCGTTCCTTTTGAGGTATGATTCACGAACTACTCAGACGTTTTACTATCTATAGTTACGTATATTTGAAGTGATACCCAGTCATCGCATATTTACCCACTTCCTAGAATGTAACCGACGAACATCCATTTTTCGCGCCGCGAAATAACCGCCCGCCCGTAAACGCCTCGTTTTCTCCATTACGCCGTTACGGGCGGCCGAGCATAATGCAATCGCGCAAAGTACGCCCCGGCGTCGGCGGTGCTACATCAACGTTTTAATCGGCGCGAGTGTTAATTCCTTTACGCGCGATCTCCGCGGCAATTGCCCCGGCAAGTTACACTGTTACATCTAAACGCGGGCCTTGGGTGTAACGAGGGGGCGCGGAGTGGAACTAATTTATGGCCACTTGAACTTTCGCGCGCAGCCTTGCCGGGCGCGCAATCGAACTGCATAAACACGAAAAAAAATTTCCTCGGCCGCGTCGCTTCTCCGGCTACTTTTTACATTCGACGACGATGAATAAAACATCTGTTTGCACAACCTGGATAGAGAAGTGCAGCGCCGCTGTTTTCACGTGCGCAAAGATCGCTCGAGGTGGCTATATTTGGAGTGCGCGGTAATAAAGGACACAGAGTAGCGTATTACTTTTGGTCCGCGACGGTGGGGTTTGCATCTTTATATCGGGCACGAGTGAGCCGTACCGACCTCAGGATGGAATTTCGTGCTCGGCTAAAATAGAAGCTAATCGATGAGCGAACAAATCGACGATCGGATCGAGCGACATTTATTTTGCTCTGTTGCTACGGTGTACTTTCGTTGTGCATTTGTGCGCCTCGGATATATTTGGGTTAATGATATTTGCTTAATTGTTTAGCTAAGAAAGACCAAGTTGAATCGTCTTTTAATAAAATTTCAATTAACACAGTTTTAATTATTCTGTTACGTGAATTATACCTCAAATATTTACATTTTCGCGTAATTGTTTACGTATTTCAAAAAAAGATTATGATAATTAAAATAAAAATAATAGGAAAATGTATAAAACATGATTAAATTATATCCCAAATATTTACTTTGTCACACAATTCTTTTACGTTTCAAGAGAAGATCTTGATAATTAAAATAAACATAATGTCAATAATAGCAAAGACATCATTTTCGTTTCTCATTGTAGTTAGGAGAATCGACGGGCACGAGGTTCGGCGGTCACCGGTTATATTCATCTTCGACTAATTCGATCGTTATGGCACATAGTGCTAAGTTAGCACCGCAATTTCTCCGATACCGCGTACCCTAATAAGCGCTAAACTCGATTTTGGATGAATGCGTCGCTTGCGGTCGACTGGCCCTTGGCCACTGACCGACACACGGGTGCACTTCAATATGTCAACACATTGCAGATCTAATGGAAGATGCCTCGAATAACGCGACCTCTTGTTCCTCGTTTCACCGATTACTCACTGCTGTCGCGCTTAAGATAAAGCGATCCGTCGATGTTGAATTAAAATTTATCGAATTCCACTCGTAAGGTTAAAGAGTTAAAATTCTGAAAAATCACTGAGTTCGAGTATATTCTGATAAATTGCTGGGTTCGAATAACAAATCAGTTTATTTATATTTTAGATGAAATTGAGCCACTGTAGGATTGATTGGTCGAATCGAGTGGCTTTTTAGTCACTGTTAGCCTGTTTTTGAGGACAAACAAAAGTGAAAATCGTGGGTATGTTAATTACAAAAAAATAAATTGTTCGGTATTATTCCTGCATTCAAATAGATAAGATCTCTTCTGATATCCATATATCAGAAACCACTGAAATCTAATTAAAAAATCAGATTACATATGAGATATAATTTCACTTTTAAATAACAAAAATAATGTAGGTATTATTTAAAAATAGATTTTACATCATCGCTTATCTATATTAGATTAGATGTTACCGTCCGCTCAAATACTTAGAAAAATACATCTTATGATACACGCTGTGATAAGGAAGTCATCATATCTCAAATAAGATTCATCATTTGCGATTTATCGTTTGAAATTCATTTCAGCATCCCACACCAGACTTCCAACAAAATCTCAGACACACGTATTTTTACGAGCTCGAAATCCACATTGGATCCTCAACTAATTTAAAATCCATCTCATCCATTCGAACCCGAGCTAATTGCATTACCCGAGCAGCGGCGCAGCATCTCGCTCAGCATACCCCTGCGAGCTAATTCGCGTCAAATCCGCCGGGTCGTCGACCGCGCGTCGCGCATTTTCTCGCCCGAAGGACCGCGCCGCCGCCTCGGCCAATCGCACATCCACCCATCGAGCGCGCGCGAGCCTCCCGACACCTGAGCTTATTCGAGCGCGTCCCGACGCACTTAACGCTGCGCGCGCCTCTCTCCCCGTGATCACACACACGCCTACACGCGCGCGCGACTCGTCCTCCTTCGCTCCCGCGCGATATCGATCGATATCGGCCGCCGGCGGCGCTCCCCTATCACGGATTTTCATTTAAATTCAATTAGCCGCGGCGGGCGATTTTCAAAAGCCCGGGGCTGGATAATGAAGCTGGGCGCGCGGGGGCCCCTTTTTAGGGGGCTGACCCGCTTTTAATTTCGACGCGGACTCTCTGCCCGGATTTTGAGCTTCAGAGGGGAGAGATTTTAGCTGGTTCGTTAGAAAGGGATCTTCGTTTTCTTTTTTTTTTTCTTTTGCTAAGCGAGCTTTCAAAAGGTATTAGTCGTGCGCGTCCGCTTTTGTAATTAAATGAGTATTAAAATGTAGCCGATGATTAACCGGAGAAAAATTTATGCGATATTCTGTGAAATAAGAGATTCTGGATTGTCGCTTGTGTAGGTTGACCCACATTACGGTACGCGCGGGCATTACAACCGTAGCGCGTCTGATTAAAAGGCATTATTTTTATATTACACTTTTTTATAATACATAGTATAATGTAATACAGTAAAACGAGCGATTTTATGTCAACGTTTGCTTTAACGTTCGCAGTGCCTTGGGGACACGACTCGAAACGCATGCATTTCCGTAAAGTTAATAAACCCTATTCTCGGTGCAAGGTTATCATTCATTGCTGCGTTTTATCGTCGTATGCGCGAGCGTCGGCTGCTTTTAAAAATAGATTCTTACTATTCGTTACGTGCGCCGAGCTATTCAAACTAGGCTTAGAAAGAGAACAATGTGCGAGCCATCTTTATCGGAGGTAAGGCATGGAGGTAAAGGAGATAAATGACAAATTGCCTGGATTGCGTTAAACTTTCGTAAAATCGCTGGATTCAATGTGCAACCTCGTTTTTTATGCTGTTAATTCAATTAGAGCGTAAAGTAATTTTTAAAAAATCAGTGTTTTAATGATTTTAATGGACAAAGAAGTTATATTCAGAGCATCGAAAATACGTTAAAAAGAGATATTTTTCCAAAAGTAAACAAAAATTTCTCTCTCTTTCATCAAACAGACTGCTCGCTTCAGTATTTATTCATTTAACAATGATCCATTCGAAAGCGCGTACGTACCTATGTTATACGCGGGCAGTCAATTTAAATTTGACATATGAAATATTTAAGACTTTTCATCAATCGCTCAGCTTTTCCCTGATATTCGTTAATTAGCGTTTCACGCGATATCCGCATATATCTCCCACAGTTTTTGAATAAGGGATTATATAATACTATATTACGCTATACACTATTTTTATTCCACCTTACAACAGCAAAAGAAAATGCATAATACCATCTTAAAGCCCGGGCTATCGTCACACTTAAAAAGAAAAATTGCATTCACTTTTACCCGTCAATACGTAAACACCTTTGCAACAATTTAAATATTTTCTCATTTTCCAAAAGGAAAAGCCGCCGATTGAAAGTCGCGATAGAAAGAAAAAAAAGGCGATTTCCTCGTGCACGCGTATATAAATTCGTCAAATCAGCGGACCTCGACGTCGAAGCCGCAGCGGGGCCAGTCTCACGGTACGGTGAGCGCCGAAAAAGCCGCGGGCCCCCGATTAGGGCCCCGAGAGACCAACGGGAGTCGCGGAGGCCGCGGCCTCAATCAAGGCCCGCGCTAACTGTACCGCCACGCGCCGGCGAAATACTAATCGCGCGCCGAATGCGCGTCGGCATTCCGCTAAATACCGGGATTATGGGTCACGGGCGTCAGCGAAAAAACGAATTGACCAGAGCCACGTGCATTCGCGCCCGAAGAAACTTGGGGTGAGGTCCAGCTCGGGCACGGATGTATACACGAATTCGAAAAGAGGCGTACATGTACATGCTCACATGTGTACATAGTTATATACATATATATAGTTATGTGTATGTATACACATATATTATATGTACATATACTATAGTTGCGTTTGCGATTGAAACGTGCGACCGAAGAGATTTTTGCTGACGAAAGATGGAGTTAATATCTCTTTTTTTATCGTCGATTTGCTCGCTGCTTTGGTTCAGAATGGGTGGGATGGGAAGAGAGGGACGATTGACTTTCGATTATTGGAAGTGGACTTTTTTTCTTTAAGAAATCCGATCTCCGTTACCGTAATTCGTATGGGGGAGGATTGGTGAGTTATCGGTGGAAATCGCATTGGAAAATCTGATTGATTAAATGATGATAAGAGACGAAGGGAAAGGTAAAGTAAGAGAACCGAAATTTTATATCGGAGACACTGATTATATAAGATTTTAATTAAAAATCAATTTTACCGAGTGACTTAACTCTTCTATATTTAGTTTTTGTGTCAGTTCGCGGTATGTAAAAAGATTTTTAATTTGCGTAACGACACCTAAAAGAATTATAAATAATCTTGTAAGAGAAAAAGAAACTTACAAAAGTATAATTGCTTTATTTCTCCGCCGTTGGAAAAGAAGTCTTGCATAAAAATTTATATTCTTTTATTTTTATATTTTGCAATCGATGCAAATTAAAAATGCAAACGTACACGCGAAGATAAAAATTCTTCTAAAAAGACATAAACTTTACAATAAAACTTGAAAAGAAAATTTGTGAACAAATTGCGGAACTATGCATTAGCCATTATAAAAATGACTTACTTTTATAAAATATAGCCATGTTTTTCATTGAAATTCGTTTGTATGCTTATAAGTGTTTATCAATTATTTCGTGTGGAACTGAAATAATTCATGAAAATACGCGATATTACTTTCAGATCGACTGTTCACTCCGCGTTTATAATTTACATTTCCGTAATCTTTGTGCGAAAATTCTACACCAATGTGGGTTTCAGTGTTCTCACAGCATGCTATTATTAGAATCATTTTTACAATCTCTTCCCAATCAACTATTGCAAAGCTGCAATTTTCCCATCAATATCAACCCGTGAGACCTAAAGAACGGAAAGAATTTCACGCTAAACTTAAAAAAAAAATCAGTAATTTTTTCACTTCACCATTTTACGGTACGATCCCGAACTCGCGCGATCCCCTTGCACTCGTAAACCCCGTGTCTTCGCGAGAAAAAGCTCGTTAACGCGGAGGCGAGCATAAAGCGAGTAACGAAGTGCATGAAAGCGCGCCGGCGCTTATTGACTTTCGAGGCTCTAATGGCATTATTCCGCGCGGGACAGTCGAGGTGCACGGCGGAATTTCTTCTGTACATTACGAGCAAAGTTTTATCCGCGCCGTTTAAGCGGCCGCGCGGACAATTCGAATCGTCGAGGCCGCGCGCACTTTTATATCGGGCCCCGCGACATTGCGGTCGCGTCAATTTCACATTCTTGCGGTCCGCACCCTCGCGGCATTGGAGCGAGCCGCCAAAGCGGCTGCTGCTCCGGAAAACGAGCGCCGATCCCAGCCGGGATTCTTCGTTCCCTCGTGTCCGTCGTTCGTACGTTAAAGTGTAAAATTCATTCATTGAAAACTATATTTTTGGTATCAACTTCATAAATTGTGTATTTTTATTTTTCATTGAATGAATTAGTCATCGTATTATAGACTTCAGTGATGAGTTTTTTTTTAACGACAAGGAAATCGCTACTGCCGCGTTACGCGAATTTCAAATTTCGCGCGCTTTCATTCGACGCTGAAAAATAGCGTCTTACCCATGAAAGATTACATCTATATGCATGCTTTTCTTGCGAGAAGAGAATCGAGGGTACTGGGTGAAGTGAGAAAAAAAGGCGCGGATTTCAACTTTAATTATTTTTTCTCGCGCGTAACGATCTACCGCGCCGGTCGGATCGCTTTCAAGGCAACGCTTTTTACTTCGAACGAGTTTTTGTATTTATCGAACTTACGTAAAAAAATATACAAATTAAACCGGTGCAGCGATCGATTGCAACAAAATAACGAAAAAAATGTATATAAGAAGTCCGGCGGATAATCGAAAATAGAACGACGAACTTCGCCAAATTATGCCTTGAAAATTTGATTAAACTTGAATTATTGAGCAGCGCGAGCCCGAGTTTCGGCCGCGGCGCTGCGAACTTCATATAAATCGATCGGGCATCCCTGCACGCCGTCGCACCGGACGGATTCCATTTGAATTCTTCCCACCCGCGTTATTCTCGACGGCTACTTCGCCAATCGGCGAGGTCGAGGATCGTCGCGAAGCTAAAAGAAAAAAAAAGTGAGAGGAGCTTTTTGTCCTCTTTTCGACGCGCGCTTTTGCCGTTTGTTTACAAACACCGACGGTCGATTTTTCTGCTCGGCCGCGAGTGCAGCTTTTCGCCGGCGCGCGGTTAGCTGCCGTGGCGATGCAAATTATCCGCGGGCTGCTCGGGCCGGGAAACGCCCCGCGGGTATAATGGCTTATTAACGAACCTGTAATCGCGCGAAAAAAAACTGGATAGCCGAGGAAAAAGGAAGAATTCGAGGGCTTATGTAACGACCGTCGCCCGATCGTCGGGCACAAAAACACACTTTCACATCCGCCTGAATTAACAGATTCTAGCCAAAGCCCACGGCTCTTTAACTCCGATTTTAGCGTAAATCTCAGTCTTACTGATTGAATCTTGTCGCTTATTTTGTACTTTTGTTCGATTAGTAAATGAAAAAGAAAGTTACTTAATAACGAAATATCTTGTATAACAAAA
This sequence comes from Eurytoma adleriae, assembly GCA_900480045.1. Lineage (NCBI taxonomy): Eukaryota > Metazoa > Arthropoda > Insecta > Hymenoptera > Eurytomidae > Eurytoma > Eurytoma adleriae. The sequence goes on along the minus strand of UXGC01000242.1, from coordinate 67,426 downwards.
TCACATTAGAAATGATTGTTATTTGACTTTATTCCAACGTTCGTCATTTAAAATTTTTTAGATTTAAAAAAAGCCTTAAAAATACCATTTTTAGAGCTTTTCATCTATACGTCGTCGCTGTCTTACGCTTGTTACCTCAGACCGTTATTCATCTCAAAAATACCAACTATCGAGCGATCATTATTCCAGCGCGCAGAAAAGACCTTAAAAATTTAAATTCGCCTCGATGCACATCGACCTTTTTCGCCAATTCCAACTAAGCGCTGGAAAGTACCTCAGCCGCGGCATATACCGCGAGGGATCTTTTCATCGTTGCGCAGTAACGGCACTTACCTCGTAAAATATCCACGAGGAGAAGATGGTCTGCGCGAGGTTGTAGACGATGAGGATGCCCCTGAGGTTAAAGGGCTTCCTGTTCTCCATGATCCTCGGGCCGAGGACCTTGCTGAAGTAGGCGTAGCACAGGCAAATGGCCACCGTCGGGAAGGGACTGCTCATCATCGCCCACTCGCGCACCCGGGGATCTGCAATTATCGTAAACATTCTCATTTGTGCCTTTTTTCCATCTGCATTACTGATATTAAGTAAGAGATATTACTGGTAGAAATGATTTTTTTAATCTTTAGAGGACCGCAATTTATGATACTCGATCTTTTTTTTGCAAAATGCATATAAAAAAGGCATGTCTTATTATATGGTTTCTGGATTGATCATGGATGAAGTGTCTTTTGCCGCGCGCACCTTTCAGAAACATAAGACACCATCTATAAACGTACCCTAAGAATTCAACTATTTAGGGATTTTCCCTATTTGTATATATTTTTCGAACAAAATAATAAAATTTACTTTAAATTAAAAATAATTTAGGTAAAGCCTTGTTCTCTCAGTATTTTTCGTAAATTCTAAAACTTAATGTTTTCTTTGGTAAATTCCAGTCTCAAGTTTCACAATCAAACGCGCCTCCTTTTTACCGCCGGTAATTCACTGTCGACCGACTTTTTGGCGCATCTCCCAATTTCATACCTGACGGGAGTCCCCCACCCCCCACCAATATTTACTTCATTAAGTCGGGCACGAAAATGCGGGGAAAAATCGGGCGGGTGAAGAGCGAAAAAAAGAGGCGCTCGCTCTTTGACGGGACGTTTAATTGACCGTCGACGAATGTTTGAAAAAGGAAGGACAGCCTCTCGCCCCCGGACGCGCGAGACTCTTTTTTTTTTTTATTTTTGGTCGCGGCTACAATGGCGTAATTAGGAAACGAACAATGGCCAATCCGACGACGCGCAGCGGTCCGTTAAGCGTCGAGAGATAAAGAGAGAGAAAAAAAAAGAGAGAGGAGACCTCAGTCGGACGTCCAAATAAAGCCATGGCCTGAAAAATTTTTGAATTTTCTTCAAAATGTTTCCTCCTCGGCTGCGCCTTGTTCCTTTTTGCTCGTTTACCTTTCAACGCGGTCATTAAGCCTCGTTTTTATTTGAGTTTATTAAAGAGATGATTTAAAATGTTTGCTTTTCATTACAGAAATTTTACATTCACGTTTTTTTCCTAGTTTTGTAGTCTTGAGGTGAAGCTGTATGCTTTCAATTTCGCAAAAAAAAGAAGAAAAAAACTGTATCGAAGAGAATTTTGTTTAAATTGATATGTAGATTCTAATCTTAAAATCAAATGATCAGTTAGGTAAAAAGTTGCTCTATATACAGCACCGTAAAAACAGTAATATTCACAGACGTTTGTAAGTACAATTTTTTCCAAAAATTACCACATTCTGCAGTCCGCATAAAATAAAAATGTAAATAAATCGGCAATAAAAACCAAATTATCGATCTACACCTCGTAAACATCATAATACCGAGAAAAGCACTTGGCAGTTGTCAACAGGCCGTACAAATCGTCGCTAATTGAAGTACGAAGCTCGCCCGCGCGAGATCTCACCCTGACGAAGAAAAGTGGGAGTCCCGCCTTGGCGGGTAAGAGCCGAGCAATCAATCGCTCTGGCGCGCGGCCAATTACCGCCGCCTAAAAGTCCCATTAAAGGGTCCCGCCGCGCGAGGCGAACTTCGCCGTTTATTAAGAATCGCCGCTTCCGGCCGCTCCTCGCGTGGGAAGACGAAAACTACTTGGCAGCGGCCCTCCGTTCCCTCCCACCCGATCCCCGGTGGCGCCTCGCGTGCATACACAGTGCGCGCAGACCCGATCAAAGCGCAACGGCACGTGCCCCGAAAGAGCCGAGTCCAGCGATTTTTCCCGGGGTGCACCGTGAAGAGAGGAGAGAGAGACGATTTTCTAGCTGATGCGGAGAAAGAAGGGGTCGGGCTTCTTTTCTTTTCTTTCTGATAAAGAAAGGTTTGTAGCGCTAAAAGTTAAAAATAATACCAGCATTTTTCTACAAAGAAAATAGCGTGCAAGTCTGCAATTGATCAAGTGTATGCGCGTTTTGAGAAACAATAATAAACATTTACTTTTGTGTTTTGCTCTTCCACTCTATTTATTATTTATAATAATAATTGCGGTATTAATTTTTAACTCCAAACTATACTTTTAACATAAAAAACAAAAAGTCGATTTTTGTTTAAAAATTTAGGTGAGGCTTCCCCTTAAAGCCTTAAATTGTAAACACGATTCAATAAATTTTACAAATACTATTTATTTTTTACGAATTATTTTTGATTTTAAGGAAATTTATATCATTATCCCCGGAAAGAGTAGATTTTTACTTTATTGCAGACTATTGCGACTATTGCGGACAACTTTGGCAGTGATCCCTACGAGAAACCTATCAATGCAAAAGCGGTTGTCATCTTTTTTTCTTTTTAAATCCCCGGCAAATGCGACGATCTCCCGGGGAATTCAATTCAATTAAGACGGACGTCGACGAGAGGTCGATAAACAAATCCGAGCTACAAATTAAGCCGTATATACGATTGTCCAGCCGAGTTGATCGATTATCTCAATTACGCTGAAGTGCCGGTCCCGCGGCCTCTTATCGGGAAGGCACTCGAGCGAAAGGCGCGCACAGCCGCCCGATAAACCGTCGCCGTCATCGCTGAACCTCCGGGAAGATCGACGAGCCGGGTCGAAAAGAAACCCCCAAACGAGAGGGAAAGGGGGTCATAGCCCCGCCTCGCGCATCCACTCCATCGGCAGAGAGACAGAGAGGTAGAGAGAGATAGATAGATATAAAGAAAGAAAGAGAGAGAAACAAAATTACCGTAAAAAGTAAAATTAATAAATAATATCGTAGGTATAAATATAAATATTTTTGATAAATTAAGAGGTTAACTATCTATAAATTCGCCAGAACTGGTTAATTTAGAAGAAAATCAACTATAATTGGCAGATTTATGACTAGTTTGCTACCAGAGAATATATTTTATTGATTACCCTTTTGACCTGATGAAGAACCTAACAGACATCCGATGCGATGTATAAGTGTGCAAACTTCATTTGCAATTCGCCGATAGAATAAAAAACTAAATAAATATTTTTGGTCGAGGATGTATCTTATTGCAAAAATACTTACACACTAGAAAAGAAATATGAAAACGTGAAAAGATCAGCCACACACTGAAAAAAAAATTACAATAAATCACACTCTCAGTGGTAACCACACCAGCAGTCCAGAACCTACTTAGAGAGAGAAAGAGAGGGAGAGATAACGAGAGAGATAAAAAGAAGGCGCGGGGGCGGCGGTGGCGTACAAAGGGGAGCTGCGCGCGCGAAAAAAAAAAAGGAGGAAGCAGCTCGAGAGAAGGAGAGAGGGAGAGTTTATCGAGGTGGCGGCGAGCCGGCTGAAAATTATGTAAACGCGGCTGAGCATCCAAAGGGCATTAAGTGCGCGTCGCGTGCCACACGTGCGCGCGGACGCATCTCGCGCGAGAGACCTCGTTCTCGAGCCGGTGCATCGAGACGGGCGCGGCTGCGCGCCGAGCGGCCGACCCTCCCCCGGACGCGAGAAAATGAAGTTTCAAGTGAGGAGTTAGCGCGGAAAAGCCTCCGCCGCGCGGCCGTCCTATTGATTCGCGACGCCCGACTCGCGATGAATTACCCGCTCCTTTAGCGTCTACTCTCGTCCGCGGCCGTCGATTGGAATGCACCGTGACGAGGGATTTTAGGGAAATTTTCGCGCGGGCTTTGAAATGTGTTGAATAGTTTTGTAAAATTATTGGAATTGTTGTTTACTTTTATGGCAAAGATTCTAATTGGGGTAGTTTTGCAACTTACGAGAGGGGGAGTACATCAAGCTGCGGATCCTGGATTTCGCTCAAACTCTGGAGAATGATTCTTTGATAAAAAATAATGAAAACATGCGTAAAGATTTTGTTCAATGGGATTTAGTAACAAAAGCAGGCCTCTCCCTTTGTACAGGCGAACCTCTGAATTATCCTTTAGTCAATTTCAATTTGTACGCGTCAAATAAAACGAGTTAAATCAATAGTAGTAGCAACATATGTTTGATTTAACTAACGTCATTTTACGTAACAAATATGATTGTAAAAACTTGTATAAGAAAGTGTACAATAGCTCGGGATGAATTAATTTGCATCCCACACGAGCGTACAAGAATTAGAATATGTAAATGTTCAGTCTTAAAAAAAACTTTCTAATTAATGGACGATTTTCTAAATAAAGATGTTTAGAAATGAAATTCACACGATAAATTAAATCGCCTGTGCTGCAACAATTTCTCATTTCGAATCGCGAAGAATCCGAAAGCTGAAAATAAATCGCATTCCCGGACTTTCCTAAAAATATCTAATGCAGACCCAAAAGTATCAAGTGCTCGGATGAAGTTGAAAAGAAGTTTAATTAAAAAAAAAAGAGAGCGAGAACTTTGAAGATGAGCCGGGAACTTTGATTAGCCCAGAAACGTCATAAACTCGGCTCTTACAGTCGCCGTTAATTTTCGAAACTTTCGCGATCTCTGTAAAAATTAACGGCATCGATCTTAATAAAAAGCCGAGGCTACCTTATTACGACCAACAAGCCCGTAAAAGATTATCATCCCGCTGCTGATGCCGCGAGTCTCGCGGATCCCGGCGGAGGAAAAAAGGCCCACAAATCAGGATGAAACGAGCCGCGCGCGATTTGCATGATAAAATCGTCGGATTCGCTTCCTACCCCGCGGCCGCATACAAATAGACCGAATTATTTTCTTTTTTATTTCGCAACTGGGCGGGATCGCGGTCCAATTAAATTTCAATTAAAACCCTAACGAAGAATCGACGCTCGATTGGCGGAGGAGCCCGGCGAGGGACATCAGTCGGACTTTGCGATGCGGGCTTTCAACTCGGTTAATTGCCCGCGAAACTTGAGAGTTTACACTAGGAAGAAGGGCCGCTTCCGAGTTCGCCGTTTTCTTTTTTCTTCGTTATCTGGATTTTCGTTCCCTTTACCGAGTTTTGTACCGTATATGCTGCTGCGTTTTTTTTTAATTTTTATGGTTTTGTGCAGTGTTTTATAGTGAGTTTAAGAATTAAAATTAATTCTGAGAATTAACATAAACATTTTTAAATGCGTGAGAAACTGAACTAAAATTTTAATTTTAGTTAACTTTAAAAAAAAATGAACATTGAATATAAATCGGCCATTTACGGTAGAAGCAAACGAAAAACAGTTACATTTCTACATATGAAAATGCATGTGAACGTAGCGTTTTATGCTTTAATTAATCGCATTTTAAGTCTCTAGAAATCTATTAAAATTCAATTAGGTATATCTTCGTCAATTATGATACTAAAAAAATTGCGAATACAACCCGAAATTAAAAAAAAATAAAATTTAATGTAATAATAACGCGCAAAGCGTTGACACTTCATGCAGAGGACATTTGACATTCCATTTGTGCAAGCGTCAATTTAATATGCTGTTAGTTACATAATTCGTGATTTGAATTAAAAATTTGGTCGGATACGCTTTCGACATACGGGTCCGCCAGTTAAGTTAGCCGACATTACGAACGCATAAGCTTTACTGATTAACCATTCCTCCGCGACTGTGTCGCACGAGCTGAGAAAATAATCCGGCGTTCAAAATTACTTTTTCCAATTTCACCATTAAACTGCTCTCCCCGCAATTACGCCGCCGCGAGTCTCGCGCTCCCTTCCGCGAGTTCCGCAACTACCAGCGCAGACACCAAATAAATCTAGCCCCGGCAAAAAAGGAGGAATTTGCCCATTTCAATTTTCGCGCCGTCGCAAACCGAGCGACTAGTCGCCCGTCATTTATCATCCGCGAAGCTGCGAAGTCACCGTGATAAAGGGGGATACGACGTCAAGGTCGGTGCAGCCGAGAGGAGGTGGGTTGAACAAAAAAAAAAAGAATATCCGAAAAGTCCAAAGTCCCTCGCGAGGAGAAAGAAAGGAGGAGGCGAAAAAAAAGTGTTACGCGACCGGGCGAGCATTGAGCGTGTCGCAACGATGCTGACCGAGCCGCTCGGGCCTTATACGCCCGGCGCGCGAGCCACTTTCACGCGCGCGCCTCGCCGGGACGTCGCGAATCATCCGACAATTACGCCGAACTTGACGAACGCAAAGGTTGCGGCCTTTTTCTCGCGCGGCTGTTTATTCGAGACGCCGAGGAAAAATCGATGTCAACCGGTGGTGATTATGGAGAGGTGGCGAGAATCCGTGATTTTAGGTTGATTTTTAATTGCTTGGAGAAAAAAGGAAAATTTTTTCGATTTCTAGTTAATTTGAATAAAAACTATAGTAATTTTTGCAAAAAACATAAAGTAGATCATTGCAATTTTTAGGAAAATGTTTTTACGTGCATAGTATCGTTCTAAAACTTTTTAGAAGTGTACTGATTAGAGGAGATGTGAAATTATGTAATAAAATTAATTCGATCTGTCGTGTACTTAAGTAATTAAGTTTTATAAATAGAGTCATTAAAATGAAAACAAGATTAATTTCTACTTACGAGTTTTTTTGTATCTTCATAAGAAGCGTCAAATTAAAATAAAATGATAAAATTTTATAAATGTAGCGATACTTTTTTTTCTTTTTACTGGAGTGATTTGATTACAGCTTTCCTTTTTTTGTAACATTCATTAGTTAATGAATTCAATTATTCAATGTATATAGGTTTTGGCTTTTAACGAGATTCCATTTGAATTATAGCATTCCGGAGTACTTCGTTTTCATTTATACCATTAAAGCGAGGAAATTAATTTATGACTTTATTCGATTGGCTCTTTAAACGACTGGAAATGAAGATATTGAAATTTTCGCACGATTCGCTTCGGCCAAACGGCAGGTGAGTTTAAAACTTGCGCGAACTTTCACTTTAAGCAATGAACTTCATTAATGAAACCGTTAAGAAATCGGCTCGACTGTCTTTTAAAGTCTACCGCGAAAGAGGAGGCGTAAGTAATCGCGACTCGATAAAACCAAAAGCTCAATCTGAAATAAAAGCTCTACTAAAAATTGCAATGGTCAATTTTAATTTTTTGCACATTTTAAAGTAGAATATAATTATTACTTAATCTACCACCAAAAGTCTTCCACTTCGTAGAAGAGTACATACCCTCCGGTACGTAGATTGCGCTCAAATTTTGCAAAATAAAAAAAAATAATGAATACGACATGTCTAGGGAATTTGTCTTATCAGTAGAAGCAATTTGACGTTAAATAAGTGACTATCCACTTATTTAAGTGAAATGAAATCTCACTTATTAAACTTTCCATAAATAGTAAATTTTTATAAAAAACTATTTCAATTTTTCCTACAATATTAGCCTACAAGGACATTAAAATTGACTATTACAATTTTGAACAGACTACTTCTCTCCTTATAGTTACTAAATTCCTCCCTGCAGCCATGCAAAGATCAGCGCATATACCGCTCAAAGCGAGCTTCCCGCGCGAAGTCACTCCAAATCCACCCGGCGACCTCCTTCCGATCGCACCTACACGGCGCCCGTCGAATTTCCCGAGGCAGGCGAAATTCCGACGAGAGGCGCGCTTAAAAGAGCCGCTTTGTTTCCCGGCGCGCGGCGCAACGATTTTGAAGCTCCCGCCGGGGCTTATGAAATTTGCCGGGTATTACGACCTCGGGTGGGGGGGAGCCGCGACCCAGCGAATCGGCGCGGCGAATTGGGACGCAACGGAGACCCGAAAAGTGGCGAGAGAGAAAATAAATAATAAAAAAAAAAGAGCGAAGAAAGCAAACAAGCTGGCCGTTGGTCAATCGGAGAAGAAATTGTGCCGGAGGAGGATGGAAGCGCAGCCGTTTTCTTGCGCAATCTGTGCGCGCTTGGAGAAAAGATACCCGCTGAAGTTTAGTGCGATTCGCGGAACGCGGAAACCCCGGGGCGCACGGGACTCGCCGAAATCACGGGGGTGCACCAAAGGTCAGCTATGTAGGTCGGCGAGCCGATCCTGACGGCTGTGCGGGCGATCTGGTTTACCCCGCTTTTTTTTTATATTAATTAACTGTTTTTCATCAGATCTAACTGTTTTTTTAGCTTATTATTATAGTATCAAATGTATGAAATATTTTTAAGGAATTGAAGTAATAATATATGTATTTTTAAGAAACTAAAGTTATAATGAGTAAATAAATAAATAAATCATTTTTAAAACATGATGTAAGATAATTATATTTATATAAGTAATAAATGCATTAAGTTGACCACTTAATAAGTGGTCAATTTTTTTGAGAAACTTACCGGACTTGTTGTCCATCATATCCCGGTAGCCGTGAATCAACGTCGCGACTATGCTCGTCATGTTGACTGTATATCTGTAAAACGAGAAAAAAGTAGATTATTACATGTTTGCACAAGTATTTATGTGCTAGATAAATAATTACCGCAGAGGTTAAAACGAGAGAAAACAAAAATTAAAAAAAAAAATAAAAGAAAAAATACTTATAGAGCAGCGCAGTGCTCGCGAGCATATCTAGAACAGGACTGAACAGGGGCAACGTAGCTTACGTTATTTAAAAAAAAAAGACAAGGTAAAGTACAGGACTTTGACATCTTACAGAACAGCGCGGTGTTCACCCGCGTATCTCGAACAGTACCGAACTGGGGCATCGCAGCTTACATTATTTAAAATGCAACGTAAATTCGTAAAAGCAAAAAATCCGACAATTTCGCGTTCGACTAGCAATGGTGAAAAGTGAGTTTTCATAGTTGACGTAAATTACGTCACGCGGCATGAGGCACCTCGTTTTCACAAAGATGATTCAAACAATAAGAAAAGTTGGTCAAAGTATTGTAAGAAAAAAAAATAGCATTGAGTAATGTGAAATCTGAAAGTAACGCCTGCTAATTGTTTGCGTAAAGCTCATATCGGTTTTGGCAAAGAATTACGTGTACAATGTGTGTAGGATCTATAGAAAGTTCTTCAGCCTTTCTCTATAAACATCGCATAGATCTATTTTTTTTATAACTAAACGAAGAGTGACAATGATGCTTTACTATAATGTTCATTCATTGCTACGCTTCACTGCAGAATTTCACATTAGTAATAGTTTTTAAGGATGTTTTTCATAATTTAAAAATTCATAAAAAATGTTACTATGTATAATGTATAATTTTTATTGATTTAACTATTAGAATATTTTAATGTCATGTCAATGAATCACTTCAAATTAATATTTATCTCGGAATTATCCAACAATGTTTTTAATCCTATCTGTACATTATTTAAGTGTATACGCGCATTAATTAATCTATATCACAAAACAATTGAATCAAAGTGTGCAGCGTTTTCGTTTGGAAAATAATAAACAAAGTTAACTAAACTTCGCACAAAATCTGACGTACTGAATAATACAACCTTAAAGCTACGACGAAAATAAATGGCTAATCTCTTTGAGAAAACAAACCGCTGGGCTTTAAATCAATGATTTATACCGAATGCGAGCGTAAAAAAAAAGGAGGCGGAACCAAGCGACTCGATCCAATAATATCCCAACGCGCGGATCTCCGAGCGCACGCCGTATTTCCATATCCCGCGGGGTATGACATTTTGGCGATAACGAGAAGCGCGCGGTTTAATGTTCGCCTCTCTTCTTCCTTTGCTTTTTTTTCCAAACCCCCCAGTCGGTCTCTCCGGCTTTTGCCGTGCATGAAATTGGAAGTGGAAAACGGACGTTTCCAAAGCGCCTCTTCTGTTCTGATTGATGCGAGGAAAAAGCGGAATAACTAAAAGCGCGCGCTGATAAGGATTGAGCGATGTATCGCGGGCTGGGAACACTTTGAAGGCTTAAAAATTTTTCAATTCGGCGCCGAGGCATTTGATACGAAAATTTCGTTTTTATAAATGAAAATCTCGTTAAAAATTTTTAAAAAATTTTAAGTTCTTTTTTTAACTTTTTAAATAAGTTAAGGATATTAGTTTCTATATTAAAAAATGTAGACACAGTCATTTTATTAACGATTCTTAATATAGAGTTTCACCAGTTTTTTACGATCAGCTGGTCAAAAATCCAGTTTATTTAGTTATTATATATAAAAAAACACTAGATCAAGTTTATCATACTCTACACCTCGAAATCAATGAATTACGTATAAGTAAATCAATTACAAATTTCGAAGTTATAAGAAGCAAGACTCACACATCTGCTTACGTTTAACGAAATTGGTCACTGCTGATGGACTATCCAGTCTAATCGTTTTATTTTTTACCGTGAAAAGCGTGTACATTAACTACACATCATCCTCGCACTCGGTCCCATCAGCCTGACAAACCGCTAACGGAGCGCCGATCCGTCAGTTTCAGCGGCTAATTGCAAAATGTCAAATCAGCGCTGATATTTCGCGCGCCGCGCGGTAAATCAGCCTCGTCCCCCCCACCCTCGAAAACCCGACGATAACGACTCCCGCTCCCTCAGTGCCCGAGTCGCGAAATTAACCCGTCCGGGTGTCGCTGTGCGAATAGTCGAGCCAAATCTCGTCGCCGTACTTTTTTTTAACTCAACTTCTATAAAAAAAAATAAAAAAGATTGTACGGGAGATGGGATCGACTTGGCAGCCGCGCGCGGGGGATAATTAGCGGCAAGACTGTTTTCTTTCCGCGTCGGCGCGCGGCCCGCGTATCTCGTCCTTTATATCTCCCGGGCGGAGTGTCGCGCGCGCGTCCCTTTTGTCGCGCGCCTCACTTTCGGCCAAAAGCGCCCCGGCGCTATCGCGATGGAGAAGCGGGCCAGTCGGCTGTTTCGTGAGATGTAATTACGCCCGGGTAATTTATTTGATTAACTGCTTAAGTTTATTTCGCCCGGGTCTTTACTGCATTATTCATCGGTGAATTTAGTAAAGGTTGCTAGGGATGTTTCAAAAATTAATGCTTGTTAAAGGGTTTTCGTGTTTCATTTATATTTGTGTTTTAATTGCGTTAATGCGTTTATTAATTAAAGTAGCAAATTCTTTCCTAAATGGAATAAAAAAGGCTTGTCATAGCGCTTCTAAAAAACTGCCTATTTTAAACAAATGTTTAGTGAAATGAAATTTAACGGTAATCTAACTGAAGCATCAATTTTATGAAATATTTTTAAAAAAAGTAGATAAAATATGCAATGTAAACCTATTATTTATTTTAAATAATAACGAAGATAATTCCTGCGTATCATGAATTTTATATATCCTTACTCTTGTAAAATAAATTCAAAAATTTATCTCTGGAGGAAATCTTATGTTTTTAAATTATTCTATTAAATTTTAAATTAATATTTATTATATTTCTAGTAAAAATTGGTTATTCCTTGTACTAATAGTGTTAAAATTAAAGTCTTTAAATTAAGTTTACTTATAAATAAAATTAAATTTGCGTGGCTAAAGAAATCTAAACCTAAATCTCCTTTACGAAGATAACACTATCTATGTGGAATATCTCTAAACTCCTCGTTTTACCTTTAGCATAGTATTTTTTACCTACAGTGAAAAATTTCTCCTGGATAAGTACCTAATTTAAAAATTTTGCTAATTTTTCTTCCTTTTTTTTGAAAGTGTATAAGTGTATTTCCATACAAATAATACAATTTGTATTTTCGTTTCTTTTTACCTGTACTTAATTAAAACCACAATTAGCATACACATTTCTTTTTCTAAAATAAGAAATATTAAACATTTTTTAGCAGTATAACTTTACTTATTTAATAGCATTAAATGGGTTAAGAAGCCAGAATACGAGTATGCTGTAAAATATATGAAAAATACAAAACCAATCTTAAACCTTACAATAATTAACTAAATTATATAAAAGAGCGCAGTAATTTATTAATTTAAAAGCCAATATGAAATAGCATCAATTACCATAACTAAATGAATTTCCATCATATACACAAATACCAGGTATGTAATACCAAATTTCCCATCGGTCCCACCAGCGCGGCGAAACGTAAAAAAGAGGGAGGGGTGCACCTGCGGGTGCAGCGTTCCGAAAAAGAGCAGGGATAATTCGCCAATTAATAATTCACGCGGAGCGGCGGCGCTCGGGGCGGTCAAAACGTGCCCCCGGGCGAGCTCCCCCCCCCTGGCCTTTTCAACTAAACTCGCCCGGACGCACGTCTCTCCCGAGGCGGTGCGCCGGCGAATCCTGATATCCGCCCTCCATAATTCAGGTCGCGCGCCGCCGGAAAATTCCTCGGATATATCGGCGAGTTTCAGGAAATTTTCGAGGACGACGCTCTTACGGCCGCCGCGACGAGTGGACGGCCTTTTTATCGTGCCCGCCGGGCCAATCGCAAATCTATAAGACCTTTAGAGGTATTTAGCTCCTCTTTTTACACTGTGAATAGTAAATAGGAAAATTTAGTGGAGATTTCAAGTGGTGGACGCAACGGAAAGAAATTAACACAAATGTGGATGAATAGAAATAATTTTTTAAGCAAAATTTGCCATAAGTATGGAAATTTTTACAATAAAAATTGTATTTTTTCAAATTTATAGTGTCTTTTGTTGCGTCTCTATTCTTCACCTTAGAATTTATTGTAAATTTTACGTTTTAATCGAATTTAATTTTCTATTTTGAATAATAAAATAAATAAATAATATTTTAAGCTCCTTTTTTATTTTTTTTAATAATTACAGATTTTTAATAGGTATGGACAAAGACAGTGCGAACAACTTGTTTTCCTTTATACAAAGAATGTGAATTTAAAAAAGTTTGTTGTAGAAAGCGTCGCTGAAACTTTTTCAGACACGGTTGACAGCAAAGGCAGTTAATTGAACGTAGCGAACAATAAAATTTAAATCGAGTGAGAATAAAAAAAAGGCAGCCATCCGCGACTTTATGGCGATCGTAAAAAAACAAATCTCTCTATTTCAATTCAAATTAGCCTCTCCGCTCATTTTCATAGCATCAAGATCACGAAATCGAAAAAAAGCTGTTTACTCGGCCGACAATCGATTACGCGCTGAAATCAAAGTTTTCACAGTTCTTGCACAATCCGAGATCGGAAGACAAATAAATTAGTCGCCGAATGAGAAGTAGCCTTATCTGCACTTTGAATACTAACCATTAGGATATCTTAGCAATACCATTATCTTGGAAGTAGCCAGTTAGTCATTTATTTGAATTATTAGTTGTATCTGTACAGTATTTAATTGCACGCTTCTTGTACACACTTAACTGCATTTTTCATTGTAACCATTTGAATATTTTGACAATGTCACACCAATCAGTCACTTTAAAATAATATTTACCTCGGAAGTATGCAGCCAGCTGATTGTTTGAATTATTAATTGTAACTCAGCATTATTTATAATAGCACGCGTGTTCGCACACTTTTCCCCGACGCTACCGGTGCTAATTATTTCCATTTAAATATTTATCGGCGGAGAGACCGGGCGGTCGTTCGGTTATACAACGGAAGCATTACGAAATAACTTAATCGTCTCATCGGAAGAAAGACGGAAATAACATTAAAAAAAAAGAGAAGGAGGAGGTAAACTTCCGAGGAGATTTGCATACCCGGGCACGAATAAATTCCCATTAAAAATTTAAATGGCACGTGGAGCGTGTCGCGGCGGGCGTAAAAACAGGTATGCTCGCGCCCATTGGCCCACTGGCGATTTTTCAGGACGCGCGGGAGAAACGCCACGAGAGGACTAGAATTTTTGGAGAAACTTGTTTTTTCCTCTTAAATTAATTAGCGCGTTGTCTACTTCTGCGATAATAAACATTTACTCCTTTGTCCCGAAATTTTTTTCTTCGCATATTTCGGCTGTGTACGTGTGCTTAGAAAATTTGGTCTCTCGTGTTAATTGAACGAAAAATAAATTTAAGCTTCTGTTGTTATTATTAATATAACATCCTTAATTATATATGTGTATTAAGTCAATTTATCTTTGTATTTTTTTGTTGATTATATCAAATACTTCAGCGTAGATGCAGGAAAATAACCAACGTAAATGGACGCTAAATATGTCAGATGAGTTCGATTATCACCGGCTCAAGTTCGAGAAATTGACCAATTAAGTAAACTGAGACATTAAATCTACACTGTGAAAAGGAGGGTATATGACGTTATGACAAAGCAATGAATTATTGAAAGTATCATTAAAACGCAGCGACATCGTTTAGTGAAAATTTAATTTCGTATCGATCAGCGCGCAGCTTTTTTTATAGCCAAAGCTATATTACAAAAGTTTGAGCGGGTTTAGCAGCCTAGCGGTAAACTTGATTGTACCAAACTGCAAACTTATTCGAGGAAAAAGTTGATCACATTTTTTTCGCGCATTTGTACAAAACTCGCTTCGTTAACTAGCTACGAATAAAAAAGTCTTGAATTTTCCTTAAATAAACCGCATGCAGCGCCAAAGTCAAAATTCAATTTGCATCCATTTGTTCAAACTACTTAAACCATGTTAACTGAAAGAAAAAATGCACTAAGAAGTGCGATAATCTAATTTAACGTTGTCGCAAGTTGTCGTTACTAAAAAAATTGCAATTATTTCTTAAAAATTAATTAGTCAAATTTTCTATCGTCCAATCGTAAAGTAAAGTCAATTTTCTATAATCAAAAACCTAAAAAATTGATAAATTTTCAAAAAAAAAGCTATGATAATTTTTTCTACCAGCGACAATCCCTGAGAAAATTAAAGCGGACTATAAATTTCAATATTTTCGGCAGCTAGTTTGTAATGAAAAGCGGTTCTCGAATTTTCCCGCGAGCCTATACCCGCGAGACCGTCGGATCTAGGCGAATTACGCAAGCGCGACTTTCTTCCGAATCGAGCGATAAAACCGGCGCGGCGTGTAAAAAAAAAATTTGTCAGAGCCGGACTTGCGAAAACGGCGGCGGCGCAAAAAGGCGACGAGGAGAGTCGGCGCTCCTCTTCCCGCCGGCGAATCCGGAGGATCTACTTTCCGGATTGCGCCTTGCCTTTTACGTAAGCGGCGCGGAGATGCGCCGAAGATCGGCGAGAAAGTTACTCGGCCGATTACGTCGTTCCAGCCTCCTCCCGTGTAAGTTATGCGCGCCGCTGGGTGGTCGCCGGTCCCGCGCGTTTTCACGTCTCTTCCTTCCTATTCGATATGGAGGGGGGGGATTTACTGCCTGTGCTCGTTCCCTTTTTTTTCTATTGGTAGGCAGGTATTCGGCGATTTGTGCTGCGTCGTTATACTTAACAGTTACAATCGCAAGTGGAAAAAATTGTAAAGGTATAGTCACGCACAGCACCAAAAATCTCGCTAAGGAATTATTGATTCTAATTTAAATTTAAAGACACTAGATTGGAATGATGATAAGAGTTTAACAGATTTTTTCGACGATTACGTAATATTCTTGTAATCAGTTATACTACCGTGTAAATGATGGGGTACTAGTAACTTTCTTCAACGCCTAACCATTCATGCCTTAAGGTAGAACATATAAAACTGAGGCAGCAGAAATGTTAGTGGAGGACTAACGTACTACCAGTAAACTTTACTGAGTAAAGTATCGCGTTTGAATTTGAATGGATTCATATTGAGTGAAATGATCTATTTAGATTACTTCTAGTTGATTTAGTGGTTTTTGGTTTAAGAATCATAATGATTTAGTAATTTTTCGAGATTGAATTTGTGGGTTACTCTTTTTATTGTTAATCAAGAAATTACAAATTGACTTCATTTTGATCACAAAGTGATTCTTTTAAATGTGGTATGTGAGAACATGGAATAAATATTCTCTCGTTATTTCTATTTTAATCTGAGGTATTTATAGAAGAAAATTTTATTGTAAAAATGGCTAACAAATCACTATTGCTTTTTTCCCTTTAATTTAATATTACTGTAATAAAATTTCATATAAATATTCTAAATTTTAATAATTTTTTTTATTTTTCAAGTTTGTAGTAAACACCAGTAATTTTAAACATGTTTCCCCACGTGCACATTCTTGCCTTCCTGATCTTCACATTGCCGCATATTAGAAACAGAATACTAATCACGTAATCGCGTCGGAACCAATCAAACGAAGCTGGCATCATTTTTAGTCTCTTCGTTTCTCGAAGAGAAGAGGGGGGTTACGACGAGAGCCGGCCCTGAGAAAGTTCACGGGTGAGGTGTGGAATTACGTGGCGCGATCGGCGCGTCACTTTCGGTGGAATGCCGGAATGTAATGAACGGGTTTTACGTGAATTTTTTTGGGAGTCGCCGCGTTGCTGTCGTAATTAACGACACTCCAGCTGACACGTCGGACGATCTTCGGAAATAAGCGATAAGGCGGACAAAGGCTCTCGAGGGCTGTCGAGAGATCGATAATCTGATATCGATCTGTGCACACTTCGGAGGAAACAAAGGAAATGGAGTAGGGAACTGGTGGTCAATCACCTTCCGAAAGTAACCGTTTCCCTCTTTACGTAAAAATCTTTCTTTTTGAATGGATGTAATTATTTACATTGATAAATTCAATTTGGAGCATAAGTTAAATACGAATAATAAATTATAATACCATTTTCAAAATCGAATTATTGCATGTTGTTTTATTTACTTAATCAAATAAAAAATTAAATTTGAGTACAGCAAATTAAATTTGATGATCACTTAACCACGAATAATTAATTTATTACAACATCATACTCAAAAACGAATTATTGTCTTCCGACGAATTATGTATCACTTCAAACAAACAAAACTTGTCTTCAGTATAACGAGAACAAGAAAAACTAAAGAAATCTCAACACAAATCCAAAAGTTTTTTCTACTCCGGGAAAGTGCGCGCGCGCGCACAATGTGAACTCCTCGTCCCCTCGCCTCCCAGAGATAAGAAAAAAGAAAAATGTTAAAATCCAGCCCAAAACTCAAGAAACGTTCTCGGCCTCGACGCACTTAAAAAGCGCGGGCTTAAAACCGCGAGACCTTTCATCGCGAGGCGGTAGAATGGGCGACGTGCAATCACGGCGAGGGGGGAGCCGTCGTCGACGCCTCGGAAAAGCTCGAGATAAGACGCGCGCGCGTCCCATTTTTTATCGCGCCTACCCGCGGTTGCTGCTGAATCAGTCTCTAGCCGGCGTCCGCGCGACAAGGAGAGAAGAAAATCGCCGGGCGGGCAACCTACATCGCGCCGAGGAATTTCTCACCTCCGGAGACGCGATGGACGAAAGTAGGAGAGAGATGAAAACAGAGAAGAGAATGAGAGAAAAAGACAGAAAAAGAGAGATAGAAAGAGAGAGACATAAACACTTAGAGAAATGTTTTAGTAATTTTTACAAAAATTAGCAACAATGTATCAAAAAGTATCTAACTGGTCAGTCTGTAACCAAATTTAGTAAAATTTACTAAACTTTTTGTAAACATTACTGAAACATTTCTCTCAGTGCATAAAATAGAGAGAGAGAGTGAAAGAGAAAGAGAGATATGCACCTTTTACGCGAGGAAGCGATTGTCAAAAGGGGGAGAGGGTGGGGAGGAACAGAGTGTAAAGGCGCGAAGCGACGCAGCTCCTTATTTAGGGAGGTCGAGCTGCGTACCGTTAAGTACCGAGGCGATTCACACTGTCGCGCCTGAGAAGAGGAATTGAAGGTCGCGCTAAACGTGACTTATTGCGATAAGTAGGCCTTTCCGAGCTTCGCCGCGAGGATTGGATGAAAATTCCTTTAGCCGTTTTTTTTTTCTCTACACCAGGCCTTTGGAGGTTTTGCGGTGGCGCGCCGCCTTCTTCGGGTGGATATAGAAGCTCGTACCGGCGAAATCTCTTACAAGTGGCGCTTACAACTTTATTTCCGAGGTGATTTACAAGCCGCCGCGAGTGGATCTCGAAAGAAAAAAGGAGAGTATATACACGCGCACAACAGAATTGTAAAACTTTCTTTAATTTTCTTTCATTCGAAGTTTCGTTATGTAAAATTGTGCGCGTGCGGGGAAAGAATTGGGCGCAATAAATAGCGAGCCCGTAGATTATCGTTGTGAGAGGAAAATAATATGGTTTTTAATTGAATTTTAATTATACAGGCTGAATTTTTCCGTACTTTCGTTTTACACTGGACGCGTTAGAAAGTTTTTTTTTCTTTTTTTTTTAACAAAAAAGGAATGTTATGTCCTCACGAAAACTTTTACACTTCATTATTTGTAAATCGTTCGTTATGACATTCTTCAAAAATAACTTTCTAACACCTACAACGTTTGTACTCAAATAAGCGGGATGTTAAACGACAATGAGTTCCAGTTGCTCAAAGAGGAAAAAATAAATGAAGGAGGCACCTGTTTGTTCTGCGCGCTGTAAACAGGTCGTGCGCTTGCTCTCGAAATGTGAATAAGATAGTATTTACTTAGTAAACTGTAAAATTAAACCTTTCATATATCTATACAGAGTAAAAAGAAAAAAGTCCATTAAAAATTACTAAAGTCTTTGTTAAAGCAAGGAAAAACTGAAAAAACTAGTGTAGCATTTAAAAATTTTAAAATATCACCGTACTAGTTTTTTTTTATATTTCTAAAGTATCCACACTTTATAAAATACATAATTATTCATTAAACTCAAGTGAACATTCAATTATTCGCATTATCGAGCGCCTTATCACTTATTCACATTTAGAGAGCGAAGTGAGCGTCTCCGCGAGTAAAACGATAAATCGTAAGGAGGCAGTCCGATATCTCGCGATTGAAAATCGCTCGACTAAATCAGCTTCCATAACGCGAGGAGCGAAAAGAAAAGCAGAGCGAAGATTAGCGACGTGGAGCGCGGCGTAACGGCTTTCGTCCCGGGGATATACGTAATGATGACAGCCGCGGCCGAGAAACGACTTCTGCTGGCGTCTTTGTAAAAGTAAAAGGAACACCAGCTGACTGCGCGAGCCAGCGACTCGTTTTTCTCGCCGCGCGGCGACTGTCGGGAAAACACTTGCACCAGCCGCGACGTCGCGATATAATTTCGCGATTTCGCGGGCTTCCGTGGGTTCCTCCGACGTTTTTGTATAGTGGTTGAAATTTTTTCGATTGTTTTATTCAATTTTATTTTTAATCAACGAAACGTTTATCTTTTATTTTATTTGAAAATGTCGGGCGAATATTATATGAGAAATAAAATTGAAGAGTTGAAGTACCATTGATAAATAAATTGTATTATTTTAAACTGAGCCTTTAATTTTAATTCTCTCTAATTACGGAATGTTTTAAAATTTTATTTTATTATCTTATTTGCGGACATTGCTACACATTTATAACAGATAAATAAACGCATGTTATTGGCATATTATTTGATAAATAATAAATGCAATAATTTTTCATTTAATTCGTTTATAATTATATTTTACGCCAATCAAGTGAAATCTTTAATAGAATATTCAGATTTCTTCATAATACTTTTTGAGATCAGTTGAAAAAAATGTATACCAGAGATGAATCGCAAAATCTCGATAAACATAGATCATCCACAAATTTATTATTCAAAATAAATTTTGAAATTAGAGATAACAATCTACCTTCTGTACGACCCATACTTACACTGTGACATTCTTTTATTTAAAAAAAATTCATCATTCTTCAATTTTTAAAAACCTTTTCCACGGAAAAATTTGACGCTCCGTTGTGCGAGGAAAGTATTTCTTTCGAATGCACATTTAAGTGACACAAACTTTAAATGGAAATTCGACGCTTAATCTCGACCTAAATCAAGCGCCGTTACTTTTTGCATAACGCGAGTGGAGCCGCACAATAAAGACGATTTAAGAAGCAGCCGGCGAGTGGGAAAACGAAGCGGGCGAAGGGGGAGCCGCGCGCGGCGCATTTCGTCGGCAACGAAACGGAGATGCATTGCCCTTTTTTTCATTTTCCACGCGCACGCGTTGAGCGACCTTTTAATACCCCCTGCTATTCAGCGGCGATCCGCAATTTCATTTTACCGCGCCGCCGCTCGCCCGTCAGCTAGTCGATTTTATCCTCCGAGAGGTATAAAAAATTACGCCGACTCCGTACGGTAAGTACTTGTCGTTCTTTTCTCTTCCGTCATAAAAAAGGAGGTTGAATTAAAATTTTAAGTTGAACAAAGGGAGATGGGTTTTCTCGTTGATAAAATGAAACGAGGTTGAAATATTTTTGTTTGATGTCAGAAATTGAACGGACAGGTGTAGTAACTTATATTTTAATAAATCATTTTTTAATAAATTAATAGTAGAATGAGTGAAGGTGTTAATGTCACTTCAATTTGGTATACCACGAAGGTTGTCCACATCTGCCTCTGTATCAACTGCATACAGTATTTAATTAATAAATGGTTGGAATCATCGCTAATTGAAAGCTTTTTCTTTGATGGATTAAAAGCAACATTTCACTAAATTGCTGAACATGTGTTTGTTACTTGTAATTAAATTGGATAGGAACGCAGTAATTAAAATGACAAAAAATTAGCATGCAGTGCGGAAGAAAGAGAGAAAAACAAATTAAACTTTGTTGCTTTATTAAAAAAAGCTTCATTTCAAAGTTGCCATTGTACTTTGTTTATTTATCTCAACAAACAAATTTGCTTTCAGCGTTTTGGCTTTGTTAGCTTTCAGAATCTCTATTGCGTGTAAAGTAATCAAACCCTTTGAACCCCCTGCCTTTCATTATTCAAATAGCACCGGGGAAACGTTTATTTTCGTTAACTAATCAAATTTTCCGCCGACATTTTAGCGGAATTTTCGGAAATTGCTTTAAGATAACGCAGAATGCATACCTTCAACGATTCTTTAAACAAAAAACTATACATAGGAAAATGTACTGTATACATTCTTGAAAGTGGGGGAGGTAGAAACATGATAGATATTATAAATGTTATTAATCGAAATTAATCACATTTTCTAATAATATTTGTATACATTATTATATAGTTATATATTAATTGTATTTAAGGTAGTAATTATAATTATCGTAATTACCAATCACAATATATGTAGGTGAAACTACTTTACAGAGTAATTGATCTTTCAAAAAATCAAAATGTAATTCTTGTATTCATTGTTTCGCCATAAGAACAAAAGAAGAAAACATCAAAATTAAAAAATCATTCTCAAAACGACCCAACCGTCGCCGTCCATTACGTAAATTATCGAAAAATCGATTATCACTCCGGCGAATAAACGCCTAATTCCGCGCAGTCAGCGCCGTCGTCTACCCCAGCCACCTCTCCGCCGTCGTAAAAAAAAAAAAAGAAAAGGCGCCGAGGTAAAAGCAAGGTGCGCGTGCGAGGCGAGTAGGGCCCCCGATGGAAATTTCAATAACTCGGTCGGCGCGGGGCTTCGTACGCGTGCGCGCGACCCACGTGCGTGCGATGATTATCGCGGCCGCCCCCGGGGGGCTTGACCGCTCCGCGCGGCCGCTCTATTCTCGGATCGGCGCCGGCTTATCGCTCGCGTAATTAGGCATTTCGCTCTACCTCGCGAGCGCGCGCGGGGGAGCGGCCGCTGTCCATTAAACCCCGCGCTGACAAAAAAAATATTAGCGCGCTCGCCGCGCGGGAAACGCACCGCGGCCGGTGAATCGCGAGGGGTAGTTGGCCGACGCGCGCGCTCGGGGGTGGCTCAGTGAGCGGGATCAGTGAGTTTTGCCGAGTCACTGGGTAATTCTCTTTTTTGCTCGCTGAACGCGTTTTCGTGAAATTTTATATTTCAGCGGATATACTCGAAAGTATAAATATACTCGAACGATGAATTTGTTGTTTCGATTTAACTTTGAAGACTTTTATTTTTTATATAGATGTAAATGACTCTGA
The DNA here is from genome assembly GCA_900480045.1 of Eurytoma adleriae. Lineage (NCBI taxonomy): Eukaryota > Metazoa > Arthropoda > Insecta > Hymenoptera > Eurytomidae > Eurytoma > Eurytoma adleriae. Next base: position 45,307 of record UXGC01000242.1, on the reverse strand, counting down.
TCGAATGATTTAGGGTGAAAAAAAAAATAAAACGGTCGCTGCGGACTGGTTTTATTTGGAACGAATTTATTTCGACGTTTCGGTGGGTGGCGTAATCCACTTTCATCAGGAAAATAAAGTAATATAGTAACTTACATTTAACAGTAGTAACAACAATTTACTTTTATTTTTTTTTATAAAATTTTAGGTTTTACGAATTGACGATTCGTGTATACAACTTCATTTACTTAATGATTACAGTTGTCAAAGAGTTCTGTATCTCAATAGGCAAATTTAAAAAGATTTGTCAGGTTTAGTAATGTGTTTGATCCAACGAGAAAGAATCCACTTCAAACATCTTTATCTTTCAAGATAAAGATTTCAAATGATATATGAAATGTGAGTGCAAACTAATTTCAAGGTGCGTCGGGGTTTTTCATCTGTAAACGTGAGTGAATGATTGCATCATAACTTCGTATAACGAGAATAGAAATAGCAATTTATGGAGATGAGTTTGAATTAAAATCTTGAATACAATAATTTTTATAATTTATGTTTATTTATTTAGTAAACGGATTAAATGTCATTTCAATTATATTCGTAAAATGATTAATTTTCAAATAAGATAAAAATATGAACCTAAAAACTACAAGTGAAGAGGATTTTTAAATAGCCTTGTAAGGCATTTGAAAAGTTTATTAATCTCCGGATAAAAAAGTCAAAATAAGAACTGCTATAATTTAGCAAAAATTTTATACACAGTGTTAAAAAGGTGAGCATTAATTCAACAATTTACCATTCAACCGTTAATTCACACGACAGATCGTAAACGTCCTTCTTCCTCTTTTTAATAAAAAAAGCAATGAAGAGAAACATTGCTTCTTTTTTGCACGAAAAAAACTCGATAAAAACGGCTACTATACAATCAGCGAAAGAGAGATATACATTCATTGAGCTAAAAAGAGGCATCAGACAATTTTGCTCATAAATCAGTCATTTAAACGACCATCCACAAGGATACAAGAAAAATTACGTCTTCGGCAACATTTCATACCCCTTTTAAATCCCCGGAGTTTTCCGCGTATCGAATTCCACGGAAACTCATCCCCGGCAATTACAAAAATATCCCGCGGTACCGTACAGTAGCCGCGTAGCACATCGACGCCGCGTATTTATCATTAATAAAGGCGACTTCCGGGGCGCGGTCTTTCTCGAGCATCGATTTCGTCTCGTCTTCGTGCCTGCGGCGTGCGTGCGTGGCTGCGGCGGCGGCGCGCGATAAAAATAAAAATTCGCCGCGCCTCCCCGCGCGCCGCGCATTCCTCTCGCCGCGATCGAAATTTCATCGGTCAAGAGGCGCGCGTATACGTACGGTTTTCCCCGCCGCCGGATCTTACACCTTTTTTTTCGCAATCGATCGATAAGCACGCGCACAAACGAGGAAGAGCGAATTATTTACGATTGAATATGTATTTGTTTTTAAGAGGCGTCATTTCGTTGCTTTTAAAATTCCCGCGGGAATTTCGTAATTTCAGCTGGCGATGTAATCGCCCGAGGCGTCCGGTGTGTTCTTGGCGCGGCGGCCCGTAAACTTTCGGCAAAATTTGCAAGATAAGCGGTGATAGGAGAGGCGCGTTTTCTAAAAGAAATAAAAAGAAGTGGAAGAAGAGGAGGCATTTTTGTATCTAGACGGGCGTGACGGGTTTACGGAGTCTGGGGGACTCAAAGGCTTTTGACCTTAGCGAACTTTCTTTTCAGAGACGTGACACTATCCGGCCAGGAGACAATACAGTGGACTTACAACGTCTGAGGAGTGACGTAATGCCTCGAGCACGGCGAGTTTCAAATGACGGTTTATTTTGTATCGAGTTAAACTTTTAAAACGGCAACTCCGAAGGCCATCCGCGCGCGTTGCGTTTATCAAGAAGTATCTGTTTTAATTGAAAAATAATAATAACTCGCTAATCAAGTACACTGTCATTTTTCAAAATATTTTGCGTATCGTGTGGTTTAATTAAACGTATAATACTTAGTGGTTGCGATCGAAATGTAATTAATTGAATAAACTTGAAATTTTTGTCTTTCTTATAGTGAAATGTGGGATTATTAATTAAAAGATGGATTTTCTTTAACATTTTTACAAGATTTTTGCTACAATAAAGTATTAAAAAATCAAATATATTTTAATGTACATTCGTGGAAGCGATGAGTTATCGAGCTCTTCAACATAAATCTACCCTCTAAAAATATGAATAAGTAAAATGCACCTCGAAATAGCGAATATTAACTTATTTAACGTTAAAAGTCGTCCACTTATCGAAAGAGTTCACTTATTTGAATGTACTCCGTTTGAATGTACCGACGCATTGTCACTATTGATATCTTACTTTAGTAGCAAAAAAAGCGCAAAGATGAAGTTAAATTTTCACCTCAAACCAATCGTAAAGAATACTCCTGCGTACCTCTTCGCGCCGACGTCAAGCCGAGCAATCAGGCTTTCCGCGTGTCGGCTGGAATCGGCGACACTAAACTTCAGGAAGCGATTTAATGACTCGCCCGATAATCCCGCGGAAACGCAGAAAGTTGTTCTCGCCCGCAGCGGGGGCCAGTTCCGCGCGGCCGTTCGCGGGGATTTGCAGGAGCGCCGCGATTATATGCCCGGACTGTAAACTGCGAACGCGACGCTCGTATCGAACCGCCAGGTGAAAGATAACCGCTTGATAAAGCGATAAGCCGATGATGTGTACTCTTTTCGAGGAATTATACAAACATTGCACGAGCATTTCTTTCGTATGATGTAACGATTTTTTTTGCGAACGAATCAACAAATTAAGTAGGTTAAGTCGTTTATTAATACAAATTTTTGTTTGGTAAAAAATATTATGTGAAAGAATGAGTAGTTAATTTTAGAACAAAAGCATCTCTTAATGAGGATAAAAGTCAATTTATTCTAGATTTTACATTGATTCTGACGTGATCACATGATTCGTAGTATGTTTTTGTCAAACATGTGGTCATATCAGCATATGACAATCTTATTTAGATAGCGCAAAAAAAAGAGAATTTATTTTTTAATGAACTTCAGTTGTTCTTCAATCAACTATTTAATATGTTCCAATAATTCTATACTGTTTAATGTAAAGTTTACCCTTTTTTATACAGCAGCAATAGTGAGATTAAGTTAGGAACTTACTTGTGAAAAATAATTAGAGAGCCTTTTAGGTTCATTTAGCACAAAAATATTTTGAACCACTGACTAAAAAGAACCAATGAAATGTCCATCGCTCTTTACACGCGCGAAAGATTTACCCAGTAAAAATAAAATTAACCACAAAATTAAGTAACATATAACTACTTTTAAAAAGTTTAGTTTTAAAAAAAATTCAAGTAGTTAACAGACCGAGCAAATATGCCAGCTGAGCCGTTAATTTTAGAAGAAACGAAGGAACCCGGTCCACTTTCACGACTTCGGCCGAAAGTAAAAATACAGCGTATGGGTGCACGCGAAAATCGGCGCCTCGAGCCCGCGGTGGGGTTCGAATCACACCGCGAGGTGGAAAAAACAGGCTCCAGCCGGTGGATGCGTACACGCGGAGCACGCAACGCCGAGGGGAGAAAGTGTCGCGGCTCCGAAAAGCGGAAGCGTTACATTTACTTTACGCGTTTTTTTTTTATTGATTCGGATTTTTCGCGGATGCTCAAAAGTTTTCCATTGGACGAATCTGCGACAAATTAAGCAATTATGCCGTGATTATTGCGTAAAAATTAAGTTAAAGTGATCGTGCATTTAATTAAACATCGATCAAGCGGATACTGCTTGTATTATTTGTATACAGTTATATGATTAGGCACAATGTGAGTACGTTCAAATAAGAGAAACAAGCGCGAAAAAAAGTTGAATGTAATTCACACTTTATAGAGACAAAGTGTCTCGATTTAACAAGATTAAAAGTGCATCCAATTAATTGCGCTCAAAGTGGCATTCGTCCACAGGAGTAGATCTGAAAAAGTGTTTCACCCAGAAAGATAAAGTTATGCCAGCTTGTCGCTAATTCGGCTGCACGTGCCCGTGAAATTGGATCGCTCGAAATCAGTACAGCGAATATCGCTGACGTATCGTTCTTGAGGCATTTAATCGTAATACACACTCGGTGTTTCGAAATTTTTCAAAACAAAAATACGAGAAAATAAATTCCGTAACGCTACGGGTCTTTCGGTACTTTCCAAATGCTCATTTATAGTCAACCGATTAAAAGCGAACTTTTTTTATGTCATCATCGATATTGAATAAAATGTAAAAAATGACGAGTGACAATGTACGTAATATGATTCATACTTGTATTTCCGAAGATTAGTAAACAATTTTTTATTCGATTTCAAACTTTTGATGATATAACGAAGCTTTTAATATCGCTTTATTAATTTATTGTGAAATTTAAATTTCCCGCGCTAATTTTTCAATTAACCAACAATGTTATGTGCTATTTAATTTTCCATTTAATATGCACTTGGCTAATTGCTTACTGTTTGTTTGCAAAATTATGTAGATAATTCTAAATTGCAAGTATTAATGACGTGTTTGACGTTTATCAAACAATTATAACACCAGTTTTATAGAATGAAGAGATAAGGACCAAAAAAATATAGTTCTTATCACCGGCGCAAGGAAGAAAGTATAACTAATTAACTATTCAGAAAAACAAAACAATTTTTACCGCGAAAAACAAGAGGAAAATCATAAATAAACCCGTCAAGTGTCACGTTTAATGTTTATAAAAAAAAATCAACTGAACGATTTTCAAAGCTACAGTTTCTGCCGGAGTCGCCGAGGTCTACTCTACTCTACGTCCAGGACGACTCCTCGCATCTCCTCGACACTCGAAGAGAAAAGTTTCTCCATTTCGAGAAAACCGGAGCAACTCCCCTCCCGAAGTTATTCATAACGTTATTAATACACCGTGACGTAAGTTCGAATAAAATCTATTTGCGTGCGCCCACATCGGGTCGGTCGTCGGCGCCGTGTCCACCCGAGGCTCTCGCACGGGGCACCCATCGTAGCGGCGAAAAAAAAAGGGCCGCGACATTTCGTCCGCTCGCGGGGTGATCGACCGGCACAGTGGTGCGGGCGGCTTTTAGCGGCTGCACTCGCACGGCGTTTGACGTGTGCCGCCGCCGCGGCCGAGTCGAAATACACAGAAGGCAGGATATATAGAGGCATGCACACGCGGGGGCGCGGGCGGGTACAATGCGTGCCGCGCGCGCGAGATACCGAGAATCGATCGGTCCGCCTCCTCTCTCGGCGCGTCCTAACCTCAAAAGCGGCGGCGACGCGCGCTCTCGCCTCGCCTCGCCGGCCGCCCCTGACCCGACGACGCGTCTCCGAGTCTCTCCCTCGACTCCGAGCCGCGGCAGGATCCTACGCACACGGCTCGAGCGTGTATCAGACCGTGTACGCGGCGGCCATAACCTCTCGCTCGGAACGGAGCTGGCGACGCCGCGGGGTGCGTGCGCCAGGGACTACACCCACCTGCTAATGCGATCCGTCGACTCCGCGCTGCCGAGCACTGGGATCTACGTCTCTCCTCCTGGGTGTGCTGCCCGCGTCGCCGTACTGCTGGGCTGTCCGTCCGCGTCGTCGTCACCTCGCTCGCATGCGTGATGCCTCGCCGGCGGGGAGGCGCTCTCGCTGGCTCCGGCTAGGCGACGCGCCCGACCGGACAAAAACTGGCGCGCGTCGTCTGCTCCGCCCGTGTCTTCTCGAGGGGGCCGGGATCAGGTCGGACGCCGGCGACTGCACTTCCTCCGCTGACACATGCACGCGCGCGAGTCCGGGGCCGCAGTCTCTCTCTCTCTCGCAGGATATCCGTGCGTCCTTCTCTTTCTCTCTCTCTCTCGGTCGATCTTATGTATACTCTCCTCGGCGAGGTGCTCGCTCGTGCGGCGTGGCTTGCCCTGGCACGCGGTCGCGCTCGACTGACGGTCCCCGCCTTTTAGCGCGCCGCTCTATCCGCCCGATTTTCGTGCGCCACCCGCCGCCAGCAGCCCCACTCTCTCGAGCCGCCGACGCCGTCGGGATCGAGCCCCCCCATGCTGAGTGCCTATACGTCTCGCTCCCTCGCGCTGAGGTGGGATGCGATCGACTCGCTCCCTCACTCCCTCTACCGAGACGCTCCTTGCACGCTCCTCCGACGTTGCGCCGGGTTTACCGTTTACACCGCCGGTGGACTTTGTCGCGCTGCCGACAGGTGCATTGGAGATGTTCAGGGTTTTGGGAATCTTTTGACATTGTTTTGCTGAGGAATAATTTTTTTTTTTTTTAAGTGGAGCAATGAATTATTTATTGTTACTCTCGGAATAAAGTTTATTTTTTATTTATTTTCTAGCTAGTTTTAAAAACTTATTTGTAATTGTTTAGGTTTGTTTAAATATTTTCTAATTAGGTGAGTTTTACTCGGTGTTGTTGATTTTTCGAAAAAAATTTAAAAATATAAAATTAATAAACAAAAATGGAACTGTTTAAAAATGCCGATGAAATTTAAAAAATTTTCTTTTTTTATTTAGACTTTCTTATCTTTTTAAGATCGTTTAAAAATAAAAAAATAAATGAGATAATTGTAAGTTATTTCATGCAAAATTAAAAGAATTTCAAATTAACTTAAATCGTATAATTGCGACACTTATTACATGCAATCTCCGCGCAAGTAATTCACTTTTTTGCTGTTATTTTAAATATTAATGAATGCGTAACGCTGGATAATGAAAGTCAAATCGTTCGGTATAATAACTAGGTGAAGAGGTTAAATACATGATAATTTTCCTTGTTTCTTATTTAACGTACAATACACTGGCCTGACATAATGCCTTCTTTCCAATTTTTCAAATATCTTTCTTAAGACTCGTATGTATCGTAGGTGTAAAAATACCATACAATTTAAAAAAATAGAAAGAAAAAACAAAAGACGAAAGTGCAAGTGTTATGCCTGCGCTAAACTCATCAACATTGCAAATTTGTGAGCATGTTACATACATTATTTCCCACATGTTGCTGCAAATTAATCGCATTAAATTAACGAAAATTACCAAAAATCTTATCACACCATAATTATATACTTTTGACGTAATAAAAAAGTGAAAAGAGTATACACGATTAAATTTATAATTATCACTTGATTTATTACTGAAGCTGTTGAAAACGGAACCAATCGAAGTACAGACTGGTTTTTCTCTCTTTCACGTTTTGAGAGTAACAGATACAAAATAAATATATCGAATAAAAAATAATCAAAATGATTTTAAAAAATATCCCTTACTATCCTATACATGCGTTACACATCGTTATAGCCAAAATAATTTATTTAATATTTCCAATACACTTATAAATTTTTCTATTTCCGTCATCGTCTCTGTCCGAATTAAAAGTGAGTCAAACTAGCTTAATCGACAAAATTTTCCTCTCGTTTCCTACGACGTGATCCCCGGATACCCACTTGTTTACACCTCGCAAAAGTCGTCTCCACGCACTTGGAAAATCGACTTTAACTCCTTTCCACTCCTCAAAGCAGCAAAACGCAAGCTGCGCTCTGTCGGACCAAGGGAGCGGGTGTTGCATGTGTCTCGCTCCCGCGGCCCCTTGGACTCGTCGCCCCGTCCCCGCTCGATCCGCCCGGAGAGGCGCGCGCACGCCTCCGACTTTGAAACGCGCGCGCGCGCGCGCCCTGACACCTGTCTCCTCGAGGGGTTGCTCCACTTGCTGGTCGCGCAGGCCCGCGCCTCTTTTTTCCCGGTTCATTCCAGATCCGAGAAACAATGTTTTTCTCTTTTCATTCATTCCGAGCGGAAGATTTGACGACGAGTGGAATATTCATTATGGGAAATTAACTCGGTGTGTAGCTATACTTCGGTGACGAATTAATGAGCTTCGGTTTACTTTGTAAGGTGGAAATGTCGAGGCTGTTGTGTCCTTGATATGGTTTTTGATAAAAGATGTTTTTACAAGGCTGAGATGTTTTATACAATTGGGACGTGAAAAATGAAGCTTTTAGATTCGAAGGTGGCCTTGGGAATTTTAATTGTAAAATCAACGGAAGCGCGACACAGTTTGACAGTTATTGTTGATTTTTGTTTTTTCGCGATGTAGGTTTTTCATTATCAATGGAATTTTCACCTTGTCGTGTGATTCTTCGTGAATCTAATGATTGCTCGTTTTTTTATCTTTTCTTTGTTTTAAAATGAATTTTAATTGTAGTTTTCATTTATTAAGTCTGTCTACAAATCGAAATAAAAAATTTTCTAGAAGCGCGTTGAACACGATATTTACTGTGGGATACACAAAGTAGCTTCAGCTTTAGGAATTACCTTGAGGTAGGCGAGTCGCCATCTCTTGGTATAAATTCGCGGCTCTATATAAGAGAAGAATCACATAGTTTTGTTGATATCTGCAATTTTAGTTATATTAAATAAATTTTTTCGATGATAAATAAAAAAGAAAGGTAATTTTGAAATAAATAAAAAGTTAAGTTTCTCGCAATTAGTTTACACAGGTAAAAAGTACAATTTATAAAATTTATTAATCGCTTCATTTATTATATCCTGTAAAATAGAATAGAATAGTTTTATTATATATTCCTTTAAAAAACCTTAAATTTTACTTAATTTTTATGTATTTCCCACAATCCTTTAGTTTGTTTGCATTAAATTTTTAATTAAAAATTGAAAATTCCACTTTATATAGATTTGAGTATATCAATTTTGATTATATTATTGCAAATGAATTAGTAAACTTTCATAAAATACTAAAATTGATTATGTAAAACATCAGTTAACAAAAGCACAAAAAGTCAGAAGTAAAATATGAAAATTGAGTTAAACAAGTTCAACGTCCAAATCACGCAAAAACAGAGGAGCGCCAACCAAATCCATCGAGATAAATACACTACTGCGTCAGAGTTCATCGGAAGTAGAAAGACAAGACGAGAGGAAAATGTAAATTCGAAGATAACGCGCACATTACCTTAAAATTTTATGTTTGCGAAAGTACTTCGCGTGGCAATAAGACTTTTGTCAGCGTTAAAAATTTAAAGTTTCTAAAAATCTCACTTCGGCATAAGATCAATTTCGTCAATTTTTTGCTGGACAAAGCATTTAATGAAAATTGACATTTTATTTTGCAATTTCAAAATTAAAAATAATAGTTATAATTAAGTATTTATTATCTAATTATAAAATTATGGCGCGTGTGACTATACAAAAAATGACTAGTCAATTGAGCGAATTATAAAAGCTTTATTTAGATACATAATTATTTAATATGCGAAGAAATTGAACATGCCACTTTTCACCTCACGATATTTCTGTTTATAATAATCAAGTTTCAAAAATATAAAAAATACACATGGATCATTCTCTACGCTATTATTTTCATCAGGATCCGACGGAATTGTTCGTGTCAACAATCCAATTCTAGCGCGTCGCTTACGAAAGGCTACGTCAAATTTTCCTACTCTCCCCTCCGAGAACCACTAATTAACCTCATCTCCTCCAAAAGCAACTTTTCCTCCCGCCCGCGTCACGGAAACGAGCGGCCCGAAAAATTTCACGCGTGCATTCGAACTTTCGAGTGGAAAAAAAGTGGCGCGCGCGCTCCCGATGAACTCGCGGGTAAAAAATCGGTCAACCGATACTTTACGGCCGGGAAAAGCCGAGTGGTACGTACGCGGGGCCCGAAGTTCAAAGCAATTAGCTCGCGGGGCCGGCCACCCGTTTCGGTCGGTGAATCGCGGGAAAAAGGTGTATACGCGCGCGCGCGCCCGGATCGTTAGCGCGCGCCTCGGCCGTGTATACCGGATAAGCGTGGAAAGAGTGAAATCGCCCGATTATCCATTGCGTCACGTGGAATGTGGCGTTACGTGAATTATCCCACAGCCGGGCTCCCCCACTCCTTTGCCGGGAAAATCCTGTGAATTTTACGATCGATCGGCACTTTGGATCCTCTTTTTTTTAAAGCGGCGAGAATGCAAGCGCCGATTGCGAGTGTACGTACTTTGGTGCATTCAGTTTACACGATTCTGGAGGAATCCTGAAAAAATTTTAAATTAGCCCGTTGCTTATTTATTCAAATGTTTAAGTTTAATTAATTAGACGTTTAAACTTTTAAATTTGAATATTTAATAAATTATATAAATTGTTAATATGACTTGGAAAAAAAGTAGTACAAAAAACAGTAAAGGGTAAAGGAGTATTTAAAAAGTGAATTTCGAGCTGTTCATTAAAAATGTTTAAAAATTTAATGACGTACATTTATTATGACAGATACTAGAGAGAGGAAGGGATTTTATTTTGACCTAAGTTTTTATTACGAATTTCCTGAGCAACCACCTCGGAAGAATGAATAGCAAATGACTGTCTCTCTTTGGTGTTTTTTTTTTATATTTTTGAACTTATAATTATCCTTTCTTTCATATAATTGTAGAGCATTCGAAAATTCTATAGAATACCTCAACAAATCTTCAATTTTCCAAAGGAAAACTACTGTTATTAATATACAGTTGAATATTATTTGTTTAAATAAATTTTATTCGTTACAAATATGAAGTTTTCTTGGCTAATTTTTGAAAATAAATAACGCGGAGGAAAATATTTCTTGAAAAGTTCATCAATCAATTTTACAACAATGTAGTTATAAAGCAAATACTGGGTAAACGATGAGTTAATAATGAAGTCCCATCATCAATTGCATGGATATTAATAATAGCAATATTCAACTGTCAGTTAGTTAAGTCAATTAACAAAAAATTGTTATTCGAAAAATGTTAAATTACTAAAGTACCAAGAAATCATCACCTACAAAACGATATTTTGTAATCATAATTAATTTATCTACAATTTTTACGACTTATAAATACAATGTAATCCATGCAACAAAATAGCCGATAACAATGGCGCGACTTCAAGCTGATAACACATCCGTCAAAACAGTGAATCACGAAAGTACCGATTTATAACAACGAAGATCGTAATTGATTAAACATTTCTCTTAAAATTACCACCGATAATCACCTGCGATTTCTGACGCGTTCACAAGCAGCCGCAATCACTCCTTCACCAATTTATAATTATACACATATCTTGACATCAATGCGCTAAATTTTCCACTAATCGGTTACTAAATTCTCACCTGCGCGTTCCGACACTTTCCCAACTATCCTCGATCGCTCATCCACCTTCGATTTACCTGCATACGTTCGCCTCTTATCGAAGTGCTAAATTTTCCACTAATAAAAGCAATTAAAAGCTCAATACGCACATTAACTCCGAAGAAAACCTCGTAAAAAGCGTAATCACGTGCGATTGTAAACATCGCCTCGTAAAAAAAGGCACCGCATGTATCGTAATCGCGCGGAATACAAATCAAGCCGCGAAACGGCGGCTTTTCCCAGGTCGCGGAAAAGTGCACACCGGCCGCTGTAATCGATCGAAAACGAAGGTGCCCCTTGACGTCATTACGGTTCTTCCAGCGTCACAAAGCCATTGCGAGCGAAACTTTTCTCGCTTTTCCAGCGGCGACATGCGGGTGCTCTTTCTTTTTGAAAGTCGCGCGGCGCGACGCAATCCGCGCGCGAAAATTGCACCGCGCGCACTGGGTCACGCGGACTTTCCGCGCGCGCGCAAGCGGACCGAGACGATTGTCCGCGCGCCGTGGGTTTTTCCGCGAAGGACGAGGTGAGCGCGGCCAGGACTCGCCGCGGGCGATAATTTATCGATGGATTCGGCTGGAAATAACATGTTTTCGCGAATTTTTTTTTTTTTTTTCCGGAGCGATCAAATGCGGGGGGATTGTGTTATGCGGCGACGCGTGCGGCGGGGGTAATTAATCACAAGGTGCGAGCGGGAGCGAAGCTCGTTTGATCCTTTTTTGGGAAAACAAACTGTGATTTGTAGCGTGGAGGGATCCTTGTTTTGGTTGGTGATTACGGTGAGTTGATTCTACTGTCGGGAGCGAATTGTTGGTTAACCCTTTAATCACCAACATTAAGATCCTGTTGATTGCGGTGTGACAACAAATTTTTCCTTTTATGGGAATCTTTAGGTAGGCATTTTTGAAAAAAACATTTTTTAAGTTCTTCTTTGTTTTCTCAATTGACTTACATGCGTTACTATAAAATTTACTATAGAAATTCAACCTCCAAAAACAAGATTGTAACGTATTTTTACTTAAAGTATGAGATAAGTAAAATTTTTAAATATCATTTAAAAGTCAACCGGATAAATAAAAGATTAAAAATTATCCTCTTGTTATGGTAATCTTGGAATTATATCTAGCAGGGAATTTATTGCGGGCCGTTTAATATTCGTTATATAAATTTATGATATGAATTTATAAAAATGTGCATTGTTCAAAATTAAAGAAAAATTGTTAGAAATTAAGACTTATTAATTTATAAAATCTTTACTTATTAAATAATTCAGCATAATTAAAAATTAAATAAAACTTAATATCAGGTGTGCGTTTGCTATCTTTTATCAAATGGATCTGCATTATCAATAAAAATTTTTGAATTTTATCGACATCGATTATAAAAGGAACGATAAATTCGATTTAAATTCAATGAAAAGCTGTTAAAAAAACTTGACATCATCATTTTGTTCAATAAGCAATAAATTTTTTACGCTCCCTTTTAATCCACCCGCAAATTAGTGCCCTTATTTTACCCTCCAAATGAATTTTTTAGCACCAGATTAATACTCCACTATACTTCCCTCACGTAATTAACCGCGAACAAACAAATTTGTCACTTAATTTGACAAGCCATGACGCGTAACTCACTCCATCCACCCATCAATCAAACCCCCATCCAAAATAATCCCCAAAAAATTCCCTTTTCCCGGCTCTCCCCGTTCAAAAAGACACCGTCGCACTTACTTATCCGGAATATCGGAAACTTTTAATGTTATCCCCAAGGCCGCGTGGCGCGACACCGCGACACAACATTTGCGCTGAAGCGACGATCGCGGCGCGTGCGCCTCTATAATTTTGCCGGTGAAAGAGTCAAGGCCGCGCGCGTCGCTTTTCACGGGCGGCCTGTAATCCGCGCCGTAGAATTGCAAATCTCCCCGAGTTGCCGAGATCCCCCTCCTCCCCGGGGTAGGGTCTTCCCTGAAATCAAGGCCCCTCGGACGATTGTAAAGCGGCGCGTGCGACTGATTAGACACGCGCGGGGCGCGCGCGCACACACACCTGGCCGCAGGTTGACCGGCCTTTGGCGGGATTATACACTTGACTGTCCGCGAGGCGATTCGATCTACTTTGAATCGACGCGTCCGGCGACAAAACATGTTTGCGTCGTTATCTAATTCCCATTGAGGAACTTAGGTAACCCGCTTCCCTCGGCTAACGCCTCGAGCGTGACTTGCACCTGTCGGCGAATTGTTTTGATAGAAAGAAATCAGCCGCTCGATCGACTGTGTACCGCGAGGTGAGTGCTGTCTTTGCGGCTGTGCGTTCGACAGGGTGTCGAGATTTTTTTTATCTATTTCGAGATGAAATAAGACAGTATCACAGCGGTGTAGTCTGTAACGAAATAAGATGTATGTCCAGCTTTAATTGATTAGTTTCGACGCAAAATAGCAATATATCTCAAAAAATCGTGTGTATAAAAATCTGGGTTTTCTTTTGTTTTTTATTTTTCAAGTACAATTCTTCGGCCGACGTTGCTATTTTGCGGCCACATTCGAAATGAATCAATCAATTGCGTGAAAGTTGTGAGCAATATTCGAAAACACTGAAGCATATACTAAAATGTATTCAGCACAACATATAAATTTTCCAAAAAATTTTCCAGTATTATTGCCCCAATATTATCTCATATTTTTCTAATATTGATGCAATTTTTTCGTTTTAAATACAGTGCAGACTTTCACTTAAGTAGGCCACACACTGGTAGTAATCTTGTTTTAATAAAGTCCTAAGTCTTTAAAGAAATAGTCGCAAGCACATATTGAAAGAAGAGAAGTATTCTTTAAATTTTTTATGTAAAAATGAGTATTTTTTAAATTTCAATTAATTTCTATTACAAAATTTATGTTAGTAACGCTAAACCTAATAAAGTGTGACATTTCCTTCAGTTTATAATGGTCAATCAGCAAAATACTCATAACACGTGGAGATATCAAAACTTTTATTTACGATTTTCAAATTTAAATGAATCATTTCGTCTTACGTACCGGAAAAATAGTCGAATATTAATGCGATAAACTGTCGGATTATCAACGTTTCTTTCAAAATGGTAATCTCACTATACACATAAATAAAAATGTTTATTGCATCTATACTTAATAATAAATCTGTTTAAAAATCAAATCTCTGCCAATTAAAATTCAGATTTTACAAGTGAGTTTGCAATCAATTTTTTGTAATCAGTGCAACTGTTAAAAGCTAGATCATCTTGCAGTTATCAAAACCGATTTTCTACTTAGTCGTGTTATCGACGTTTAGTTGTTAAATCTCTCTTTCCATTTCTTCTATTCTCTAGCAGTTGATTAAAAAAATTGTTGTGGTTATATATATTAATATATTACATATTAATTGTAGGGCTAAATTTTAATTTACTAGATTTTTCGTACTATGACTTGACATTTTTAAACAAGCTCCATACGATTACAAAACAGATCCTAAAGACTGCAACTGGGCCAATCGCAGGTGATTCAGCTAAAACCGGCTTTTCCCAAAAAAAAAATTGACCCCATCCCTCTACAGCACACAAGCATAAAGTCGTCATTCCCTCGTACGTCCTTAATCGCCTATACGTCATCATTAAACGCCACCGAAAAAAAGAGCCGAAAGTGTTCCTCCGTACAAGCTACGTCGACCGCAAGAAAGTGTAAGTCGTCGGTCCACTGGTGCGCGGGAACCTAAAAACGGGGGAGGGGAGGAAAGAGCACAGAATCCGCGCGTAACCAGCCGCAGCCTTGTCGGGCGATTATGCAAGTCATCCGTCGCTCCCTCGCCGAGAGAGCAAGAGTGAGAAATGGACAGGCGCGGCCCGACGGTCAGCGAAAGTGATCCTACTTGTTTTTGAATGGCCGCTCGAGCGCGTTACACACCTGCGATCGGCTCGAATTTTTTTCGACTTTACATATACACCGGCGAACGCCGGAATTCCGGTGGAAATGGGTTGTGTGATCTTTTGATATATTTCGCGTTTTACTTTTGATCGAGACTCTTCGCTCTAAAGACGAGTTAGTGAAAATTTATTAAAAATTAGTAATGTGCACTAAAATTTAGTGAAATGTGCTCTATTGAAAAATGATTAATAGGGAACATTCCACTAATTTTTAGTGATTTTTCATTAATTCAATTTTAGAGAGTTCGGAAATCTTGCAAGTGATTTATTAGTTATTTAAGGTAACCGTGCGCGACTTTTATTTGTTGACGGTATAGACGCGGCTGTATAGAGATTGAATTGATTTGAGTTTTTCATAATCCGATATAAGACGTAAAAATAATGTTACTGCTGAATGACCACATTCCGGTTGTACGGAATAAAAAGAACATTCTAGTTTGTTGATTTTAATGTTCGATTAGTTAATTCGTTTTTTTCTAAACCACCTGACTTGAATTTGACGTTTAGTATTTTCTTATTTTACGACTGTGTAGCAACTTTTTTGCACAGTAAAACAAGGAAAATGTAACTAAGTAATTCAAGCAAATAAATAAAACAGATTTTTTCAATAATCCGTAAGTAATTCACAGAAAAATGACCAGAGTCTAGAACAATCCCTCAAGTCATCCCTATTCGTTTAATACACTGTGTATTTGTTGGTCTACGTTTTTTAAGCATTCTAAAATATAATAGACTACAAAATTGACTCAGACTGTAATATATAAGTTTAATGGATAACATAAATTTTTTTAACAAGCCTATAAAAACTATCGATTGATCATTTGCTGGCCGACGACTAGGATAAGGATCCTCATCGCAAAAGCAAAAAAAGGACTAAAAAATTAAGTAAGAACGATAAACTTTCATTTAGTGATCAAGAACAACAAAAGTATAAATTTCTTCTCAATACCAATAAAGCTATTATTTCGACGATCGGTAAAACCAGCCTGATAAATCGGCATTCAAAATTTTATTCACATTTTTTTGAATTTGATAATTTCAGAATTTTTGCCACAAAAGACGAATGCCTTTTTGCGTCGAATCTTAGCAGCCACTCGCGAACGTCACTAATGTATTCCAGCAGCGTGAAAAAAAAAGGAAGGTATGCCGAAGTGACGCGGATCGTCGAATATTCGCGCGCGGAATCGGCAAAATTTCCAGCGAATATTAACGTCGAGTCGCGGCGAGCAAACACATTTCGCCGCCTAAAAAGCTGGGGGGGGAGGCGCAGAAAAACGTCGCTAATGCCTCGCGAAAGAAAAAAAAAGGCATACAATCGACTTCGTTAGTGTCACCGAGTGCAGTGATTATCTCATTGGCTCTTAGAAAAGTCGCCGGGCATTTCCTCGAACGCCGCGGCGATTACACGAGTATTTACCCTCTCGGCAAAATTGGAGTTTACACAGGCGCCCACGTGGGGAGGACATTTTCTCGAATGTACACATGACGTGACGTCGCATCTTGTTCCTTCGCTGCGCTCGTGTGCACTCGGCTGACGTAAGCGCCGGCTACTTACGCCTGGGAATGTCACCGAAGAATATAAAATATTTCGCATTGCTAATGCGACATTTTTTTTTTTTCGTTTTGAGGATTCAATACTTGGGATAGGCTAATTCGCGGAATTGCGCAGTAAGGGAAGCGGGCAGCGAAGAAGCTAACTAGTTTTTAATAAAAGTGCGATATTATACAGACATTATAACTCAAAATAAAAAAAATAAAATAAAATAAATATAAAATGAAAATAAAGGTTTTACAATATTGCTCTAAGATTTTTTTTTACCTGCTGTACAGATTGTGTAACAAAATGTTTACACCCATTCGTCAAAATCTCGTGCGCAGAATTATAATCAAATATCTTTTTTGCAGGTTTTTTCAAAATTAGCATGGAAAAAAGAAGTTTTGTGATTAGTCCAGTAACCTATTTCCTTTTTTTATAAAACTATGTATTATATAATTAAAATTATTATTTATTCAAATTAACCATATTTTCTGATTATTTCTTCAATAATCGGTTACCCTGGAAATATTTCCGCTTTTTTATTAATGATTACTTTTTAAGTAGCAAACATGTTTTCTAATTCAAGAAGTAATCGACTGGTGGTTATGGAAAAGTTTACGAATAAAATCAGAGATGCTGCACAAAGACGCAAGATCGTTATGAATATGTAAATTTCTACGAAAGAAAACAATATCCCAAAATATTCCAAAATGTTGTAAAATTATTATTGTACCTCGCCTTGTTTTTGTTTCTGTAAGTATGTCTATTTTACCTGTGGCAATAACAAATCAACAGTAGCAATTACTCCGTTTCAATACTCAACATTCGATTTTTCAATTGACCTTTGCTTTTGAAAAGTTCGTAAAGAGCAATGTGTGAACTAATTTTAAAGTCGCGGTCAATTCTTAATAGAATCGAATGAACGAGAACTACGATTTTCTTTGTTTAAAGAAAACGTAACTTGACCATGAACTTCTGTCTGTTCTAGTACAATGAAGTAACAGATGTAGTAAGGAATTCTTTTAGTCGATTTAATTAAGCGACTCGCCCCCGTTAATGTTGTACACGAAAATTAGTATTCAACGATTTTAGTATTCAATGATCTTTCGCGCAGCTCTACGTCAATCACATAGCACCCAGTAATTTATTTTGCATTAATACTAACCTTTTTTCGAAGCTTACGTTGTATAACCATATAGCTCCTGAAAAGTAATTACATTATCAAAGTGTAATTGGAGCATAATGTAGAATGACAAATTCATTTTTTTCTCCGCTTTATTAACAATTACATTTATATTGAACTTTTTATTTTTAATTTTTATTATTTATTGATGTTCATAGTTTCATTAATTTTTAAAAATGATTTATCTTTTACAACTTCAATCCTTAACCAGCAAAATTTCAACTTCCACAAAATAAACTAAACCACTGTGAATCTAAATAATTTGAAACGTTTTACTTTTTAAACAAGTAAGTTAAAAAAACGTTGCATTTCGTTTCGGGAAAAAGAAAATCGATGGAAATGTTGCGGTAACCTCGCCGATTTAAAAATAAGTTAAACAAATTTAAAACAGAAATGTTCCACAATTTGCCATCGGAAATAAGCATGCGACTCAATAGGTCGTTATTGCGCAACCGGAGGGATTTGTGTATAAATAAAGATTTGCTTGTGACGCGGATCGACACTTACGTACCGAGTGCCTTTGAATGATAATCCGATGCACTGGCTTCGGGGTCGACGTAAATTCGACATTGTTCCCGGTGGGAATGTACCGCCTCATTTCCACGTACGCGATTTTGACGCTCGATAGTTGTTGCATTTCACCTGTTGTTTTTTCTCCCCCCTCGTTCCATCGATTTATCGGCTAAATTCGAAATTGGGGCTAAGTTAATTCGTTTTTGAGGCGCGAGAGAATCTGCTACAGTAGATTTAATAGAACAAGTATATTTATTATAAACTTGTTGTACTCATTGCTATAGATAAATAATATTGCTATAGATAATTGACGCGGAGGTTGTTAAATATATAAAACTGAATGGAGGAAAAATTTATAGTTTTTTTATCGCTTAATAGTTTATTTGATATGTTATGAAAGGATAAGTTATTTACAAGCCTTATTCAATAAAGAAATTCATCGCTAATTTACATTGAAGATAGGAAGATGTTTAAGTTGGTATACATTTCATTGCAAATTTTATTGTACCGTTGATTGACATTTCTTAACATTTATAGTAAGGCTTCTAAATTATAATTTGTTTCTCCAATTTCTTTTCAGAATTTATTATACTAGAAAAAAGGCAAGCCTCTTTTATTTTTATTCTTAAAACGAAACACTTAAGTTTTTTTACATGAAGTAAACAATCAAATGTAAAAAGTGTTTTATTCTATGACGCAAATCTATAAATTTTTCGCGTAAAAATTGTAAACGACCATCCTGTTTTTACCGAAAATCCGACGTCAATCATCAACAAATACTACTTTAATTATCCAAAAGAAACATCAAGTTTTAACCCAACTTAAATCAAGTATCTTAATTGCGACGTTAAACACACGACGAAAAACTTCCTCTTTTTTATCTCGGGATGAAGAAATCCGAATTTCCACCTGAAAACCACCGAGGTGGCTACCGTGAGGGAGAAAGAGAGAAAAAGAGTCGATGAATATTTATCGCAAAGTCGCGTGTGTATACGCACAATCGGACTGCGGAATAAATATTGAACGCCGGCAAAGATTTTTGCGCGACCGCGTGGATTTCCTTTGCTTTTTCGCGGCGTATTACATTTTATGTGACATAACGAGTGCTACGATCCCGTTTCTCTTTGATCAATGAATTATGAATGTGCTCGCCTCCTAGATACCGTCGTCGCAGGCACCCATAAGGTCGTCATTTTTTAGGCAATAGCAACACTCATTACGAAGTGAAATAGAAGTCACAACTCGGTTACATTATCTTTCCGAATGAGGAGACAATGTGAATGCGAAATGCTGGTGTTACATTTTTTCTTGAATATTATTTCAGATCGCACGCTTTTGCTTTGGTACTGTATAGCTGGATCATTGTGTGCTAATATTTGACATTATTTCGTTAATACAAAAAAAGAAACTTTACAAGTTAAGAATTTTTTTCATATATTTAGATTTGCACTCTGTTAGAAATTAAACGCAAATTAACCAAAATCAATTAACTTACAAGGAAATTAACTATTTAGGGATAATTTAGTGACTAGAGTACATTTTGTTCATTAAAATACGCCCGTACATTTTTTTCTAATAGATAAATAAATAAATAAATTAATTAAATAAATTTTTCAATTTATAAGATTTTAAACAAATTATTTAAGAGAATTTAATTTCTATCAAATCTATTTAAATTGAATAATGTACTTAAATAAAAATATGTAACGGTGGTGTACATTGGGTGACGCAGTAAAAATAAAAGGATTGAGGATCAAACTTTTGAGGGTTACATAATACACATCGAAAGTTATTTTTATCTCGGACTTTCTATATTATTCAAAGTTCCTCCGGAGTATGACGATACAGCTATAGACAAAATCTGAAATCCATTCATTTTTAAAAACAATTGGTAACAGTGTTTTACCCCTCCGACATCTGTTTTATTAAATACAGATCAATTACGGTAACGTATACAGTACAGGCGCAATTTCACCGTCGCTTCTATCGTCGCTTTTTACTAAATCTATGATTAGTCTATTCGGTGAAAGGCGACGAAAAGATGAAAATCCAATATTATAATCCCAAACCCATTCACATAACCGCTGAATTACCCAATTCCGAATACCGAGGTAACTTCAGTATCAGCGGAAGTATTTTCTCTTAAACCCATACCAGCGGACCGGGAATATTTTGTTGAATGAAAACAGTCCCGTAAACAATGTGGTGTAATTACTACGAGTTTTCTTTAAGTTAGCTAATTTTCGATGTAATTTATTTCAAAAGCTTAACGTTTTCGTTTTTTATCTACCTTCCTTATCAGCAATCACCTTTGGTATCAACCACTTGGCATCAACCTAAAATGCTAAGTGAAGGTATTAATTATCTAAAATTTTTTTCTTTCTAATTAAAATGTAGCAACCAACGTATCGTACACATCACTCCTTAATTGATTTTATGTAACACAATAGTTAGGTACTCAATCGGTTTAGTGTACCGATCTTATCTCAAATACGCATAGTATCCACTCTCATCCTCTATATAAAATCGGCAAAAAGGCGCGTAACATCCCGAGCCCGGAAAAAGTGCGCGGATGACCCAATAACACGAGCCCCCGATAAAATTCTCTTGACACATTTCATTAAGAAACGTATCGTAATGCGGACCGCCGGCTCGCCGCTCGGCTGCTTCTATCGCACTTTCACCCCGGCACTTTCACTATGCTTAAAATCAGCCTTGCCTCCGGTGCGCAAGCGCGAGCGCCTCTTCTCTCGCGGGCACCGCGAAATCCACGCGTCGCCGAGGAATCCCGGGGCTGCTTTCGCAATGGAGCCGCGGCCGGATTGGCAAATCGCCGCTTCGAGGATGCGGTACTCGGCGGGAAGGTCGCGGATGCGGATGTATGTACTTCCGAGGATTATATATTTTTTCTTTTCGATGGCCTTCGGAAGAGACTGCGATGAGTGCACCGGGGATTTTGGTTGTGGGTTTAGAATAGTTCGAATCGATGGTAGAATATTAATTCTGGAATTATGTAATGGCCAATTAAGCATGATGTGATCCGTCGAAGTTTCTGGAGGTGTTGGATACTGTCATAACAGTAGTTTTTATTATTCAATCAATTTTTTTTTAATTTTGTTAAAGCAATATAAGTCTCAAGTAATGCATTTAGTAAAAATATCAAAGTTTGTATGGTAACATTACACTATACCGATATTTCTTGAAAATTCAGTAGAAATAATCAATTATGATCAGACACGCGCAATACTTCCTTCATTGTACATGATGCAGACATGCATGCAGGTATAATGTAATTTAAAGCTTCGATTGTTGATTATTATACGAAAATAATAAACTTAGAATGCAAATAAAATTTCCGAAAGCTATAAATAATTTCTGACACTTTTCGCAAAACGTACTTTTATGACCGCTAACTTATGAATAATTAAAAACTTTAATTTTTTATTGCTAAACTTAGAATTATAAGAAAATAATTACTGAAATTTATCTTATCATGTACGATATTAAACTTGGTGGCGATAGTTATCGGAGGCTCCATCTACACTTTCGCGGAATTGCAGACTTTAAACTTCCGACAGCTACTTTATCGACAGCAGCTACTCGATCGCGATGCGATCGGTAGACACATTTAATTCTTGAAATGCAGTGATTTATCGATGATCGTAATTTATCAATGCCTTGTTACCGACTAAGGATTATAAAAAAGGACAAAATATATTTGTAAAGGTGTTTATAATTCTGTTTTTATTACATTAAAGCAAAATAAATAAAAAAATAATTATCATGATGTATTGAAATGTTTTTAATATTAAATTAAGCTTTTAATTTTGCAAATAAAATTTGCGAGGAAATCGATGTAAAAAATACAAGTCACTTTTCCATTATCCACAGTTTACGCGGAAAAATCGTTAAACATTACGAAACGTCAGTAAAAAATTACCGATACTTCAGTCAAATTTACCGACACTTTCGATAGAAATGACTAAATCCAATTCATACATAAAATTTTTTTACTGCCTATTAATTGTTTCGTGTCTCGCTGCAATTATTCCACGGAATTACCCGACCATCCCCGTAACTTTTACGCACAATTTCAGCGTAAAATTAAAATCGAGAAGCTTCTTTAATTCGCCACGCGACAAAGGCACGCAACTTTTACGAAAATAATCGTTTTGCGCGCGATAAACCCGTAATCGCTCAAAAGAATTCGCGTATGTAACACCGGCCGTTTGAAAACCGCGCGGCTCATTAAGCGCGTTGCATCGGTCATAACTCGAGCGGTCAAACTTATTAAAATAAAAGAGGCGCGCAATTCTTTTTTACGCGACTTTCGCGAGCGCGCGCTCTTTAAAATTTCACCCCCTCCTGCGTAATTCCCCGCTCGTCGAAACGCGCTGCAATTTTGCGATTTGCGTCACGAGCCGCGCGCCTGTATTAAAAACAACGAAAACGGCGGTGGACAAAGACGAGGAATGCGGACTTTATCCCGATGTAAGATCAGGTGGTCGCGACCACCAGTTTCCCTTCGACGCAACGTCGGTTTTTTTCATCCGCCTTCGGTACAGCCTCCTGGGCGATTTTCGCCGAGTCATTGCGCGCATTTATTCGTTCAAAAATCGCTGCAGTGCCGGGGAAAAGCTATATAGCTATGTAGCGATCGTTTACTTATTTTCGTTCAATGGCTTTTGTTTAACAAATAAAACAAATAAGAAAAGTCAATTCTATATCTTTTTAAACTGTTTCTGCAGGTTCTTAGGAAAGTAAATTAATCTTCGAAATTTCCCTGATAAAAATTTAACCATCCATTGGTCAATTATGGTAAATTTCCTTCAAATTTTCGTATTTCTACTAGGAAAATTAGAAAATTTATTGTACAAAAAGTTGAATGTACTATTCATTTTCTTCATTTGTGCATGTTTGATAGATTATGCAAACTACCGTTTATTTTCCAATAAAAGTGCGCCAGATTTGGAGTAAGATAAAAGTGTAAATAATGACAGGAATATCAAAGATTGGAAATAAAAAACGTCTTAAATATAAAACTTGGATTTTTTAATAAATTTCCACGTAGTACATAGTTATAAACAAGTTTTACTATTTAAAAATTTACGTCTCTATAACTACATATCCTCGCAAAAGACCAACTCTAAATATAACAAAGGCCACAAGTATATGACTTCACAAGTAATTTTACAATTTTATAAAAGTTTAACGTACTGTAGTCATGAACGAATAAAAAGTCACTATATTTAAAAAAAAAAGATCGCTTAAAAAGGTACACATTGTTCGCAGCTTAAAATAAAAATTAAGTTAACAAACAAATAATAAATATAAATGCCATTGTTGCAACGCCGTTTGAGGTGCTTAAGCCTGAAACGCGCGCGTGGAGGCCACATTGAGATTCCAGAAATCTAGAGAGATTAGCAAAGTGGTTCAGAGAATCGGTAGAAAAAAACGAAAAGGCAAACAATTCCTTCCCCCTCGATTCCAGAAAGAAAGTGAACATACGTTGGTTCCGGCTCAGCGATACACAAATTGTCCTGTCGCTAAAACATAAATATTTGGCACTCATTTTTAATTGCGAAATCGTTCCACAAACACCGCTCGATTCCTCGCCCGATGCCTCTTTTTTTAAAGTGGCGCCGATTCCCGGAATCGCGGCGTCGACGATATTAATTACCAAATTTCAGTCGCTCCGACGCACACTCGACCGCGGGTTATACAAGTAAAACATTAGCAAAGCGAGGTCCTCGGTGTTTGCTCAAAGAGCCCGCTTTGGATAAATAACGAGGACGCGCGATTCGCCTTTCGGCCATCGGCGTGTACTTCGACTCTCTCGAACAGCCTTTGTATAACCTACTCTCGTTTCCCTAGTCATTCCACTCATTCACGCTAAAATGTACACACTCGCGCGCTTAAAAAAGTTCGCCCGTCGCGATATCACCTTTTTCTCGATAAAAAAAAAAAGAACGAACGTCGCGTTGAAAAAGTCTTATCGCAATTCTTCCAGCGTCACTCGGCGACGTTGCAATCCCTTGGACCCCAATTGCGCATCCCCATCCTTTCGTCGGCCATCCCCTTGTTTCTAAAACGAGCGATCAGTCCAGGAGTGACGGAGAGTCGCGTTTGTACATCCCAATCCAGAGTCCGTGGAATTTTGCAGCGGAGGACGTCCGGTTGGCGGAGCGTCCAGAAAACGGAGACCCCGCACCGGCGAAACGAGCAACGAGCCGACAATAAAAAAAACGAAAAAAAAAAGGAAAGTCTCGTCACTCCTCGTAGCCGCCTCGGTTGTCGATGAACACGCGGTTCCTGAGTCCGTTGTCGGAGATGTAGGCGGTGGCCATTTTGTACTGGTTCGGGTAGATGGTGCCGTTTTGCTTCTTCGGCTGCTTCTCTTCGCGGGCCTGTTTCTCCTTCTTCTCGCGGGCCGCTGCCTCGGCGGCGATCCTCTGGACCCGCTTGTTGTAGGCCTGGTTGTAGAAGTCGCGGAACAGGAAGTAGAAGAGGATGGCGTGCATGCCGATCCACCAGACGAAGGCTTTGGGGTAGTCGCAGTCGATGAAGAGCAGCTGGAAAGCGTGGACCATGACCAGGACGAACTGGATCATCTGCATGGCGGTCAGGTACTTCTTCCACCAGAGGTAAGGCTGGATCCTGGGGCCCAGGGCGGCCAGCAGGTAGTACGTGTACATCACGATGTGCACGAATGTGTTCAGCAGACCGAAGAACGAGCTGTGGCCACCTGTAATTCAAATTTCATTGTTTCATTATCGTGTCTATCATTTCGTCAACTTTTTTATTAATCCTATCTGAGAGTAAACGGTTCAAATTAACTGGGAGAGTATCTGATGATAGGATCAAGAATCGTAATTGACAGGTCACAGATCACCGATTATGGATCTGGGATCATTGGTCAAGGGTATAAGGATTTATTGAAACTATTTTTTCTTAAATATAATTTACGCTTTTCTAATAAAATCTACTTTCAGGAGCTTTTAATTCCCTTTTTAAACCACCTAACAAAACTCACGTTTAAATATACCTACAATCTCCGTTCGATACAAAAAGAGCAGGAATTAGCCACCTGTCAACTTATCTTCGACTTTGTTCATTATTTCAATAAATCATCGCAATTAATTGGTTCTAGTACAAAGATCCGACCAAAGTGGTCGTCGCCAAATAAGGACTAGCGCTACTCTCGCGTACATTGGTCAATCGGCATTCTAGAGTGAGACCGTAACGTACCTGGCGAGAACTTAACCCCGAACCACACGGACATCGGCATGATTCCGTGATGAATCACGTGCAGTGTGGAAATGTGGTCGTTCTTCTTTCGCAGCACGAAGAATATCGTGTCGGCGAACTCGACGAACTTGGAGAAGTAGTACCACCAGCAGCCGCGCGCCATCCTCATGGCTTTCGGATTGTCGGAGTAGTCGACCGGCTGACATCTGAACGAGTAGTCGCCGCCCCAGCCGGACACCAGACACTGCAATCATAACGTACATTCCATCAGCATTGTTTTTTCATACATCATTTTTCATAAATAAATTACAGTTTTTTTCTCCTCGGTCTGTGCAATATCCGTAGCACACGTGACATGGTGTTCGTAATTTTGCAACACTGTATCAAAGTAGTTCACAAGGATTATAGTCTTACTTGAGAAAAATTGCTAATTTTGTATCATCGATACTTGTACCAATACATTTCTCAAGTTTTTTTTTAATATCAGAGTAATGCTAATTACCTCGTAGAAGAGCCACGACGAGAATATGACTTCGAAGAGGTTGTACCAGATCATGACTTTCCTGAGGTCGAACGGCTTTCTGTTCTCCATGAGTTTGGGCCCAAGGACTTTGGAAAAGTAGGCGTAGGAGAGGCAGATCGCCAGAGTCGGCAGTGGACTGCTCATCAAGAACCAGTCGTTCACCCTGGGATCGCTCTTGTTGTCCATTATGTCCCGATAGCCATCGTACGCCATTCGCACGTATTGCGCCATCTGCAAAAACAAATCAAAACTTTCGTTAAAATGTGTTCCCTATTTTCTCGCGTTTCTTCATTTTTCTTGCTTTTTTTTAAAGATGAAAATTTAAAAATCGGCACGAGCACGCTTATCAGCACCGATCGGCGATAAATAATTCATCGTGCGCTTGCACCTCATCGTGAGAATACGATCTCTCCGCTCCACTCGTTTTTTCACACTGACCGTCCCTCGCCATTACCAAGATTATTATTCGCGGCGCGGCGCGTTTAAAAGGATAACCAACGCAGCGCACACTCGGATCTTGCAGAAATCGCCTCGATATCCCGATCCACACTCGGCTAATTACTACCGGCAACTAATGCAGGCGTCGGTGTCCGTTCCATATTCATGAGGCGCTGTTCGCGCGAGGCAAATATTTTGTTCGCCTCGAGATTCCTCCATCCAGACTCCTAATGGAACGGCACAACCGGAGTCATCCCCCCGTGCGCGCGCGCGTGTGCACCGCAATTTAACCGGCTTGATTGCCGCGCGGCGCAAAAAAGAAAAGCAGAGCGCGAACAGCGACTCGAGAACCTTCGGCTGGACCGGGCTGGCGAGTAAGGCCGCCCGGTGTTTCCGTCCGTTTTTCAAAGCGCCCGCCAATCCTTTCACCGCGTGAGTTTTCCTTCGCGAACGTTCCCCGCGCAGCCACCCCCGAAGCGCCGCGAATGGAATCGGGAGCTTTGCTCTCGCTGCCTTGAAACGAGCGACCGATCGGTTAGACCGGTTCGGACTTTTTTTTTGTAGCGCATATGCCGCTTTTTATGTAATTGATTGTAGTGGTATTTTAAGTTGATTACTCCGGGAGGTGCAGTGTGTCGATTCTTTTTTTAAAGGAATTCCGATAATTCCTGGGCTTTGTTTTTGACGTTGCGTCGGAAGCGGCGTGAAAACAACTTGTTTTTGCAATTGTAGAAGTAAGTATATACAATATTAATGTAGCTGTTGATGGTTAGGGATGAATCAACAAATTTTTCTGTTTAAATCCGTTCGTAAAAATATAAAAATATCATTTTATTTACAAGTTTATATTTAAATTAATTTTTTAAGCGAAAGAGATTAGTTCCTTTATTTATTTATTTAAAAATATACTAACGTAAATAAGGCTGTAAAAATTTGTTTGTTTACAAAAGCCACATACAATTTTGACATTCCATTTAACGATTAAATTTCGTAAGGGATCAATGTTCCGCGATTGGTGCAATCGTAACGTTTCCCGGCGCGATAAAAAGAAAATAAAATACAACCGGGTAATGAGATACAATTTTCAAAGTGAGAATTGCGCCACTTTTGCAACGCGGTGAATTAATCATTCGGCGCCAAATGAAATTAAAATTTTTAGTATGTGAACTTTCGTTGGCCTTCGCCATAATGCATTTGTCACTCCGATCGTGCAACTCTTCGCCTGCCCAATCCGAAAAATAAACCCGTCACTTTCATCAATCGGATAGTTTCCTCACCCTGCGATCGACCCCGCGACCCACAAAAAAATTTCGAAAATCTCCCGAAAAAAAAATCGATCGCCCGAAGTAGCGACGCCTCGAGGTCGACGCACGGCACAGGTGGAATCTCGCAGGATCCACACGAAATTTTACCGGCGTCATCTCGCGTATACGCACCGCTCGGCCTTCGCGTTACATTAGAGCCGAGGAGCCGAGCCTCGTGTATACACCCGATTGTGCAACCTTCGCGTCCGGCGCCGTTATTAGACCGAGCGAGCCGAGCGGAGCGAGAAGAAAAAAAAAATTGCGACGAGAACAGAATTTCGAGCTCCGGGAAAAATCGGCGACTTGTCGTTGTATATACTGTTTAGCGCTCCGAAAAATGTTCGCGCGTGTCCGAAGGGCGACGGCGAAGGCCGAAGTTTCTCCAGGGGGGCAGGCTGTTTGACCGCGCGGGTCTACGTCTATATGTTTGGCCGGAGAATTTGAGCTTAAAACGATTTGCCTTGGTGAAATTTTGAAAGGCTGGCTAAACGACTCGTACAATATTTAGCGAGCGGCCGATAAGTAGATTCGTGTTTATCCGATGTAATCGCTTTAACGGCGTCCGCGCCCGGTTTCGCAATACGCGGGACCAATGTAACGAGCGGCGGTGTTTTTCAAATTTTTAGACGATCAGGAAAACTTCGCAATGGTTAGAAGCGTATGCGAGAGATAAGAGTACATCCGGATTTGAGGTAATGTATTAGAAGTGGGCAGCTTAGTTCGTTAATGGGTGTGACGATCGACTTAATTTGAGCTCGGGTTAAAAGCTTTTGCTTATCAATGAGAAAAATTAAGCAGGAGAATTTACTATACATATCTTTAAGCAAGAAAACTATAGGTATTACTGTAATTCTTGAAGTAGAAATTACCTTATGCATGGGGTAACTTTCATGAATTTATAGTAAATTTCCTACGTAATTTTTTTTCTTTCAGTTCGTTATTTGGATATTTAGTAGATTGAAAAATTCTAACAATATTTCTTAATAAACATGGATTTTAATTAAGTACATTCTTAGCATACAAAGTTATATTAAAGTTAATAATTAATTACTTTGATTTTATCACAAGTAAAAATGTAGCAAGAAAAATTAAGGTAACTCTCAAAATCATTAAACAATATTTTCTTTTGACTCGAACTTATGATAAATGAATTTTGACTTGATGTGAAGTTACGTCACGCGATTTCATCTTTTCCTATGGCAAACAAATCTAAAGTTAAGCCATTTTCCTTTAACAATTTTCTATAAAAAAATTGATTGATTACCTGCACCAGCAAACGACATAAACCATTACCAAACGCGCCTCAAAACCCATTTATCAACAATTATCCAAATCCCGACCGTAAACTAAACTATACGATCTCACCCACAAAACCATATACCCGCTCGAAAAAAATTCCTTCACAATCGCCGCAAAACGAAGCGCGCGTCTCTTGGCAAAGCGTCGATAACGTAAAAATTTACGATCTCTAACAATAGAAAAAAAAATTTCTCAATGTACCTCGAAAAGCGCCGGCTGGCAGACTGCGCGCAACCGCGAGCGCGCGGCTCGTCCTTGCAGCCGCGGGAAAAA
Source organism: Eurytoma adleriae (assembly GCA_900480045.1). Classification (NCBI taxonomy): domain Eukaryota; kingdom Metazoa; phylum Arthropoda; class Insecta; order Hymenoptera; family Eurytomidae; genus Eurytoma; species Eurytoma adleriae. Next base: position 15,891 of record UXGC01000242.1, on the reverse strand, counting down.
CTGCGCGCAGCTGATCGCCGATTGCAATAGAGTCAAAGGGGGGCCCGCGCAGGATCGAATAAGAGTCCCGGGGGGCCCCCGGTGATGCAACCGCTGTACACCTGCAGGCCGAGGGCAGCGGCGCGCTTTCGGTCTTTAACGAGGGCTATTTGCAGGCGGGATGCGCGCCCGCGAGGCACACGGATTTGTTTACTAATCGCAATATGGCCGGACGACGGGCCTCGTTTCGCCGGGGTATCGTTATACAACGAGGCGCGCGATTCGTTGATCCGACGGTATTTTCAGTTCGACTCGTGAAGGAATGCCGGGCGCCGCCTGATTGTTTTGCTTATGAAAAATTCGATTCTTTTCTTAAAGATCGTGTGGTTTGATGAATGGTAGGGACCATTATTGTGTATTTAGAAGAAGAGGTAGAGACGTATTAAAATAAATTAAGGATTAATAATTTTATGAATTTTTAATTGATTTTAATCATTAGTTTTCGAACTAGGACTAAGGAAAGTATTGAAATTATTTAATTTTTACATCAAATTACTAATTTTTATCTTCATTTTCTAGAAACTGTTATATAATGTAACGTAGAAAATTATCTTCTAGTATAATTGTTTATTTATGTTCTTGCATGATAAATTGCGGGTAATTAAAACAAATTTTTTTTTTAAATATTTTAAATTCAGTATTTTATCTCCTAGTTAGTCATTGTTACTCATATACTTGCTTAAAAAATTTCAAATTGATAAACTGTAGGTAATTATTAAACAAAATTTTCTCAAATTACATTTTACAAGTACAATTATTGTAACATTATCTAGAACACGCATTAACGATCCAAATTACTCGTTCCCCTGATAACAACAAACTAGCAAAAAAAAAAATTATCACCGTTTATCGTTATCGCTCGTATTTCAATTAGTAACATCGAAAAATCGAAAGAAAATCATCGTGAAGCAAGAGAGCGAGCAGCATCGTAGCTCATTACGAAAGGACGATATCTGTCGCCGGTGCACACTTGTGGGGGGGATAGAATCTCCCATGGCCGAGCGACCTTGGCGACCGCGATAGTCGCTCGCGCGTGGGCTCGGAAAATCCTTTAATTCATGCCGTGGACACAAAGAAACCCGCAATCACCCCGGCGCCGCCGGCTTACTGCAATTAATTAAAACGACGACGACGGCGATGATTGCGGACGCGCGCCTAATTTCCCGACGCGCCTGAACGACGATGGGATTAAGACCGAACTTCGCGGATCTACGCGTGAATCGTATATTGAAGAAATATATGTATGTGAAATTTTTTTTTTTTAATTTTATTATATATTTTTGTTGCGCATTATGCATATTACGTTTTTATCGAAGAAGAAGATTTAATTTTTTAACTTTAATATACACGACTATACAATGTTTGACGTAAATAAAATTGTTTGCGTGAAAACGTGAATACATTAAAATAATAATTTAAAGTACGAGGTATACTTCCGATACGCATGCATTTATGGGAGTGTTGTTATTTCGCCGCGACCTTGATTTGTTGCTTTGCAATTAATTTATGACTTTAATTTAATCTCCGTTTCCAGTAACGAAACAATGAAAAAAATTATCGACGACAAATTGGTCAACGCGTATTTCTGGTTCTTTATCCAAAAGATCTATCAAAATTTCACTCTAATTACCATACCCGACCGTATGCTGTGTCGTCACGTGCATTCCCCAAACTTCGAGGACCCGGTCACGTATACGATACATTAAATTATTTCGCAGAAATTACGAAATTCACTTTTGTCTATTTATAGAGCTAAGCGATCTTAAGAAAAAAGATGAATTTCGGCAACAGATACCGAAGTCTAACGATTTTCACGGTCGTAAAAATTTACGATACTTCGGATGCTTTAATGCTCATTGAATTCCAACGGCAGTTTAGGACACGTCGGGGTATCGTAAAAAAAAAAGTCCCGGTGTACCGACTGTTTCGGAGGTGTTAATCTCTTTGCCCGCCTCTATGGTAATGGAGCTGAATAAAGCTACCGAAAGTCACATGCATATACACCGCGGGTCCGCGCGAGGAGAGGTCATTGCATAATGACGCCCTGAGCGGCGATCATTTTGGAAATTCGATATGTTAAGTGGCTTTATTATCATAAGTGTAAATTAAAGTGTCTTACAGACATAACTTTTTTCAGCTCCGTTAATACTCAATTGAGTTGTATTGGGGGAGTGGGACATAGCGGGCCACGGGGCAATGTTAACCTTTGGGGCATATAGTGGGCCACCTCGTTAAATGTGTTTCTGCATATCATTTGCCGTGAAAAACATTTTTTAAAAAGGTTCATTGAAAATAAAGCATTTTAAAAGTACAGCGTTATTACATTGATGTATTACTATATATTATTGTTGAAACTTATTAAGAAATTTTCACGGCAAATAAAATATATTTGATGGTATGTCCCACTTTCCCCTAAAATTAAAATACAAATGAATATTGATTATCGGTTAAACAATCTAAATACTAATGTAATAAATATTTCAAAGAAACAGCTAATCATTTGCCATAAAGTTTATCCAGTTTTGGGTGAAGTATCAAAAAATATTTATTAAAATCGATACGAATTGTTCAAACGATCGTAAAGAGAAGACGATGAAGACGTTAATTACGTTTAGTAAGACTATACACTGTAAAGTTGAATTAACGAAAACCACTAAAAATTAATGAAATGCGCCTAAAATTTTTGAAATGCCTAAAAATTAGTTGAATGTTCTCTACTAATTATGATTTAGTGCAGCACGTTTCCCTATATTTTTCTGCATTTTATTAATTTTTAGTAGTTTCTTACGAATTCAACTTCAAAGTGTAATACCATATCAAAACCATAAAAAAACATTTGATGGTGCGCACTCAACAATTGGCGAAGTATGCTAATAAAAATAATGCAAGCAAATAATCGACTGATATCTAATCTGCACCGGAGCAAAGGATATAACACATCTTTCCGTCTGCGATCGCGACTTCCACTTATCGCGACTGCACTTGGCTCGTTTTCGCGTCTATAACGATGTTTGGTTAAGCTCTAAGGAGGACAATGGGTGTATCTAATCGAGCGCGGCATTATCGCGGCTCGCAGCAATATGGGGCTCCCGGAAAATTGCGAGGCATTGAATATTTTTATGTAAAAAAACCTGTTCCTCTTGAACAATCATTTTTTTTTCTATATTACGAGTGTGCGGTAACTGAGGTACAGTGAGTAATTTAATTTCAATTTCGTATGCTATATTTTCAGGAAAAAAAAGGAATGGCGAGTTAGTTAGAAGACTAATTTTTTTTTGTTAACAGCTAATTGTTAAAAAAAAACTTTTAGCGGCTTAGATTTAAACGATACGATTTGTGTTATTGAAGCGAAAAATTTCAATCTGAAAATTAAAAAAAAACTGTCCTAATGGATAAGCATTGACCTTTTTACACCACTAACATCAATTAGTGTACTTGAATCATCTAACAACCCATTCATTAAAAAAAGTTAAATCAATAGACTCTAACAATTTATTAATTTCTTATGGACGAAACAAAATTTTCAATATTAAATGTAAATATCAATAATGACTTAAATTTTAAAATGTAAGGCGGCTGAAAAACGTTGAACTTTAGTGAACCCGACTCACCTAACAATGCACTAACCGAAAAAAAAATATGCTCAAACGAAGTAGTAAAAAAATTCGCCGTATAATTTCTTACAGATATTTCTACAAAAGTATACATAAAAAATCCAATAAAAATTAATTTTATCCATTTTAATTGACAGGAGCCCGCCTCGCTGCATACCGATCGCCCGATCACCACGTACAAACAAACAAAGCACTGCCAGCACCGCCGGGTACAATCAACAATACTCACTTTTGTTACGAATCTAGCGTAGACTCCGGTCCAAGGTAAATACACAGCCGGGGGATGACCCGGGGCCTGGTCGCACCGCCTCCCGGCTACGAGGAAGCCAAAAGAAAAGGAGAGAGAAAAAAAAAATCGGCAAGTTCCGCCCTCCGGCGAACGGGCGAGTGCACGTATACCAATGGGGCTACGAATCGGTCGGGCCGCGGCGCTACGTGAAAAGCGACTGTCGTACAGGTAAAGGTCCCAAGGCGAAAAGCTGCGCGCGCGCTCTCCCACGTCCAGAAACTGAAGTCTCCCCGCGCACCGGCCAGTCTTATATATCGCCTTAGCGGGCTCTCCCCCTTTTTAATTCGATTGTTTCCCTCCTTTTCTCGCGCGGCGCGCACAGGTGCGCTGCTCGCCGCGCGCTCCTCCCGGCGCGCGCGAGGAAGCCCCCACCTATATAGGTGTATACCTATGCGCCTGTAACGCGGTGTGTTAGACGCTCGGGCGAATCGTTCGGGGGGGGCCTGAATTTTATTTTTTATGTTCGTCCACGCGGCGATCGAATTTTTTTTTTATATTCCCGCGCGCCCGTGAGGTAACCCGCCTTTTTCGCGGCTTTTGCGGAGTTTCTCGGAGCGCGGAGGTGATTAGTATTTATTTATACGGAATAGAGACGTTTTTTTTTTGGGCACGAGGTCGTTTTGCGCGCGGACGAGTATCGAGTGGATGCTGCGGCGAAAAATTGGTCTATTGTGTAACGGAGGTGGATGGGGGTTTTTTGACGCGAGTGGTTGCCGATTTATGTGCGCGGGTCGGCGAGATGATGGTGGAGACATTTGTTGTCTGTATTGGTTTATTTAAATTTTTTCAATGAAAATCGCATGCTTTTGTACGGATCTTTTACGTACTCAACGGCGATTTACATATACGTAAATTTACAGTTTTAATAAATAAATAAGTAAATAAATTTAGAAATTATTTATGTCGAAATTATTTATTATTCACAAATAATATAATTGGATTACAATGATTTTACTTAAAATTAATTCACTAATAATTGTATTTGATGAATGAACCAACAATTTATTCGATATTTTCTTAAATATATATTTTAAACATACGTTTCGATATTTATATATTTTCATATTTATGTACACATATATCAAAATTCGTAATTATAAAATTGTAATAAGGAGTGTCGAAATTACTTTTATGTGTTAATGCGTTCGTCGAAATCGATAATGCAATGTCACTTCATTCACATATTTCCCGTATAAAAAGTGTTTAATTCAAAATACTACACTAATTAAATAATATTGCACATCTTAATTAATCTTCTATTAATTTATTAATTTAATTAAATTCTATCGTCGATAAAAAAGAATGACAATAAACTGACAAGTATGGTACAAAATATAACTGTTAAAAATAAAAAAAAAATTTAAACAATAAAACGTTCATTGACCATCCATAGAATTCGCACGTGAACACTTTTGAGTCGTCGGTGGTCGAAGCCCCGCAGCGCACTGAGCGGCCTGAATGACTGAAATCCACCGAAAGAAAAAATAGCCGACGACGTCCGTTCACCACGGACGAGAGATCCCCTCGAATCCGTTCTCCATTCCTCCCGCCTGGATCCCAAGGGGAGGTGGAAGTTCGCGCGGGCAGCCTCGGGAAATAAAAAAAATCGGTGAGTCCACGTGGCGCGTGTATTAATACACACACTGCCGACGTAAAATCGCAGCTCGCGGATTCGCCGTTTTTTTTTTTGCATTTTGAATTTTGTTGTTGCTATTTGTACTTAGTGATTTGTTGACTCGGTCTTGTCGTATATCAATGATGATATTTTTTTGCATTGACATAAATTAGCCGTTTACAATGTTGTATAAGTTGAAAGAGAAAAAATGTATTTGCTGGTTTGATTGACAGATTTTAAGACGCGATAAACTTTCGCGAGTAGTACATGATTTAGTGCACGAAATAAGAAGCTTAGTGCATCAATAAGAATGATAATAAATATTCACCGAAAAAAGAGGCAAAGGAGACGTGAAATTATACATTGTGTCAAGTTATCGGTATAAATAATGCAAACGCATTTTTTTACCGTGTTAAACGCAAAGTTAAATATAATCGCGAGCAAAGTGCAAGAGTTAAGAAATTGTTTAAAAAGAAATCGGAATTAAATTGTTATTTATTTACATAATAAAATTTTTATTGCATTATTAACTTACTTCGTTAGTACAAATGTAAATATTTAAATGTCTTAAATTCAAAACTAGTATATTTCGAGTAAGCAGTTGTAAATTAATATTTTGGATTTTCTCTTACAAATTCAATATGCGTCATCGAAATCCCTGAAAGCATGTAATCCCTGTTAACTGCGTTGCGGATTTATTTACGTCAGAATGCAATGAATACTTATTTTTTCCCGGGCGATACGAAAATGTCAGAGAAAGTGTAAATACTTTTAAGGATATTTAAGAACATCTAATGGACTCATTTTGTAAAATTTTTGTTGCTCAATCGAATTTAGTAATATAATAGATTATATCTATATCAACATTTAAGACAAGTTTTTCTGTAAATATTAATAGATAATAAAAATTACTCAATTTGCAAATTGATTCTTTGCAATTTCAGTTCGTTGTCTTAGATAATTGTTAGAGCAAAACTTTAATAAACGTGAATATACGTAAATTTCTCTTTAGTGAAGAAGATAGACGTTTAGAGTTAAACGTTTTAAGCAAAAAACCCTTTTTTTTCAATTACATTACATATTTTGCTTTTATGAATAAAATTATTGCATAATTAAATTTTTTAGAACTACGATACGCTTGATCATAATCCTTTAATAAAAAAGTTGATGCACTACTATTTTTTCTATGTATTTTTTTAAAAATACCTTTTTGTTTAATAAAAATAAAACAAAATAAAATTTTTTAGAACTAAGATACACTTGATCCTAATCCTCTGATAAAAAAGTTGATGCACTGCTATTTTTTCTATGTGTTTTTTTAAAAATACCTTTATTTTAATAAAAATAAAACCCACAGATAAAACGATCAGATAAAAAGTAATTCAAAAATCGCCAGTAACTTTATCGCAGCTAAATGTCAAGTTTTGGAAATTTTTAGAAACGTTGTTAAAAAACTTCACGTATGGTGTTTTATATGCACTAGCGAATACCACTTCGACTGGTCGAAGCAAACTAAAGTCCTTGACGACCTCGACTAACGGACGAAACAATGAAAAACATCCTTCTGTGGTAATTTCTACCTCGAAATCCACGATCAGCTAACTAATAATAATGAGCATTCAACCGTCTCATCAAACATTTTACCATATATTCATTATTACATTCAGCCAACTTTTGACAGTTGGCAGATTCACCATCGTTCCTAGAAATTAAGCAATAATATATTACACCGCAAGTGATTTCGCATCAATGGAAAGACCAGAAAGGCGCTATTACGCAATCACCTTTTTTTTCACTTTGATCCCGGCTCCGATCGAAATCTGCAGCATCCACGTCACACCAGGAGTAAAGGAGTAAATTGTAATGTACGAGACGAAATAAAAAACCCCGATAAAGACAAAATTGTTCGCCGATGTACGAACAGTGATTTCCGCCGCTCGATAAGTCAATGGAAAGATGAAAAAAACGTAATTGCGGCTCGCGCGCTGACGCAGTTGCAGCGGCGCTGGACGAGGCGTAACCAGAGGCGACTGGACGTCTCTGCGCAATTTGAAAAATGAATGTGTTTTGTAAACACACTGAACTTGCCGCGCGTTTTCACGAGGCCGGGGAAAAATACATTAACGACCGCAGCGCGAGGAATTTTCTGGCGCTTCCGAAATACAAAAAAAAGCGGCTATCGAATCGGAAATTATGGCTTATTTTGCGCGTGTACTTTTCCGTTATTTTTTAGCTTAGAGATGAAAAAGTTCGACGAGGCGACGAATAAATACAGATCAAAAGAGCAATTGGTTGGGTCCGGATAAAAAAGGTACAGAAGATGCGCGTTTTTTGTGTGGAGTCGTTGACTTATCGTTGACTTAATACAGTATGGATATGGACTGCTAGGATTAGCATTGTTATCTTAATTAGGGGAGAAACAAGTGATACCGATCCCCACGTAAGTGGCTTAATTGGATAGCAGTACTTTATTGGGTTGATAAAAAAAAATTTAGGGTTGCGAGTTTGTCTTTCGGATATCCTACGTAAAATTAGAATTTAAATTTTAAATTTTCTAAGTTTCAAAAATTTATTTGTACATATAGAAAAGTACGCTTTTTTGAGATTTTTAAACACCGTTACCTGATATTTACATCTTGTATCATTATTTTCTACAAGTGATACTGTTAAAATTTGCATAAAAAGCATTTAAATGTAGAAAAGTGAAAAAAATTAATTGCGTTTCATAACAATGACATGACATCGCATTTGAAACAACAGCCAATATAGCTATAGTGACAATTAAAATTTAATTGTCCCAATCAATATTTCAAAAAACCATATAATTTCTTCAATTAAAGTTTTGCAAAAAACCGGTAGACATATTGTGCAGCCAGCTATAAGATCGCTGTCAACATAAAAAAATCTTGTAATCCGCCGTCAAATGACGCAGCATCCGTGCAACGTCCAGACTTTTCTTGATCCCCTGCGTCACAGGATCGCCTCCCGAACTTCATTCTGATTCAGCGATCAAGGTACACATACCTGGCGTTTTTTCCATTCCTACCATTCGGAAGTTTCCAACACCTTTTTTTTCTTATCATCGTTCGAATGCGCGAGGCTGACGACCCGTCCGTTTTTTTCGTATTTACATATATAAAAGGAATGTTATCGGTGTTTTGTTACTGGACCGGTAATATTCTAGAATCGAAAATTCACGTCAGCTCAGCGCTCATCTTTGCTAAGTCTCCGCCGGTCAAAGACCGCGATTGGACTGACATCATGCTTATTCAATGAAATTGATAAAAGACAAACATTTACCGTTTGTTTTTTTCGAGAAATTTTACCGGTTCTTCTCGAACAAAAAAATTGTTTTCAAACTCGCTAAAATCACATTGTCGCTAGAAGCGTTAGTTATCTTTTTAGGATAATAAAGTAAAAATTAAAGATGACGATGTTGTTTAAAATAAATTTCTTTTTTTACCCACTTCCACTAACTGTCACTTAGTAGTCAATCAAACGAGCTATAAACGACGTATTCTCATTTAAAAACATAAATATTATTGAATATGCATTCGCAAGTGTACAGTTAAAGCAGGAAATTCGCTGAAAATTAATTTAGAACCTTGTGTTTAAAGGAAAAGTAATTTACGATACAGACCTTGAATAGAAAGAGCTAAATAATTAATGCCTGGTTATTAGATTTCAAGCATAATAGAACGCGCATTACTTGCATTACCCAAACGGTCCTTACGTTACCCAAAAAGAGATTTCGTCAAAGAAAAAATCACCTAAGTGGTTCCATTTGAGTAACGCGAGATCCTCTCGTACGCTCAATTATCGCGCAATCATTAATGGAGAACAAAAAAAACGAAGATTTTTTTAATTCCCTATGGTCAATGCGCGATAGGGATATTACTTCTAATCGAATAAATTTATATTACAAAACGTAACTTCGTAAATACGCGTTTCAAAACCGAGATATAAAAGTAGCGAAAGAAGCTCGCGCACGAGATGAAAAAAAAAATAAAATAACGAAATAATGACTTTCACGGAGGCAGCCTTGAACGAGCGAGAACAAATTAAGGTATGCAGCCGCGGCAAGTGCAGGGCAGCGTGTCCCGTCCACGTATTTCCTTCTACTCTTGAAAATGCTAATTCACCCGCGCGTTACTCAGCGAGGAAGCCGGCGCCGAAGGAATCCCCGGTTTTTTTCCTAGATCGGAATATCTATAAGTTCATTATAGACGCGATTATGAGTTGTTTTGCGGATGTCGCCGCGGCAATGGAAAAATTGTTACATCCGCTATAATTCACAACTACCGTAGGAAAATTTTGCTCTGACGTCAAAAATTTTTTTTCGGCTACGGTTGCTGTCCTTTTCATCGATTATTAATTCAGGATCTTTCGCGAAGTCTAAAGGTGCCTATTTGTTTCGATTAAGCTGCGCGTATTTTTGTTTGTTTGATAAATGAGGATCGAATTCCTCGGATCGATCGAGAAAATCGTTATTTTCGATTTATATGACACTTTACGTAATTATTGCTTCCAGACGATAACAGTGTCATAAATCAATAATAGATCATTAGAGTTAAAATTAATTTTTGTTACTTTAAAAAATTAAATATAAATATTTTTTATTAATGGATGAACAGTGTTGATCAAATTCTGACCAGAAACTGAGTCCAATACGTAAGGTTTCTGATCAGAATAAATCATTCATATTCTGGCCAACTTACGGATAATTTTCTATAAATAATTTTTTCGAATCAATAACTAAACATTTTATTTGAAACTAATATATTTATTAATATTTAGTTAAATCAAAGAAATTATTTAGTTGTCACTCCTTAAAGAAATGTTTAGTCGATATTACTAATTTTTGTTCAGCGTAAGAATAACAATAATCGCGCGAAAACTTAATCAGCAAGATAAACAATTATTTATGATTGAAGACGAAGGTGACGGGTATGACAATTGCAATTTGACGGCTTTTCCTTGAATGTGATTATTCAGCGTGCATTAAAAATCATCGCAACGGCCTGTCCATTATCGCTGCTAAATATAAACCGGGGAAAGAGAAAAAAAAGTATCACCTACTAATTACTCGTTTGCATAAAGTCGATTGTACATCCGCCTTAGTACGCCGGGCACACCTCCTATACACCTGTTAGCCACAATCGGGCGCCGCTCCTCCGCGGGGGATATATCATCGGGCGGGAATAAATTTCGCCGGCTGATAAATAATTCAGCGGATATGCGCCTTAACGTTGCTCTGTATTTTAATAAACGTCGAAAATCATCGATCCACTGGTCGCGACGCAAAAAAATCGGTTGCTATTACCGATTTTTCTAGTCGAAAAATTTCTTGCAGCGGACGTGCTCTGATTTACAATGAAATTAAACTATTACGGATAGAATGGTTCGAGAAAAAAGTACAGTTTTTAAATAACTATCCATTGTAATGTTTACCATGTTTATGGTTTTGAGCAATTTTTACCGAACAGGTCACTTGATTCGAGTATTACTAACTAAATAGTAATTTGTATTAAACCATTCTTTTCTCGTTCTCATTAACTTTTAGAGAACCGGAAAGGCGCTTTAATAACTCGACCCTTTTTACACACTATAAAATGTATGTTAAGGTATTTTTTATGGGTTTGTAACGAGGATCGAGTACCGTAAGTCCCGCTTCTCCAAAGGTTAAAGTTAACAGCGCCACACTAAACGATAAGTAGCCACATTTTCACTGTTACTTGGTAAATTATTCACCGTACAAGACAGTGAACTTTTATCGGATGAAACCGAGAGTGCGGCCTGCTGGGGGAGTGCATCGCACCTGTCAATGACCTTTGCCCGATCGCTACGTCACTTTCCTCGTTTGTATCCGGCGCCGAATCCGAGCAGAAGCAAGAGCAGCCTTTCCTCGTACGCTTCCTGTTTGTCCTGGGTCGCGCGCGCCGCCGGCCGCCTCGACAGTTACTCCCTTGCGGCGGACCACCGTCGACGAGGATCTTCCGTATTCCTCGCAGATTCCAGAATACGCGCTGAATTCTTTACGATTGATAATGCGTTTTCGGTTCATTTCAGGCTATTTTGCGCCTCGGAGCAAAACTTGATTGTGTCGCTTATTTATTTTCGAAAATGAATTTTGTATCGATCGATTCTTTCAGAGACGTTCAATTGAATATCAATATTAACTGGATATTAGATAAATTTGTATATTATTTTCGTTTTATTGCAAGAAATTAGCTTTTCCCTATTGAAAAACTGTTCAGCAGTGTACCGATTTCGGAAAGAAAGAGTAGGATAAGTAATAGAAAATAACCGTAAGTGCACTTGAAATTTTTTAGAAAGTATTGGCACAATACCGTGAGCAGTTTTGCTTAACGTGGAAAGAGCAGATGCATGTCGGGACGACATACTCCCAGTTTAATTTAAGGTCCGTAAAGCTCACGCGCGTTCTCGAACGATAACTTATTTTCCTAATACCGATTGACGCTCATCCGAGAATTTACTAGTATTCATAAATTTTCTGTCAAACCAAACCGTAGTTATATTTTCACGTAATTATATTACTGAAAGAACGGTTTTCTTTTGCAAAACAAGAAAGAGCACACTCATTGTTCCAGATCTGAATTTAAAAAAACAAAAATTTAGATTTTGAGGCTTGATTTTATTAAAACAAAGTTTATCTCTATTTTTTTTAAATTTGGCGAATAATTGTATTCAAACACGTGATCACGAGATGTCATCCCGCTTTTAATTTGATAAACGTAAAGCGCACGTGTGCTTTCCAACGATGCCTCATTTTCATCCTAACACTGTCTGACACACATCCGTGAATTTACTATCATGCATAAATCCGTCAGTTTCGTCAAAATTTATTCGTTTTTCGATCGCACCGAACTCCGCTTCGTCCGATCGGCTCGTGGGTCACTGGCGCGTGCCGTCACCTCCGGCTACCTGTTTGCATCCAGCCTCTCTACATTCACTATATCGTCGCTTCCTGCGATGACAGGCAGATTTTATTTCGCGCCGCGAAAACTATAGCAGATCCCGCATCTTTTTCTTTCTTTCGAAGACTTAGAGAATAGAATATAAGAATAGAATAGTTTATTATTGAGAATTATAGTACTTTAAGATCGCATTTTAAGTCAAAGATAAAAATAATGCACTTTGGTGATATCACAATCATTATTTAAAACCTAACTGATATTGCTAAGTCAGAAAAATAATAAAAGTAATATCGCAATTAAAAGATTTAAAATGAAGACTAACACATCTCGCGCCTTTTGCCGTCTTTACGAAAAAAATGTAGACGTAACTGCTGGTATAACTTCTGGCAAAATTTCTGATTGCCAATAGTTTTGCCAATAGCTTTCTTTGGATCTACTGGCATAACTACTATGGAAGCAATTTTTTCTTCCGCGGTAGTTACGCCAGTACTTCCTAAAAAACTATTGACAAAACTATTGGTAATGCAGTAGTTTACTTTCCTAAGGCCGTGAAGCCACTGAGCCTCTCCGCGGCAAATTTAAAATCTGACAGTCTTCGCCTCAAAATTGAAACCCGCCGCTTTTCGCAGCTGAAACCCATCTATAGCGTCTCCCGAATTGAATGCACCCGATCGATCGAACGGCGCCGATTTCGATCGATCGTCGAATGCCGATCCCGCGCGCGCGGTTACTCACCCGCGCTCCCCTCGTACTGATAGAAGCAAATGCAAACAAACAAAGCCCCAACGGCACCGGCCGCCGCGCGCATGCTAATGTCCCGCTTAAATCGGCCGATCGTTTCGGCCGCTCCGCGCCGATCGCTCGCAGGAATCCGACGCCGCCCAAGGACGAAAGTCTGCTCTTTTTATTTAACGGTTGTGCGCTTTTGTCGAGCCCGCGCGGCTATTTTTGGAATTGCAGTTTATAAGGGGCGAGCTCGCATTGTTCGATAGGTCGGCGCAGTTTTTCTTTTTTTTTGTTAAGGGTTATTGTTTCTCGTGTACCCTGAGGTCGTCGCTGTTCTAGCAGATTACACGTTTATTAGACAACCCCGGCTATTCGAGTGCCTCTCGTTTAGGCGCGTGCTCACCAAATTCACGTCGTTCATTGGCCGGTTTATAGAATGTTGAATCTTATGTTTTATGCAGGAGGCTAATTAGGAAGGAAAATGCGATAACAAAGGCGCTGGAAGGGCGGATAGGCGATTGATCATATTTTTGACTTACGTAATTAATTAGAAGTTCCACGGTTTTTGGAGATTTACGTTTCCTTAAACATCAAATTTGACTTATTTACTATTGGTGGAAATAATAAAAAATATTAGATCTTATACACGCGCGGAGTAAAATACGCATCCGAATTCGCGCGGGTAGTCACGTAGACGTTAAAAAACCTGCTTGTATAGAAGTCAATATAGTGGATATGTTGATCGCTCAAATTTATTGTGAAACCGAATTTTAAAATAGTCTGAGCGATGCAAAGGTCGTACGTGCCAAAATCAGTCACGTAGTCGCGGATCAAAATCACAAATCATAGCTATTTTGTGGGAAACATTGATAGTAAAAATAATTCTGCATGACAAGCGTTAGGTATTTCCTAGTTTACCGTATTATAGACTTTTTTATATCGGATTTTACGAGCAGAGGAAATGGCTTGATTATAATATCCTAGAAGAACAATCAACAATCTGTTTTTAAATATGTAAAAATATATTTCATAAAAGGTTCGAGGAAGGGCTATTAAAAAATTTATTATAATGCATCATAAAATCTTAATCTCACCTTTCTTAAGTACATTGTGAGTGATTCTACGAATAATTTAAAAAGAAAAAGCTGCAGATTTTTATTTGTTTTTGCCGTTTTTGGAGCTAAAAACAAATTACCTATTACATTGATTATGTGCATGCAAATAAATTACATTAATTATTGCAATTATCTATTGTATCCATTAGGTAGGGCAAAACATCGAAAAAATCAACGTTTTTTTACGTTGAATGACCATCAGCAGATATGCAGATAAAGTTTGCATGCGCTACATAAAATGCAACGTCATGGATTTTGAATTCTGCATGAATGCCTTTATCGATCATCATTATTGACATGAAAAAAATCGATATCCGATGGTCCTAATCAAAGGTATGACATAAGATCCTTAAATTTGCGATTAAAAATCCGTGAAAAAAAATGATTAACATTTACTTTCGAATATGAATAAAATCGAAACTCATCGCGTGACAACATAAAAATGCAAATCAACACGGCCTTCGATCACGTGTGTTAAAGGTGAGAGTTCGAAAACCTCTGCCTCCTTGATCTGCGCTCGAATTTTCTTTTACATGCGAATTCAATCAAGAGGTCAGCCAGAACATTTTACGGAACGCACGTGCGTCACGACGGCTCAAACGTCATCAAACGCCAAAGGTTTACATTCAATAATAATTTCGATTATAATTAAGCAATAATGACATCCTTTCCTCGTTTCCGACAAAAGATTCAAGTTCACCTTGCCGAATCGCCATTGAAATTATTCTAGCCGCTCGGCCTCATCTCTAGCTATCGGCGATAACGCGAGAAGTTCGATTTGAAAGTTTATTTACCGATTTGCAAGAAATTAACCTTATAAAGAGCGAAGCCCATTGTATTGAAACTGGCGCGCTTTAATTAACCAGACAATATGTTTATTCGACATTCGGTGGCCCTATTCACATGGCGTTGTGCAGTTTCTTTATTTCGCAACGTCTGCTACTCATGGTTCCAGAGGTTTTCCTCGAACACAGTCCTGATGGAAATGGCATTGTCAAGCTGGTCAAATCGATTCAACAATTTACAAGCTCTTCGTTTAATTTTTCAAAAAATTTATCAAGAATTAATGGCGACGCTGTGAGCCGTATTATCCTGGCTAAAAATGAATTTTGCTTAATCATTACTGCAGGAATAACTCACATAATTATGCAGAATCATGTAACTTAAAGTATAAACGTATTTGGATAATTGGATTATGTCTACATAACTACGATTGATCATTGATATTGGTCATATACATTAATCTATGATGATGATATGTAACTATATAATTGCGCAAGATTGCATTTTATTACTATTAAAACTACATTTATACAGTTTTGTTTACCTACATACGGCGATTTATATATTGAAAATATTTAAAAAAAATTTATCGTGCATCATTTGATGCTTATTATTATCGATCATACTTAAGTAGATGCCTAAACTGAGAAAAAAAATTATTGTTACTAAAGAAATGTTACTTGTTTCAAGCAACGTTTACTTGAATTAAAGTAATATTTACTTGAATCAACTGAAATTTAATTAAATCAAGTAAAATTTATTTAGTAACAAC